>RJVU01049044.1:105086-121147 GCA_003731715.1 Anabarilius grahami | reverse complement strand
AGACATAATCATTTCATGACTCTAGACACTTCTTTGTGAAGACAGTGACATAATACAGTGAAATAATATGTTCTTTAGCCATATAAAAACAGGTGTAATTTGCGTGGGTAAAATTTACCCGCATGGTGGTTTTAGGTATACAGCGACCCCCGGCGGTTCTAGTGTTAAAGGCATTATAATGCCGCCATAGTGATCGTCGGCTGTGGAAACGAGGGAGAAGGGGTGGTATTCAACATCAGCTCCACCGAAAATGCAATAAGCTACCGTTGCCATCAATACTATTCAGCAATTCTCGCTCCTCGAGGAACAAAATGTAAGAGCTGCGTCTGAATACAAGAGTAATGAATATCGCGAGTCATGTCTCTTGATTCACACAGAGACCTGGCTTCAAGATGATTTTAATCATTGTAAGATGGACTGTGCTCTCCCGGGANGATCTATTCAGCCTCCACTTTTTGCCTCCTCCGTTTACATGGCACAGTTTCCATATGAGACAGAAGAATGGCGTTTTGTCTGACTTTGTCTTTGGTGAAATAGAGCTGTTGTTTGATGTATAATAAATCCGATTCCTTCAAAGTAACGGCACTGCGCGAAGAACTGTTATGAGTGCATGATACACTTGCGACCAAGCCACTGTAGCCTATTTTCTTTTTGAGGTAAATAATGTTTTCTTCTGCCATTCAATGTCAGAAGGACAGGCTCATCCATTTCATCGTACTCCATCTTTTATTTTAAAAATCTCAATCTGAATCTGAATAAAAAAATCTCCTCAGCGCGCCGCTATATTGAAACCGCTCAAAATCATATGATTCGATTCGCGCCTTCTGATTGGTTCTCGGAACATAGCGGCTTTTGCTGCCAAAAGGAAATGGCGTCTAGAGGCTTTTGCCAACAAACCAATATTTCTGAATGGGCTGACGCTGGGATTTAGAGAATTTGAAGCACGTGATTTGTTGAACGTGTACTACGTGCCGTAAGCATGCGCTCAATGTCATTATCTCATTTTTGACAGAGGTAGCATTTAGCGGCTTTTGCATCTGAACTCTTCATTTATTTCATGTACGGAGAAGGCACGGGCACCTGTAGGATTTCATCTGAATGCTTTTTTAAATCTCCAAAAAGCAACGAAATTGTCAAACATCCATTTAGCGCATGTTCACAGAGGATTAAATATCCACAACACAAACAACAAATTGCTCGTCACTATAGCAACACTAGATTCTGAGCTGGCGCAAGTGAGTGGAGGCGGGGCTAATTTGCATATTCATTGATCCGTGTACATTAAATGAGGCAAGGGTGTAGAGTTACATACATTTTAAGGCTACATACATTTTAAGACTTTTTAAAAATATGTCATTTTAGTGTTCAAAGTTGAGTTTTAAGGGATAAAATAATTGACTACAGGGGGACTTTAATGTGTTGATTTTAATAAAAACACGGAACTCAGTAAGACACCATGAACTCTTTTACTTTCATTTTCAGCTGAAAGTATTTCTCTTCAGGGAAACCGATCAAGGAAAACATGTGCCTAGAGCACCTCCTAGTGGTCATTATATAAAACACAAAGGAGATATTGCTTTACAGCTTAACAGCTTTAACTAAAAATATACACAAGCTTAACTAACAGACATTACTCTGATAAGAGTGTTTTCCATCAGTGATATTATGAACCATTGACAATTTTAAGTTGAAGAGAGTAAAGCCTGTTTTAAATAAATGTTAATTTATAAGCATCTACTTCAGTGTGATATGTTACCATATCATCATGCTTAACACTGAGAATGTGAATAATTGTAGTGTGATGATCAGGTGCAAATATCTAAATCAGAGAATATCATCGGGGGGTTGGCAGGTGGAGGATTTATTTTTAACACTGAACATGGGTTGGAGCTCTTTATTTTGAACTCTCAAAGTTCACCAGATTAATGAATTTATCTTTAAAATGTAAAAAAATTTCTACCGGGGAGGCATGCCCCTGGACCCCCTAGAGAGATCAAGGATCAAATCAAAAACATTTCCCCACATTTTACGTCCCCCCCACTTCTCAAACCAAAGTTACACCCTTGTCTATGTGGGTGAGTTGATTACTTACTTTTTAATTATTCTTACAATTAACATAATTATATTTATTCATTCAGTCCAATGTATGGATGCAGAATGTGCATGAAATGGGAGGCGGGATTTATCGCGTGAGCAGTGTAATTGGTCAGTCATAGTGCGATGGAGGCTTTGCCTCTTCTCATGTGACTTTTCCTCATTCTTTCCCAATTATCTCCAACCAAACCCATGGCATGCTTTAGAGCAGTGTTCCTCAAATCCAACCTTGGAAGGCCACTGCCTTAAAGAGTTCAGCTCCAATTCTATTCAAAAACACCTGAACAAGCTGCACATCAGCACATCCAGCTGCAAATTGGTCACGAGAGAGCGGAAAGTTTTATTCCTTGTTGTTAAGTGTTATTGTTAAGTTTAGGTGTTAAGTTTGTGTGGGTGTTGAAGTGCAACAAAACAAATAACTATGGAGAAGAAGATCATAGGAGTATTGCTGTTACTGGTGCTGATTACATCGAGTGTTTGTGTGAAACACAATATTGCTGACATTGCTGACAAGTGTTGCAGGCCTGCAGCAGGGAATGGTTACTATCTTTACGGAAAACAGCAGTAATAGAGCCGTGCCTTCTGGATAATGTTCCAGAGGAGTTGCTGCGATGAGACGGAGATCGTTGGATGTGGAAACGAGGGAGAAGGGGTGGCATTCAACATCAGCTCCACCGAAAATGCAATAAGCTACCGTTGCCATCAATACTATTCAGCAATTCTCGCTCCTCGAGGAACAAAATGTAAGAGCTGCGTCTGAATACAAGAGTAATGAATATCGCGAGTCATGTCTCTTGATTCACACAGAGACCTGGCTTCAAGACGATTTTAATCATTGTAAGATGGACTGTGCTCTCCCAGGATATCAGCAGTATGTTTGTAAAAACAAAATATTGGACAAATGCTATATAATATCAAAGAAGCATGTGTGGCTAAGATTAGACCTCCTCTTTCAAATTCGGAGCATAAGACCATTCAGTTAATCCCTATTTACAGGTCCTCCTTTAGGAAGAGCAAACCGGTTTTAAGAACAGTCAATGTGTGATGTGATTCTATAAAGGAGGAGTTGAGTGGTTGTTTTCTGGCAACAAAATGGGAAGTTTTTTATCAAGATGATAATATTGATAGTATTGAGGAAGTGATTACAGGGTATATTCATTTTTCCGTTGATACTGTGGTCCCAAAAAAGACCATCAAGTTTTATTCAAATAACAAGGAATATATTACTCCTGAGACTAAGCATTGTATTTCTTTTAATAATAACAATACAATGGAATTTAAAGAAATTCTAAAAGAACTGAGGATAAAATTGAGGGAAGCGAGAGAGAAACATAACTTGCGTTATTAGAGAAGTTGCTTCAATTAAGAATTCTAAAAAGTTGTGGGATGTTAAAGGAATGGTTCATTTAAATTCAAACAAGAATGAAATGCAGGTTTTAAATGAATTTGCTAAAGCAAATGAATGTAATAATCTTTATAAATGGTTTGATTTGGCTGTGAGTGGTAATATTTATAAATGTAGAGACCTGCTCAGTTCAGTAACGTGATTCAACACAGGACAGGACTGAAGTGGACCCGAAGTGTTGTCACTAAAATTTTCAAAAGACTTCATACCAAAAAGGCTAGTGGGCCAGATGGTGTTACAGCTCTTTTACTTCAAACATTTTCTGAGGAATTTACCCCAGCATGGAATCCCTTACTTCAATTATCAGTTGATACGGGCAATATTCCCACATTATGGAAAAAAGCTGTCATTATTCCTGCCCCAAAAAAACATCCATCACAGGAAAATAAAGACCAGTGGCGTTAACGTCCATAGAGATGAAATCACTGGAACGTAATGTGATAGGGAAATTGAGAGAGAATGTATTGCATTAATTAGATCCTTACCAATTTGCTTACAAAGAGAATAGGAGTACAGAGGATGCTTTAAATATTAGGACACATTTAAAACACCTTGAACATCTGGCAGCTTATGTTAGATTTACGTTTATGGATTTGAGTTCGGCATTTAATACCATACTTCCAGATATTTTGTTAAATAAGTTAAAACAGATGGAGGTAAATCCTTATATAATTAAATGGTATTATGCATTTCTAATCGGACAACAACAGCGGGTGAAAGTTCATTCAACTCTCTCGGACATAGAGGTCATAAATGTTGGAGCTCCTCAAGGCTGCGTAAGTTCCTTCCTTCTTTTTAGAACGTGTACAAATGACTGTAGGAATCAGTACACAAATAACTACATTATTACATTTTCAGACGATACAGCCATATTCAGTCTGTTGGCCAAAAAAAACAGGTGTTGGCATGTATAAATCAGAGATGGAAGGGGTTGTGCAGTGGTGTAAGGAACACAACTTGACCCGAGGCTTGTGGGTGATCATAGCCCAATTTCAGTTTATGAGGTGGAAGTTGAACAGGAAACAACAAATAAGTATTTAGGCATCTACTTTGATTCTCGGCTACAGTGGGCTCATCGAGTGGAGTATGTTTGTACACGAGCTAGTCAGCGCTTGCACTTTTTGCGAAGGCTTAGGGTTTATGGGGTGGATAAAACGATCATGTTACTGTTTTACAGATCAGCTATTGAATCTATAGTATGTTATGATTTTACAATATGGTTTGATAATCTGTCTGTTAAACTGAGGTCACAACTTCAAAATGTGGTTAGAAGAGCTGGAAAAATAATTGGTATGTTGCCCCCATCTTCTCTTCAGGAGATTTTTGAGAAGTAAGAAGCAGAGCCTTAAAGTTATTGGTGACCCAAGCCATGTTCTCCATAAGGAGTAGGAGTTGATGCCCTCGGGCAGGAGAAATAGGGTACCAACGAGTAAGTTAAATAAGTACACATTTTCTCTAATTCCATTATCAATTGAGTTATTGAACAATAAGTGATGAATTGTGTGTGGGAGAGGGTAAGGTGATGAGCAACATAATATTTACTGCTGCGTAATGGGAGATGTATGTTGTTGTGTTTGTGTTTGTTCTGCTCTCTTGATTGATTGCCTAAGAAAAAATTATCCTGAGGGAGATAATAAAATGGAATTTTTTACTTAAAGCTAATCAAAGGGCCTGTTTACATCTGGTCACTTTATGCATTTTTATCTGATTTATCAAAACGATTTCATTTACACTTGGCCACATAAATGTGTCACCGCAAAAAACATATATAAATCTGATTTTCAATTCCCGCGCTATATGCAGATGTCATGTTCACGTCACCGAAAGCAACAAATATGAGCTGCATTTTATTGATCATCAGTTAAAGGGGTGGTTCAATGCGATTTCGCTTTAACTTTAGTTAGTGTGTAATGTTGCTGCTTGAGCATAAACAGTATCTGCAAAGTTACAGCGCTGAAAGTTCAATGCAAACGGAGATATTGTCTTTTAAAGTTATGGCAGTTTAATGCCTTCAAAAATGACCAGTTTGGACTACAACGAGCTTCAAAAGCCACTCGTCAAAAAATAATATAAGCCATTATAATCTGTGATATTTTCTACACTGGATGCGCCGCTGAAGACAGCTTCCAGAATGCTGGATTTGCACAAAGGCTTTTACTGAAAGATGAAGCAGTTCTCACTTTAAAAGCAGAAGCTGCTCTTTATTGGCCTCAGACTGTAAGTACGTTTTATTTTATTTTAAACGTATAGTTCTGTTGCTATTTTTGGTTGCATCAAGGACGTAAACAAAGACCAATGGGTTTTGGCTTCGCTAGCCAGTTAGCTAAATTCAGAAACACCAACAAACGTCTATGCTCATAGACAAACAGTTGTTCATGCTATAAATTACATGCCACCTTTACAAAAATGCCACTACTCAGTCATGTATTCGGCTACAGTAAAGCTTTAATCAGGATAAAACTGTATATTGAAAGCTAACAAACAGCAGTGACAGCATCTATCTAAACACTTTGACATAAATACTAAATGAAATACCATTCATAAACATCCTTTAAGAGCCGCGATTGCAGATGTTCTGCTTGACCCTCTTCATCCGGGTCTAACTCGGGCTCAATTTCATACACCATTATAGACGCGATTATTTTCATTTTCACTGAAGCAACGGATGGTAAGGGGCGTGGCGTTTCCGGCAACTCAGCGAATCACGATACACTGGGCCAGCTACCAACCTGCTAACCAATCTGAGCACATTGCGTATTACGGAGGGAGTGGCTTCAGGAAGTCAAACGAGCAGTTCATATGACACTGGAAACAGAGGTGTAGAATAAAGGTAAAATATATGAAAAATACAGTTTTTTCAAAAAAACGAAGCATTAAGACATATTAAACTGTGCCCCAAAAACACAATCAAGCCTGAACACTGAACCACCCCTTTAATTTAAAAATCAAAGACCACCATAGGCAAGAGAGCGGCAACAGCACTGGTAAGATCATTTAGTGTCTTTAAATGAAGATGATTGTGTCTTGAGCGTTTGTGGCAGCTTGCTGAAGACATCCTCAGCTGCTCATCTGTGGCGATGCATGTTGCAGTAGCACTGTCATATCTGTCTATAACATGTTATTTAGCCTATAACACGCTCTCACACGGGTATTTTTTTAGCATTTTTGGGAGGAGTAAAATTTACATATGTGGTTTCAGCAACCAGATGTATTCAGACTTGACCAGTGAATACGTTTCGGAGGGCATTTACACCCGGTCTTTTTTTTTACGATCGGACAGCTATCAGAGAAAACGCATGAAGTGACCAGGTGTAAATAGGCCCAAAGTCTTCAGAGTTACCTGAAAATCACAGGTAGGTGAGTTTGATCTGAGTTTGAGCTCGACTCTGCAGGGGCGGATTTGAGGAAACCTGCTTCAGGGGGTTTTATTATTAAAACTCAATGGGCTCAAGGGAGGCAGAGATGCTGCGTCCCGCTGTAACTTTGTTTCTAACAGCCGGTGTCATTGTTGGACAGTGTCACTTTAGAAAATTAAATGATTTATATGCTTTTTAATGTCACATTTCAGAGGGTCAGAGACAGATTGATAAATGCTCATCCATTATTATTTTGACCATTTTTGAACTTAACAAACATAAGTGAACTTTTCAAGTTCTTTTAATGAGGGCAAATGAATTGAAGTCTTACCCATTGATGAGTGCTGCCTTTGCTGTATACGTCTTTCCTGCCTTTCTCTCATCCGGATCGTACCATTGAGAGACATCAATCCTGTCGTTTGGTATCTGAACTGTACAGTTCTCTCCATGAAGGAGGACTCGCCAGAAGTTTTCAAGTCCCTCACCTAAAATGGATGAGAAAATACAATGTAAATACAATTTAGGCCAAAATCATAACATGAACAAATAATGAAACACCATAAATTGTTAACAATTACCTCCAGGAAAATGGCATCCAATGCCAACAACAGCTAATTCTACGTCGTCATCCATCATGTTTCATATGCTGTGTGTGCAAATACATTTGATTTTACAATCTATAGACAGCAAAAAAATAATAATAATTGAGACAGGTAACTAAAGATTTATCCATGGGATTTAATATTTTGGTTTTCTTCTTTATGCATTTCTTTCAGCAGAACAATTAAAAATAAAGTGGGAAAAAATCACCATTTTTAGCCAAGGACCTCTGGTTCAGTTGACACAGAATGGACAATTATTACTAGTAAACCAGAAAAAAAAATTCTGTATAATGTAGAGACAATATGAAAATCTGATAAAATATGGAATCTAATTTGACTTACCTGGGTACTCATGTTGAATCTTGTTGAAAATGCTCACATGAGGCCAAGACTACCCAATATTTGTTTAAGTTAAAGGAGAAGTGAAAGTTCAGGCTTTTTCATATGTCTTCCTGTTAGCTTATGAAACAAGTTCTTAAGAAAATCCCCAGAATAGAATGTTGACTCGACTCTTTTTCACATATTTAATTTGCATCTATAGCCTAACCCAATTTAGCTTTATATTTCCCCCAGATGCGACGAAACCTCTCAATTTGCCAAGTTAGCAGAATGCATTAGTGATATCAAAAACTGCATGGTTTGTATTTTCTTTCTTCTCAATTCTGACAAAACAGTTATTGCATCAATTGTTTAGTTGAGGTTTAAAGACACTTAATATTGGGTAAAACTGTGTTTATCCATTTGACTTCACTGACACCATTGAATGAGAACAAACACTGAACTGAGCTGAATAATGACACTTCTGTCTTCAGTCTCAGCAAACACGCCAGTGTGGGCCCACTGTGGGTAAGTGTGGGTTTTCAGTGTGGGCAAGGGTAAACCCCTTGGGGCCCTATGTGGGTTTTCCAACTTAAAACCCACACGGGGCCCATAGCAGTTTTGCCTGTTTGGGCCCCATGAGGGTTTACTCTGGGTAACCCACTGTGAGTTTGCCCACAGAAAACCCACACGGCCCCCCCGGTGGTTTACCTCATACAGGGCCCACAGTAGTTTTTCACTGTGGGGCCAACATGAGAGATTAATGTGGGCAATCCACCATGTTAACAGCACAGCACAGTACAGTTAAATCATTGTTTTAGGATTAGAAGCTCAAGGGTCAGGGTTAATCAAACTATTTTTTAACAATTTAGTAAAATGTCATAAATGTCATTACATTCAACAGCCCGACACCATACTTAACTAAAACTCCACACAGTCAACAAGATAGCAAGACAAGTACTGTCTTTGCCTGTTTGCTTGTAGCAGCTGTCCCCAGACAGACTGATGAAGTCAGACAGACCATATTACAAACAGCATTAGACCATTAGACCTCATTAAATCACAGCACTTATATATTCATTCATTCATAAATAACACTAAATCATTATAATACTATAAATTGTATGTTGTAATACAATGAAGTCTTTGGTAATACTTTCTATGAAGACCATGCTTATAATGAATTATAGCCTCATTTATACTTTAATAAGTAAGTACTACAATTCTATAAATATATTTATAAACACTCATTAAGACCTATACTGCATAAGACCAGTTATAGTAACATGTATATTGTTTTTATAATTACTTATAAGCCTTACTTATATGCTTTTTCAATGCACATGCTCATAATCCATTATAAACTGATATTTAGATGATCAAATATTAAAATAGTTCCAGAGACACTTGTTTGCTCTACCAATTAGTTATTGTCGGTTCTGGACCTTGAAGGCGATACTTTGGGTCGAGTAGGTCGTTAGCACCTCCAGCTAAGTTAGTATCCTGACTCCCTAGAGTTATATCAGAGTGTAGGCTCTTCAGGAGCCTCCCTGTTACTTGTGTTTTAAGGGATGTTCTGGGACCTTAATGTTGGACAGCCAGGGAGGGAAGACAATGCCAGTGTCCTCAGAAAGTCACACCTTTGGGCCAGAGACAGTAATGCTTTTTCTGGCAGAGTCAAAACATATGTGAAACTGATGTTGGCTACTTCATTCTTGGTGATTCTGTTAACCATTGCAGAAATGGTAGTTAAATCCATATCATGACACTGGCAGGCTTACAGAGGGTCAATAACTATACAACATGAAAACAAGTCAAGCCTGTTGTGTGGTTGAACATGCATTTGGGAGGTTGAGAGGAAGGTAGAAGTGTCTCAGTAAAAGAAATGACTGCAATGGAAATGCATAGTGGTGTGGTGATTGTGATATATTGTGTTTGCTACAAATAAAATATTTGAAATTAAGTTTTGGTGTAAAGCTGTTTTGTGACCTACACAATAGGTTGTTTGCAATCACATGATTCCGGTGACGCGTGAAATTATTGTGGAGGGCAAGCAGTGAAAATTAGAATGGAAGAGATGGGGAGTCCGTACTGTGCTGGTTTAGAAAGGTATAAACGGAAAATCACAACATATGTTGGACGTGACCCTTATGTTACGAAGAGGAGCGATTTTTCTACTGAATTGAAAGACTTGATTGCAATCGAGGAGGTAGATATAGAGAATGTGAAGCTGCCACACCGTGTTCAGGTCTGGGTTTGCTTATATCGCGCTGCCTTTCTAGTGACGTTAAGGGCCATATTTTTGATTTTATTTTTATTTTTTATTTTCATTCATGCTGAATCGAGAATTGCAACAGAAGCTCACATCACCGTTGAGGGAAAAAACTGGACGGTTTAATACAATTTTCGCCTTTTCTACATGTAAAAACACTAAGGGAAGCAGGTTGAGGTGGGGACGGGAAGACGCCGTATAGCAAATCTAATAATGTCACTGATTGAACCCACTCCCTATAAAATAATCACACAGCTGAGTGTTTTTGAAAGTGTTGTGTTTCGTTTGGTTCAATAATTAACATTATGTTTGCTAGTATGGCTCTCACTCGGCTTGTGAATGAGCAGAAGGGTCAATATCACTATCAAGTGCCTTTTAGTCCTCATCAGAATCGCTCGGTCATCATGAATGTAATGCAAAATAATAAAATTCTGAGGTTTAATTATAAATGGCACACATATAAGTACAATGATAAGTCTCTTGAAGTGTGTTTTTCTCATTTTATACCATTTTCTTTGATTGGATGCATGCGGTTTTGGCATGTCAACATTTTGCAAACCTTTTGTGTGATTTCTTTATAAAGTGAAGAGGGCCAGTTAATATTGCTGTAAAGTTTGACCAGATATCTTTGTTGATAGACGTTATTTAGAAAAGAATGTGCAACTATTGCATATTTTATAGGGAAACAAAAATCAGTAGTTTCATTATTATCAAAAGACTTTAATTAAAATGTATTGTTGAGAAAAGGACCAAGTATCTTACTGAAAATCTACATTATATAATCACTATGCAATGAAAATATCTTTAAACTACTTTGATTTTGTTCATGACAAGGTAGACATATTTTATGGTTTGCTCGTATGTTGTCTGCTTGCAGTTAATTTATAAAAAGTGCTGGAGCTTGACCAGCATGCATTTCTAACAGCCCAAGGTCTCCTTAACACAGCAAATATGAAGTTAAATGGAAAATCTCAGCTTTTTATTTTGGAAATTGTGACGTCTCAAAGGCACTTTATAGTGATTTTGACCCATAACTCATACGCAGCCACTTCAAAACTGTTCACATGCTTCTACGGGTTTGATTTTGGTTGTCATTTGTTGAAATAAATAAAAATACAGTGTGTCGGTGTCTGTCATAGACTGTAAAGAGTGTCTGTCCACTGAATGCCCTCCGATTCTCCTCCGTGGTCATATGGGAAAGTGAATATTTACAAAGACAATATTAAAACTACACTTACATTTACACCCTTCCAACAAAGAAATGGATCAACGTCTGTCAGCTTGTTGAACACATTTATTTATTTGGACATTTTCTACCATATGATGGCTGAAGCAGCAGCAGTTTCCACGGTTTCCACGGTAACAGATCAACATTGTGAACGGAATTCTACAAAACTGAAGTGAAAACACCAAATGATCATGCAATGGGANAACCCACACGGCCCCCCCGGTGGTTTACCTCATACAGGGCCCACAGTAGTTTTTCACTGTGGGGCCAACATGAGAGATTAATGTGGGCAATCCACCATGTTAACAGCACAGCACAGTACAGTTAAATCATTGTTTTAGGATTAGAAGCTCAAGGGTCAGGGTTAATCAAACTATTTTTTAACAATTTAGTAAAATGTCATAAATGTCATTACATTCAACAGCCCGACACCATACTTAACTAAAACTCCACACAGTCAACAAGATAGCAAGACAAGTACTGTCTTTGCCTGTTTGCTTGTAGCAGCTGTCCCCAGACAGACTGATGAAGTCAGACAGACCATATTACAAACAGCATTAGACCATTAGACCTCATTAAATCACAGCACTTATATATTCATTCATTCATAAATAACACTAAATCATTATAATACTATAAATTGTATGTTGTAATACAATGAAGTCTTTGGTAATACTTTCTATGAAGACCATGCTTATAATGAATTATAGCCTCATTTATACTTTAATAAGTAAGTACTACAATTCTATAAATATATTTATAAACACTCATTAAGACCTATACTGCATAAGACCAGTTATAGTAACATGTATATTGTTTTTATAATTACTTATAAGCCTTACTTATATGCTTTTTCAATGCACATGCTCATAATCCATTATAAACTGATATTTCGATGATCAAATATTAAAATAGTTCCAGAGACACTTGTTTGCTCTACCAATTAGTTATTGTCGGTTCTGGACCTTGAAGGCGATACTTTGGGTCGAGTAGGTCGTTAGCACCTCCAGCTAAGTTAGTATCCTGACTCCCTAGAGTTATATCAGAGTGTAGGCTCTTCAGGAGCCTCCCTGTTACTTGTGTTTAGCTTGGTCAATACTCGTCTCGGCTGAGTCTAGTTGGTTCTCGCCTCTGTTGATTGGGTCATCATATAGAGGACCTCGCCCCCTGAGTTGGTCTTAGAGGTTTAAGAGATTCTTTTAGTAAGAACTCCCTTGGTAGATCAGCTCTTGTTGGAGCTGGAGGTAGGCCTCTCATTAGGAACCCTATTTAGAGTACTCAGCCTCTAGAGTGCTTTGTTCAAGAAGCGCTCTGTAGATCCTAGGTCGAGCAGGGTAACTCCCCTCGATTGCAAGGGTTCAAAAGCGCTATGCTGAGTCCTGCTCCCCAGGATGCCCGTCTCTACGATCTGGTCTGAGTTGGTTTCTGCCAGTTTGCAGTCCCTCTTTCTGGACGCCGCCTCTGGAGGGAAGCGTTTGAGATTGCTGGCCAGATTAGGTTACTACTAAAGTAAGACCAGGTCGGCCTCCCTGGTGGTAAACTATGCTCCGCTGAGAATATTACAGTCTGTAATATATAAAAATGTAAAAAAAAAATTAATGTAGACATTAAGATTTTAATCTGGAACATACATTTTATGGTTTGCATCTCTTCCTCTCACAAAATGTCCTTACTGCAACATTACAGTAACGGCAATTTCATTCACTTTTCTTTTTAATTTCTATAAAATTGAATACATGTATATAGTTACTTTCAAGATTTGTCCATCTTTGTAAATACCTATATTAAAAAATAATTTAAAATTAGGGGATTTTATGATATTCTTTATGCCATGGAACATTTTGACACTAACCTTAGCTATAAATTGTTGTAATACATGCCAAAGATAAAATATTTTGCATTTTATGACAAATATTGTCATTTGAATGTGTATATCATCTCTAGTGAAAGGTTAAAATAACTTTTGCAAACAACAGTCTGATTAATAATTAAAATAAATCATTGCTGCTGTAATGACAGCTTGTGTCTGTAAGGTTAAAAGTACAAATGTCACAGCAGCCTTACGCAATGTTGCAAACCGTTGCTTTGCGCCACCTGGTGGTGATTTGGCGACAAGTGTCACATGCCACTGGGTTGTATTTAATGCTGCAGCCTCGCGGCGGCATTACACATGGCGGTAATAGGCATTTTGATAGTACCTACTGTAAATGTATAGACCTTTAGCATAATTGGGTAAGTAATGTTTACGGTAATGCTTTACATGGTAATGTATTAACTAACATGAACTAACAATGTGCAATACCTTTGTTACTGTATTTATTAATCTTTATTAAAGTGCCCCTATTACGTTTTTTTGAAAATGACCTTTCATGTAGTGTGTAACATAGCTCTAAGTGAATGAAAATGTATAATATTCTCTATATTAACTGTTAATAAACACGCAGCACACATTCGTGTATAACTCACATGGCGAACGCCACTTTATTCTCCCTCCCCCTACGCCATCCTCCCTCGCGCTCTCACGCCTCATGGGTAATGAAATCTCTACCATTACACCTCCTCCTTTTAGCTAAGTAATGCCTCTTTTCTTCAACAACATATTTCAACATTTTCTCTTTCAAAGAACACGTTATAACCTTATCTTTCTTAACACAATATAACAGGTTCTTTCTCAAAACTGCATTATAATATTCAACCTATATTAACTCGACACATTAACATTTCCCTTTTTTTTTCTTTTATTTAAACACTCATTCATCCATTTGTCCTTGTGTTTAGTCCCATATTCAGTTGAACTATAAATTCAGTCTTTCTGGGGTTTTGTTAACCCTGCCTGCCCTAGAAACGCCTCCAATGGGACGAAGGTGCTTTCTATTTCTTAGGAGTGTGAGTTATGGCGACGATTGTAATACATCGCCTGCCGTTTTCTTGCGTCCTCTTGTTGTTTTCTGAATTCTTGAAAATCTGGCCACTCTGAATCTAGTTTTCTCTGTATTTGTGGAAGAGACATCTGCCCATAAGCAGTTGAAAAGGGGAAAACCCATGCTCCAAAGGTGTTGCTCTGTACATGAGCAAGGCTTTGTTGTAGTAAAGAAGAATATGGAGGAAATGGTTGGGGAGACGCTGATATTGTGGTCTATAACTCCTCCCCGAACTCCCCGCTGCTCTGTATCTTGCTCTCTCATTGGCTGTCGGTCATCACTGATGTAGTTTTCAGTCAGAACACTTTTCACACAGCAGGATTTTGAATCGCCGACAGGTCCAGATATTTAGCATGCCAGATATCTCACGGGTGTCGGTGATTCTCTCAGATCGTGTCTTTGCTCATTCACACTGCGTGATTGTCACTCGCGTGAATGAGCACCGATTTGCCTGTGATTTCGGGCATTTGTCTGCGATTTCTCAAAACCTGTCGGCGAGCCAAAATCGGGGCTAAAATCGTGCAGTCTGAACTCGGCTTATGTTACGAAGAGGAGTGATTTTTCTACTGAATTAAAAGACTTATCTGCCATCGAGGAGGTAGATATAGAGAATGTGAAGCTGCCACGCCGTGTTCAGGTCTGGGTTTGCTTATATCGCGCTGCCTTTCTAGTGACGTTAAGGGCCATGTTTTTGATTTTCTGTTGTGATTGTGAAAAATGTCGCCATTGTAGATCATTTATGCTGATCGAGAATTGCAACAGAAGCTCACATCACCGTTGAGGGAAAAAACTGGACGGTTTAATACAATTTTCGCCTTTTCTACATGTAAAAACACTAAGGGAAGCAGGTTGAGGTGGGGACGGGAAGACGCCGTATAGCAAATCTAATAATGTCACTGATTGAACCCACTCCCTATAAATAATCACACAGCTGAGTGTTTTTGAAAGTGTTGTGTTTCGTTTGGTTCAATAATTAACATTATGTTTGCTAGTATGGCTCTCACTCGGCTTGTGAATGAGCAGAAGGGTCAATATCACTATCAAGTGCCTTTTAGTCCTCATCAGAATCGCTCGGTCATCATGAATGTAATGCAAAATAATAAAATTCTGAGGTTTAATTATAAATGGCACACATATAAGTACAATGATAAGTCTCTTGAAGTGTGTTTTTCCACATATAAGTACAATGATAAGTCTCTTGAAGTGTGTTTTTCTCATTTTATACCATTTTCTTTGATTGGATGCATGCGGTTTTGGCATGTCAACATTTGGCAAACCTTTTGTGTGATTTCTTTATAAAGTGAAGAGGGCCAGTTAATATTGCTGTAAAGTTTGACCAGATATCTTTGTTGATAGACGTTATTTAGAAAAGAAACTGCAACTATTAGGGTTAGGGTAATGTTAAAGTTAAAAAACTAGATAAGTTATGTAAACCAGTGTTTCTCAACCAGGGGTCTGTGGACCTCTAGTGGTCCTTGACGTAATGCCAGGGGGTTCTTATAAAATATCTGAATATGAATATTTGTATATTTTTGACATTTGACATGTTCCCATAAAAGAAGATAATATATGTATAATATAACTGACGATAAGACTGAATATTGGATGAGTCAACTAACTTAGTAAATTATATTTGATTGCATTTGGTCGTCACAAAGACATTAATGATACCAATGAACCAATATTATTCTGGGGTCCTTGAGGACGGGTCTTAATATGACGGGGTTTATTACTCAAAAGAGGTTGAGATTCACTCACATAAACGATAAAAGCTCATTGCGGTTTCTCGGTTTGATAGATTTGAGCAACCATAAGTTATTTTATAAATTTTGAGTTTGTGATAGGATTCCTGTATAGAAAAATCA
>RJVU01049044.1:56564-84856 GCA_003731715.1 Anabarilius grahami | reverse complement strand
AACGTCTCCCTGATGGGAGTTGGGAAAAGAGACTATGTGCCGGATGACTAACATCCTGTATAATTCTCAGTGCCTTCCCAATGCTGCGTTTCCAATAAATATCCTGTAATGATTCCAATGGAACCCCAATCATTTTTGATGCAGTTTTAACCACCTTTGTCAGAAGATTCAATTCATTTGAAGTAGCCCTTCCAAACCACACTGTAATATTACCTGTCAGTATACTCTCAATTGTACAACGATATAATTTTTTAGAATATTTTGAGACATACCATATTTCTTAAGACACCTCAAGAAATAAAGCCTCTGGTGTGCCTTCTTAATGGCGCAGGTGATGTGGAAAGACCATGAAAAGTGATCTGAAATATGAATGCCTAAAAACTTGAAAGTATTAACAATTTCAACTGCAGAGTTATTGATATAGACAGGTGTATGTGTGGGTTTATTTCTTCTAAAATCTATGATGACCTCTTTAGTTTTCCCCACATTCAGGGACAAATTATTTCTTCGGCACCACATAATCAATTTACTCACCTCATCCCTATAGGCAGTTTCATTATTGCTGTCAATAAGTCCTACCACTGTAGTATCGTCTGCAAATTTCACAATACTATTAGTGGGATATTTTGCAATACAGTCATAAGTATACAGACTATATAATAAAGGACTAAGACAGCAACCTTGAGGTGCTCCGGTATTTAACACTATTGGGGCTGAGTATGTAGTGCCTACTCTAACTGTCTGAGAACGGCCTGTTAGAAAATCCTGTATCCACCTGCAGATGGAAATACAGAGGCCCAGGTCTAACAGCTTAGGTATTAAAATGGAAGGTCTGATGGTATTGAAGGCACTGCTATAATCAACAAACAGCATCCTGACATACGTATCCCTACCCTCTAGATGTTGAAGTGCAGAATGTAAAACCAATGATAGCTCTATTTGATCTATATGCAAATTGTAGTGGATCCGTAAAGACAGGAATGCAGTTGTTAATATATGATTTCACAAGCAGTTCAAAGCACTTCATTATCACAGAAGTCAAGGCTACAGGTCTAAAATCATTCATACAGGTGGCAGTTGTTTTCTTAGGCACAGGAATTATTATTGATTTTTTTTTTAAATTCGGAACCATACAAAAAGAGAGTGACAGGTTAAAAATATCAGTAAAAACAGATGCAAGTTGACTACAACATGTCCTTAAGACACGTGGAGTAATGCCATCAGGCCCTGCAGCCTTCCCCATTTTCACAGCTTTAAAAACTTTACAAGTATCTGCAACTGAGACCTGATATGCTTGACTGCCAAGGGTAACCCCATCAGGAGATGATATGTCTGTGTATGTGTTCCCATATGAAGGTACTTTAACATGCACATCCCCAGTTGGAGATGTTCCCCGCGTCAATGCCTCAGCAGCGCATTCAAAACGAGCATAAAAGTTGTTCAAGTCATCTGGGAAAGAAGCAGAGCTTGTTATGACGCCACTATGTTTGGCCTTATAACTGGTGACCACTTGTAGGCCTTGCCAAACACGCCTGGAGTCCCCTTCAGAGCAATATCGCTCTATCTTCTCCCGTTGTAGTCTTTTAGCAGATTTAATTGCATTCCTTAGCTCGTATCTCGCGCTCTTGTAACGAGCATCATCCCCAGATTTAAAAGCAGCTGTCCTCTCATGCAATTTCGCGCGAACATTTTTGTTTACCCACGGTTTTTCATCAGGGTAAACACAAAAAGTAAGTGTGGTAATACAACTGTCCACACAAAATTTAACATAATCCGTAACTGCTTCAGTGTACTCATGCAGGGTAGCAGAATCACTAAAAACTGACCAGTCAGTAGAATCGAAACAATCTTGCAACATAAGCTCACCTTCAGCAGTCCAGCGCTGTACTGTCCTCACAGTGGGTTTCTCCCTTTTTATCTCTTGCTTGTACATGGGAAGCAATAGTACAGAGGAATGATCTGATTTCCCAAAGTGCGGCCGGGGGATAGATTTATAAGCTCCCTTAATAGTTGAATAACAGTGGTCAAGAGTTTTGTTGCCTCTGGTTACACAGCTAACGTGTTGATAATATTTCGGTAGCACTGACTTCAAATTACAATGATTAAAGTCCCCGGCTACTATGGAGAGGGCTTGGGGATGCAGCCTCACACACCTGTTGACAACGTCACAGAGCTCATCCAAAGCTGCCTTGGCGTTAGCTAGGGGAGGTATGTATACTGCAGTGAGTAAAACTGATGGAAATTCTCGTGGTGCATAAAACGGCCGACATTTGATGGTAAGCTGTTCAAGGACCAGTGAACAGGAATTAGAGATCATTTCCGCGTCAGTGCACCAAGAGTTGTTTACCAAAAAGCACACACCTCCACCTTTCCATTTACCGGTCGTGTCCTTAGCTCGGTCCGAACGTAATACAGAGAACCCATCCAAATGTACAGCACTGGCAGGATGATCCGATGTTAGCCATGTCTCAGTAAAACAGAACACACAGCAATTTCCCAGATCTCTCTGGACACTAACACGGCAGCGAAGCTCATCCATCTTATTGCTGATAGATTGCATATTTGCCAGCAACATGCTTGGTATTGGAGGCCGTGTAGGTCGATTCCGTAGCCTCACCAGCAGTCCTCCGCGTCTTCCTCTCTTTCGCACATATCGCCTTTGATTCCCAGAGTGCCAATTTCCTGATCTTTTGTTAATATCCACAGGTATCATAGATGTTATAGACAGTTTTGGAACATTTTGTCTGATTTCCAATAAAGTCTGTCGATCATAAGTAATAGATAAGTAATAAACTTTACAGTCTATGACAGACACCGACACTGTATTTTTATTTATTTCAACAAATGACAACCAAAATCAAACCCGTAGAAGCATGTGAACAGTTTTGAAGTGGCTGCGTATGAGCTCACAGAAATGGTTTGACACAAGTTCTCAGCAGCCAGTGACACTGAGCCGTTAAAACAGATTTGAACACGTATTTCACGCGTATTAAAAGCGTATTTCCCACGTGAAATACACGTATTTAACGCATTGATTTTTCCTTGTGCATTTAACGTGTTGTTGGCCCTTTTGGCCTTCCATACATCAGTAACATAGTATACACAAACTACATCTCTCACTTAGATAAAGAAAGAAAGAAAGAAAGAGAAAGCCAGTGTTGTTAGTATGCCAGTGTAGCATACGTGTTGTATGACGATTGTAATGAAGGTAAAGACGATTACAGTGACATACAGGAGTCTGCACAATGAGAGAAATAAACAGCAGATGCTGGCTATTTCAGATAGTTCATGTTAGCGAGTAGTCTATATGGCTATAATAAACACCACTTTAACACAATCTCTAACTTAAGCAAACGCTTTTAATAGACATTTAGTTAACACAATAAAATCATGCACATTATAATGCTAGTAAAAGTGTGAGTACAAGGAAACGATCCACCCGCGTTTCTCTCAGCCATAGGGCCTTCATCGTCTGTGCTGATCTGCGTCTTGAGCAGATGACGTCAATCGAGGGAGGCGTGGCCAGGCCCACTGAACACGCCCCACGTCAAAACAGTGCCATGAAGTGAAACACAGAAAAGTGCGGTGCAAAGGGAAAACGGTATCGCGAGCTCACACTTGACTGGAACACAGAATAAAAGGAGCGTTGCAAATGAATTAGTAGGTGTGACCATGGAAAACATGTTGCAGAGATAAAATAGGATCATTGATTTTTGCAATTAATTATATCTTTATTTTTGCACTACTTTAATTTTCTTTTGCAATTCTTTATTTTTGTTTGCAAAACAACTTTCTTTTTGCACAATACTTTATTTTCCTTTGCAATACTTTATTCTTTTGCAACGATATATGGCTTTAAATTGACTCCATAACCTTGTTGTCAAAGTTAGTATTGTGGCTTTATGTATGATCAGACACTTGTGTGTTATATTATTAACATTTAACCAAAATCAAGCTCAAATGGAGTTAGGAGGTGTTTCACCAGTGAATGTTTTAGATTTCTGTTTTGTCCGTCAATAGAACGGCCACGTATGAGGCAGTAAGTGCAAGTAATCAACTCACAGGTCACAAAGTTTATTACAGCTATATGTGGGCACTTTGTTTTTACTGTCATTTAATATATTTGACCAAAAGCTTGTTATAAAAGACAAAGTGTTACGCACAGGCTGCATTGGCAATGACTGACAGCAAATACCAGACAAATACACTCTTCTCCTCAAACACACAAGACCTTTACACACATTGTGTTTTAAATAAAGAAAACACTGTATTTATATAAAGAACCAGTTTTTTATTTACCCTTACACTGCAAACAAGCAGAGACAGGAGAGAATACAAGCGGCAGAGGTGTTTATGCATTCGTGCAAATACTGTCATAAATTACTCATTATTTCACTTCAGTGACAGTTATGCTGAGATCAAGTTCTTTTAATTCCAAACATAAAATTCACAATGTTTAGTAATGTGGTTTAATCAATGTACTTGAGCGTAACTGGATTACAAACGTGAAGTTGTGTTAGTATTCATGTGTTAAAATGAATAGATGTGTATATTAAACAGAACTGCATTGAAAATAATACTGATGACAAGGATAAAAATAAAAAGATAAACTTGATTAAATACACAAAATATTACAGCACAATAGTAAATTGAGAAATTCACCTTGAATAATAAATTCTGCAGGTGAATTTTTTTCAGAAAAGTACGCTCAGTAACAGTCAGGATCAGCAGACTCATTCTGACTCACAAGTGAATGGTGAGTGAAAGCAGTCATGTCGTTTTGCTTCGGAAGGTTTGTTTTGTTTTTTTCTTGACTGCTACTACAAGTGCTGAGGAAGGTCAGGAACACTGGTATGAACACAAGGCCATGGACGGCCCCAAACAGAATGACTAAGAACATGATTTTGAAGAAGGTCCTGAAGATGTAGCTTTTGGCAGTCGAGAGCACCACCACTCCTGCGATAGTGGACACGGCCCCTTGAATGATGGGATAGCCCAGTTTAGTGAGGGCATCCGTGGCTTTCTCGTTCGCTGAGGATTTTTCACTTGACACAAAAGCATAGCATATGTGAGCAGAGAAGTCGACAGAAAACCCGATACAAATAACAAGATTAATCATAGATACGGAGTCTAAACTAACATCCCATAATGCCATGAATCCGGCCACTCCCACAATGACAGATGCGATGGAAATAGTCACCCAGAGAGAGCAGAGAGGGTTTGGGATCAACAGGAGTGAAATGACTAACATTGCACATGTAGCAACCACTATGTTTTGGATTGTATTACTGATGATGACGGCATATTGGTCGAAATAGATGAAAGCAGCGTGGTACACTATCAGATCAACGGGCGTCTGCAACTTCCCACATTTTTCTGCGGTATCTCTAAATGCATTCAGCATGTTCTTCTCATCGATCGCTGTGCGGATGTTCACAGTCGGAATGAACATTCGTGATGCATGAATTTGACTGTTAGTGAAATTAACATCTGGACTAAAACCAGACTGATTAAGAAATGCAGTTAAATAGCTTTTAAATTGCATTTCATTGTCTAAATTGACACCTGCTCTCTGTCCAAACTGCATGTATGCACTCAGCCAAGAAACAGGCGGAATGCCTGAACGTGCCATTGTCAGATTTTGAACATTTTCCAAACACAAGTCAAGACTTTCACGAGCAGTTGGGTTCCAGTACTGAAAGTCTTCATGCTTTATAACTAACATGACACTGGGACCATAGGAAGAGAAGAATTCTTCTTCTTTGTCATAGTAACTACCAACATATGAGCCGTCTGCTGCTAAATGTTTCAGATCTAGACCTTCCTGCATTTGGAAGCATCCATAGACACTCACTGCCAAATACCCGGCATAGATCACACACACGAGCGTCTTAACCCACGCTCTTGTCAGAAAAGGGCCGTAATACTTTTTAAAGAATGAATCCACTGGCATTTCGAATTCCTTCTGTGTGATTTTATCATACGCCCCACCAACACAACAACCTCCACCATCACCAGTGGCTTCTGGGACCTTCATGCAGGTCAGCCAGTGCCTGTTGCCTTTCTCTCTCCGTCCGTTTAGTGCGAGACACGCGCCAAAGAAGGTGATGTTGAAGATGTAGCAGAAGAGAAGAGCTGTGCTGGTGTACATGCAGAAAGACTGGACTGAGCGGAAGGGCGTCATGAGACCGATGTAGAAAGCCAGAACATCTGTCAGCGTGGTGATAGTGATGGACACGCCGGCCTCTTTATATGTTTCTGCTAAACGAACCTCAACAGCTTTATTAACTTCAGTCTTCTGCCAGCAGGAGATCATAATGAACATGTCATCTACACCAATACCTGGAGGAAAACAGAGACAGTGAGCCTCAGCTGTGAGACGCCTACTAGGTGATGAAATGAAAGAACTTACCGAGGATCAGAAAGGGGGCTGAGGCCACGGTCATGGCAAACGGCATCCCGCAGAACAGCAGCAGTCCAAAGCTGGCCAACACGGCCAAACCAGCGGAGACGACGCCGAACGTGGCCACCCACACCTTCGTCCTGACACTGTCTAACCTGTGGAAGGAGACGAGGGATAAATGACATAGCTAGTGATAGGGACATGTGATAATGTGATTATTTTTAATTCTTTATACCTTGAACAAGACAGAATTGAAATGGTAATGGCCAGGTTATACGTAACAGAGAAGAGGGGGATGATGGAGTCTGAATTGGTCTTGAGCTCATTCTGTCTTGATGTTGAAGTAAAGTAAGACACATGGACCTGTAGAAATGAAGAAGAGAAAAAAATACAATAATTAAACACTTTCGTATAATTACTTTACACATAAATTTCATTGTGTGGATTCACAATGCAGATCTAATTATTATAAATTATGATAGGACATAAGGCAGAAAAATCAAACAAAAATAGGTGCATTCAGTTCATTATCTTGGTATATTTCAATTGCTGTACAAATTACTTATTGTAGATGATTAGATTAATGTCATATGAGGTACATTTGCACATACATTGGTCATTAACAGGGCTTGACATTCAACTTTTAGTGGTTTACCAAAGTTACTAGCCACTCAGTATTTTCACTGGCCACAATTTTGACATCGATACCATGGGGAAATCTGCCATATAGATATTTGTATCTCATAATTTGGCAGCAGGTTTATTAGGCTGCTGTCACTTTAAGACCTGATGCACGGATCCATTATACTGTTACACATGCGATTTCTTTCTCAACTGTTAATGTTCACTTAAAGCATAGCTTACTGTGAGCAGAGAAGTCGACAGAAAACCCGATACAAATAACAAGATTAATCATAGATACGGAGTCTAAACTAACATCCCATAATGCCATGAATCCGGCCACTCCCACAATGACAGATGCGATGGAAATAGTCACCCAGAGAGAGCAGAGAGGGTTTGGGATCAACAGGAGTGAAATGACTAACATTGCACATGTAGCAACCACTATGTTTTGGATTGTATTACTGATGATGACGGCATATTGGTCGAAATAGATGAAAGCAGCGTGGTACACTATCAGATCAACGGGCGTCTGCAACTTCCCACATTTTTCTGCGGTATCTCTAAATGCATTCAGCATGTTCTTCTCATCGATCGCTGTGCGGATGTTCACAGTCGGAATGAACATTCGTGATGCATGAATTTGACTGTTAGTGAAATTAACATCTTGACTAAAACCAGACTGATTAAGAAATGCAGTTAAATAGCTTTTAAATTGCATTTCATTGTCTAAATTGACACCTGCTCTCTGTCCAAACTGCATGTATGCACTCAGCCAAGAAACAGGCGGAATGCCTGAACGTGCCATTGTCAGATTTTGAAAATTTTCCAAACACAAGTCAAGACTTTCACGAGCAGTTGGGTTCCAGTACTGAAAGTCTTCATGNGAGCTCATTCTGTCTTGATGTTGAAGTAAAGTAAGACACATGGACCTGTAGAAATGAAGAAGAGAAAAAATAGAATAATAAAACACTTTCGTATAATTACTTTACACATAAATTCATAAATTTCATTGTGTGGATTCACAATGCAGATCTAATTATTATAAATTATGATAGGACATAAGGCAGAAAAATCAAACAAATATAGGTGCATTCAGTTCATTATCTTGGTATATTTCAATTGCTGTACGAATGACTTTTGGTGCCTGACGTATTGGAGATGATTAATGTCATATGAGGAACATTTGCACATACATTGGTCATTAACAGGGCTTGACATTTAGTGGTTTTCCAAAGTTACTTGCCACTCAGCATTTTCACTGGCCACAATGTTGACATCGATACCATGGGGAAAATCTGCCATATAGATATTTTTAATATTATCTCATAATTTGGCAGCAGGCAGGGGCGGCGCTAGGGGTGGGCTAAGGGGGCTGGAGCCCCGAATGTTTTCCCAAAAGCCCCGAATCTTTCAGGTTTGAGGATTCTTAATAGTGTTCTCTAAATATATTTTTTCTAAATATATCTCTCTATTAAAATATGTTAAACAGTCCAATACCGCGTTTCTACAGTATTCATCATCAGCGCTTTCTCTCTCTTCTCTCCAACAGCGCGTTCACGCACACAGCAGCTGAACACAGACACGCCTCCTGTCACTCACTCAGAGCAGCGGCAGGCCTCGAGACGCTCGTTCGGTCCGGTTGAAGGGTTTTTCTTATATAACAACCGATATGACAACTTTAGCAGCTAAACATATATTCAGTGTTTCCCATTAATGACCCTGTGCCGCCGCCACCATTTCATAATGAACTGAAAATTGGACGTCAGATAGACGTGCAGATCATGTCTATATTAGGTCCGTCGGTCCATGACCATTTCTGAACATCTATTCGACGTCCAAACTAGGTCCACTATTTGGACGTCCAACCATGACCCAACTTGGACGTCATCTTGACGTTCAACATTTGACCTTTGAATGGGGTAATTTTTTTGGACGTCATTTGGACGTCTATAACAGATGCAGGAAATTTACATGATTAATATGTAATATTTGTTTTATAGAGTCTATCAACATGATTAATGCATGAAGAGTTCAGATGCAAAAGCCTCTAAGTGCCATCTGAAACTTTCTTCTAGAATGATCATTTTTATCAAGCTTATATATTTAAGTTAAATAATTTCACTTAAATGGCAATGCAAATTACCTATTAATTGTCATTTAAGTGAAAGTACTTAACTATACAGGCTTTATAAAAATGATCATTCTGAAGAAATTCAGATGGCACTTAGAGGCTTTTGCATCTGAACTCTCCATATACAGATTATTTATAAACAAACGCGATTTATTATGTGAATGCCTATTTATTTATTCAGGCCATGTTTGTTTTTAATTTTATTTTTTTACATTTTCCTGTTTTTTGTTAACTGGTTTATTTAAAGTAGCCTAATCAAGTTATTTCTTTATGCATACATGTATTTTTGCATGTATCTGTTTATTTATTTGGAAATGCAATTTGTGGGAAATTATAGTTCAGAAAATAATTTCATGGTAGCATATATTAGGCCAATCCTCCTTATTTCTAATTGAAAAAGAAACAACAGCAGCTAAAGGACAGGCGAGGACAACTCTCTGTCAAGGGCTTTGGATTTCAACCAAAGAGACAAAAACCAGTCAAAATCACTCTGATTGGTCGAGGCAGCACATCATCATAACCCAACCAGTAAACGCCACTCTGATTGGCCGAGGCAACACGACAGGCATTTCGCGCGAGTGTTCAACCATTAATGACGGCACAGCTTTTCAGCCTGCATCTCTGCGTTTATTTTTGAATAAAAATGAAAAGGTGATATTGAATTGTGATTTATTTGTATTTGTATAACTGTAGTGTTGTATGTGGTCCCATGTTTCCAGAGGGTAGGACATGTTTTCTGTGCCAGTTAATTTTCCTGTTGAAACTAGAGGTTGAGCCAAACAAAGCTACAGGAAAATTAACTGGCACAGAAAACATGTCCTCCACCCTCTGGAAACATGGGACCACAGTTATAGAAGTTATAAAAATTACGTCCAAAATAAGTCTAAATTTGATGTTGAAAAGACGTCCACAAACGACCACATTTGGACAATAAATAGCCCTTACACGGAGGTCCCACGGAGGTCAACATTAGACGTGCGGAAGACGTCGAAAAAAGACGTCGCCTGGCGTTACAAAACAACCCCTTCAATGGACCGAATTTGGACGTCCAAAAATTACATGAAAAAGACGTCACTCCGACGTCACATTGCGCAGTGGGAATGAACTGAAAATTGAAAACATAGGCTACTATGTTGTATTTTACCAACGAACTAAAATCGGAACCGTGATATGGCTTTGTGCCTTTATAAAACAGCAAAAGACAGTGATTAAGTATATATACAGTCTGTTTGTGCTGCGTGTTTAAAGAGAAGTGAGCGCATTTGCGCACGCGATCAGCTGGTGATCTGGTGATCAAAATAAAAGCTCAAGGATTTATCTTAGAAATTAGTACAAAAATGTTTTATAATTTTTTCAGTTTTTTTCAGTTTTATTGTAATAATTGTTTGGCATCCTAAAACACAATGTAGACTGAGACTCCAAACATAAAATTCCTACACTGAGACCCCCCTAGAGGAGATATACCAGTAAAGTTTTAAAAAATAACAGTGACAAATAATGTACATTTTTGGAACAAGAATACTACTACAAAAGCTCCTTTTATGTCAGTAAAACTGTTAACAGAAAATTATTGATGTCATTGGTCAAATATAGATTTGGGCTAAGCCCCGAATGTTTACAATGTCTGGCTCCGCCCCTGGCAGCAGGTATATTAGCCTGCTGTCACTTTAAGACCTGATGCACAGATCAATTTTACTGTCACACGTGCGGTTTCTTTCTCAACTGTTTACTCACCAAGATCAGCATTGTGACATTATTTTGTGTGTATTTGACTGTTAAAGCAGCGAAAAGAGCTCACTTTAGTACTACGAGGTGGTTTATGCTCATGCACTTTGGGTGTGAGAACAAAATCTGCGGGAATGAGTCAAATTATGCGCAATAGGCGCAATCCCACGCCGAAATTCAAGCCCTGTAACGCCAACAATATTTATCCAGAGCAAATGAAATGTGTGAGTGAGAGAAGGGTTTGTGTGTCGTCTCGCTGTCGGAGAGATGAGAGAGAGCGAGAGCAGCTGGTATCGTGTGTCTGCTCTGTGGGAAATGAGTATTGGAAGCATTTCAGATATTTAATATCGACATGTATTGAAAAATCACTTTGACAACTGAAATGTACTGAAAAATCTGTATTTGACAACACTATGTTGCATTCGTTTTTTTTTATTTCAAATGCCCTTTTAAAAGACTACAAAAAAATTCAACCCGCCAAAGAAGAAGGAGTTTCACGAAACCCTGCTGAAATCCACCCACACTGTCGGTGTTAATGTCAAACCCTGGTCATTAGGTATCTGTATGTGTATAGATATACCTCACAAAATGTATTTTACTTACCGTTTTCTGCTCTGTAGCATTTGAGAGGAGTTTTAGAAAGCCATCAAGCCAGTCAGAGTTTTCTTTTGTCTTCTTCTCATCTAAGAAATAAAAAAGCCTGACCGCTTTGGCACTGGTGAGCGCTGAGCTATTTGGCTTTAGCTCTGCACCGCCGATGGTTGTTCCCAAAAACATGCCATTATTCATTGGATATTTTATGTTTGAAGAAACAATTTCAGTAGCATTGTAATTTATAATGTCTAAAACTGCATTTGACATGCACCTTCCCTTTGTTTTGGCACAGAGCTTTTCAAAAGTGTGTCCTGTCATTATACTTTTCACTCGTCTGTCTAGCTCTATAATGTCATTAAAAGCAGCTTCAGTTAATATATTTTCACCATGCAAGTCTGTGATGATCAAAGAGGCATAAGTGCCTTCAGACACAAGCCGAAACTGAGAAAACTCTTCAGATTGTGGGAAATTTTTCAAAACAATCGCCCTTTCCAACTTGGCAGGTCCATTGACAGGTGTATACTGGTCTTCAATATCAGTGGCCTTCCTCTCCTGAAGAAAGATGAAACCACCTCCGAGGGAAGCAGCTACACATATAGCTGATAAAAGAAACACACATGGGTA
This sequence comes from Anabarilius grahami, assembly GCA_003731715.1. Classification (NCBI taxonomy): domain Eukaryota; kingdom Metazoa; phylum Chordata; class Actinopteri; order Cypriniformes; family Xenocyprididae; genus Anabarilius; species Anabarilius grahami. The sequence continues at coordinate 72,755 of RJVU01049044.1, read as the reverse complement.
TCTACCAACAACACCACCAAGCTTTTCAAACGCCAGAGACAGAGGCCTTTCGATGCAGTCTGTTTTACACTTCTTCATCCTCTAGATTCACTTCAGCAGTCTCGTCCTTCAAAGCCCCAGCAACACCAGAACGTCCTTGAACACTGGTGAAGTTACATAAAAAAAATAACTTTAATAAGTTGGCCACAAAATTACAGGTCACGTCTGTGAGCAATAGGATTGCATAAATATAAACAGGAAAAAGGGTGTTGGTGTGTGTGTGTGGTCTGAAACAGAGGAAAATTGTGCAAATTAGATGTAAAGAATATTACAATCCTTCAGTGAAATGGCTACAGACATGGGCATTTCTAGGTTTTAAACACATCAGGGGCTGAGCCCAAAACATTAAGGGCTGGGGCGGGTGATAAGATGACATGATTTGCAAGAGCAGTTTTTTTTGCCGTTATTGTTTATTGTTAAACACAAAGTAACACAAATTAATCATATGTAACTTTATTTACAACTCTCAATTGTTTTCATTCCGTTTTGCCTCATGTTTCTTACCCCTCAATCATTTCAGTCTTGGAGGCAAAAAAATAAAAATAAAAAATAAAAAAAATAAATCTCTCTTGCACACGCAATCAGTTACTCCACGTAACATTATATATCTTTACTGCCATCTGTGACACTGCCGCCTCTGCCATCTGCAAAGTTAAGCATCAACTTAAAACAATACTTTTCCTATTACTAATTAAAGCTGCTGCTGAGGTCTATAAACTGATAATAACATTTTACAATTTATTTCCGCCGAATAGCACTAATATTCCTCCTTCTGTTTTTGGTATTTTTAACATAAATACTGCTTTTTATAAAACAGTCATTTGCTTCTTATGCCTTAGTGCTTTATCTTCCTTTTAGAGCTGGGCGATATCTTACGGATTTAGATCTAGCTAGATTGTATTTAGGGCTTGCATGGCTTGACGCTTACTTTTCCCAAGGAGCACATGTGCTTGTAAGTTCAAAAATTTTAGAAGGCATTAAAAACTTTGGGGCGCAATGCAAATTTTTCAATGTTTTAGCTTAACTTAAAAGTACACAAGGTTTTTAAATGTTTCTGCTTCAAACTGTTTTTAATAATTATGTAATTATTTATAGTCCTACAATTATGTAATTATTTATAGTCCTACAATTATGTAATTATTTATAGTCCTACGATGGTATCAAATTTTCATTTAAAGATAATTGCTGAAGCTTTTATCATGGAAGCCTATATGGTATCATGTATTGAATTAGGTTGGAATAAAGTGTTGTCTTCCAAACAGGTTTAATAACTTTTTTCTAACAATAAAAAGAACTCTGAACATTTAATTATACAATAAAACAACATACACACACACACATTATAAAGCAAATAAATCTAGAGTAATTGTTATATATAGTCATTTATAACAGTAACATGTGTTTGTCTGTTAACAGAACTTACTATTTTTATACAAAAAAAATAAATAAACAAACTGAATTACTGGATATTAATATGAAGACTACAGAAACAAAGCTTCATATAGCCAACGTTAAATATATATATATTATATTTATATTTCATATAATCGTTCTAACAGATGATACTACATGATTTGACTCTGATCTACAGTGATCAATGACGGTATAGAAGCGCAAGGCTTGTCTTTATTGAACGAGTGTAGCCAAATATCTGCTGCCAGAACTATGAGAATAATAATCATGGTTTTACTACAGTAAAGAACCATGCTTACACAGGACAGTGTTAGCGTGCCTGTAGTCAAACGAACATGTGGGTAAACACTACATAAAAGCATTAATCAAAGAATAATTTATCTCACGAACTCCAACAGACATTAACATTCATAGTTCTCTGGTGGTTTAAAAAGATGTTTGTCGAATAAGTTTAAATTAGCAATACTAACTGTATTTGTTTACGTCTTTGCTACAACATAAAAAAAACTATTACATAGAAACTATAAATGGAAAGCACATCACCAAAGAATAAAACATACTTGCAGGTTGTGGTGACATGGCAACACGCCGGGTGACAGTGACAGATAGTCGAGCCTCAGAACCAGTTCGGCAATCAAAGTCTTTTTACGAATTAAATGTCATGAAAACGATTGAACGGTCGTGGCGACAATATTATGTCTCTCTCACGACTTTATATCCCGCATAGAAGCATATATTGGGAGTTCAGTTTTTTTATGAATAAGTGATATAAATGAAGTTAGTCTTTCGGTGACACGAGCAGCTGTGCAGCCTGTAGATACTGTATGACAGCTCGGGATTCAAGCCACCCGGTAAATTATACGAGCAACGGTGTACGATACAAACAAGCAGAAATTAATTTCTTTATAGATTATACAACAGTAACTTGCGAAACTGACAAAGCTGAAAATGTTAGAAGCGATATTTGAGAAAAGAGCATATTAATCTAATAGCCGCAGTGGAACTAACCTGCGTCACGTGGTTTCCGATCTGTTGCGCATCTGCTGGAGATATTCTAGGACAGGCAGAAATCACTCAGGCGTGTGTGTGTGTGTGTGCGCGCGTTTTTGTGTGTTCAATACTCATAGCGTTACTCCTACTGTGTGTGCTCTGAATGTGTCCTCTGCGTTTAACCCATCTGGTTAGAGTGTGGGTTACGCCTTCACATCTCACTTTCACTTTCAGTTTCCCGACATAAATAAATATCATATTGTGCAAATACAAACATGCGAGATTTTCATCATAACATCACATCATAATAATAACATCAAAACCATTAACGTACACGTTTCTACATGAACATGAGAAATAAACTTACTTTTCTTCACACAGCTCTGAAGTTCAGGCGCTCTCCGTGACACAGCCTGTGCGCATCTGACAGGGAAAGCTGCGTAGGAAACACATGTGCCCTCTAGTGGTTAAGCATCGAAGTGCAATTTAAGGGATAGACTTTCCTACACCCTTTTTTATTTGCGACATTAATTGGTAACAGGGGTCCAAAAAGTATATCATAATATTTTAAACGTTATTTATTTATTTTTTTTTTACAATTTCAAAGACATAAAACAACAAATTCCACTATAAGCACCTTAAACATTGGGGATGAATTTAAAGGTACAATCTGTAAGATATTCGCAGTAAAATATCCAAAAACCACTAGGCTAGTGTTATATATTTTGTCCAGCTGATTACTAACAATATCTCTAATGTTTTCAACTACTTGTAAATCATGAGAAAATTCCCATTCTAAACAGTGACACGGGGCAGTGCAGTCGCCTGTCAATGACGTCAGTTACCCTTTGTTACCGCCTTTACTGACGTAGAAACCACATGACAACAGTGTCGTGGACAAATGCGGAAGTAGTGTCCAGCGTCCAGCAAACCACTAGCTTGCTTCAAGCAGTTCCTTATTTACTTCTTGCACGTTTTATGGTGGATTGTGTTACTTATTTATGGAACATAATTACTGTTTACCATCTGCCGCTGGTTCTGTCGACAAGGACAGCTCCCGTAAACCTCATACTCATGACCGGAAAAGCGGAAGCGGCGCCGGCGACTGTGACATAATAAAAGTCCCGCTGCTCGTGAGGCGTGTGTTGATCAATCGCTCCAGCTCCTCGTTCAGCTCCACAACACTCGCTCCTGCTCTGCTTCACACTACAGTAACATTAATAATCGCATCCATGAACATGAGTTCTTCCCGACTCCAATCCCTATTCTTTTCCCCCGGCCGCTGAGATGGAGACCACATGTCCCAAGATTCAGCACTCAAACTTGGCGTCATCAAGCTATGCCTTTGTTTTGAAGTCTTTGTTAAAGCAGACTTGATACTTGAATAGGCTTCTAGCGACCTCTAGCGGAAAAAAATATTACAGATTGTACCTTTAAGTATATTTGTTTATGTATGTAAAATTTTGCCAATAATATAAATAAATTAACAATTAATAAATGTGTTCAAGACCTTTGTAATAGATAATTTTACAATAAAATTGCGAGTAGAAACCAATACCACCAAAATCTCATTTGTTATTGTCTATTAATTTAAAAACGGGGACAGAACATTTTTGATTTTTTTGTTGTTGTTGTTGTTGTGGGTTCCACATTTCATATTAGTAAATATTATGATTTAATTTTATTATTAGAATTTTTGGTCTGGTTTTAATACAATTCACCAAAATAACTAGCCAGTAGGCCTAATGTAACGCAGAGTTGAAATGTTGTTGCCCAGAAATACAAATGTGTAGAGCTTGAGGAAATGATGCATGTGAGGCGAGAGCTGGCGTATTTTCCCCGGGTTTAATAAAATGACTTATACATCGTCACACTCGTCCGCATACATGAGGATGAGTGAGAGAAAAGGATACAAATAAACATTCAACTTAGGTCACAAATAGAAGAAGGAAAATAAAAGGGAAAAGGGTACAAAGTCGATTTTTTTGCATTCTCTTACAGACGCGCGCACACTATGCACATGCGCAGTTCACATTCTACCTCAAATTACTATAAATGCTCTAAGTGACCGTTACACTAACTACAAAAAAACTATTAAAAACTATTAAACTATTACATTATTTTGAAAAATCACATTACAAAATATGAGATAAATAACACAAATAATATTTGCAACATGTATTAATGAATTTAATATTTTCATTTTCACGAGCTGTTTATACTGTACAAAATTACAACTTTTGTCCAATTACATTTGAATTTTCTGTTAGTGACATGAAAGGAGCTTTGTTGTAGTATTGTTGAGTAAAGTTCATAAAATGTAAATTATTTCCCACTGGAATTTGTAAAATGTTTGGTATACCTCATGTACCTCAAAATGTTGTACATTTTAAGGTTAAATGCATCAATCTGGTGCACTTTGGAAGCTCAAAGCTCTTATAAGAGCTTCAACCCATGTACAGTGTGCAAATTGAACAAAGAAACAACATTGACTTGTACCTGGACATTAAAGAGAGTTCAAACATCTTTTTAGTTTTAGGTGTTTTAGGATGCCAAACAATTATTACAATAAAAATAATAACATAATAATGTTTTAGGCCTATATAATTATTCATATGACAATATTATCCATATAGGCTATTGTAACAAATGCACTCTAAAACAAATGATTATTTTTTAGTTAGGCTACTTTACACAACGTATAGGGAAATTAAAATAGTTTTTATAGCCAATTTCTAAGATAAATCCTTGAGCTTTAATTTATCACCAAATCGCCAGCTGATCGGGTGAGCAAAGTGCGCACTTCTCTTTAAAACACGCAGCACAGACAGACTTTATACGTACTTAATCACTGTATTTTGCTGCTTTATAAAGGGACAAAGCCATATGACAGTTTCGATTTTAGTTCGTAGGCAAAATACAAAGTAGAGACCATTTAGGCTGTGTATGTTTTGAATTTTCATTTCATTATAACCCTTCAACCGGACAGAGAATCTCGAGGCCTGCCGCTGCTCTGAGTGAGTGACAGGGGGCGTGGCTCTGTACAACTGCGGTGTGCGTGAACTCGCTGCCGGTGTATATGGATACTGTAGAAAAGCGGTATTGAACTGTTTAACATATTTTAATAGAGAGATATGTTTAGAAAAATATATATTTTGAAACCTCTATGCTGTATGCTGGCCAGACTTTTTTTGCAATGTATTTGCGGATTATTTCGAAGGAAATTAAAACGGGGACATTTCCGGGGACAGCTTCAGTCGGGGACGGAGCACCAAAAACCGGGACTGTCCCCGGAAAACAGGGATGTCTGGTCACCCTATTCTGGAGTCGTTTTTTGTGAGAGAATTTTACTTCCGCATCTGAAAAATGCCTAAATCGGAAGTGACGTAACGTGAGGGAGTGCCAGGCCCGGATTGGCTAATCGGGAGAATTCCCGGTGGGCCGGTCTGTTTATTTGGCCGTGAGGGCCGGTGTTGTCATGGGTTAAAATATGGATGCTCTAGAAACTGTCGGCGCGGCCAAAAGTACTAAGCTGAGTAGCCTAACTTTCTCCTTAAAACCAGTCAGTGACGGATTCAGGCATGGACGACATGGGCAACGGCCCAGTGCGGCATCTTGCCGGCGGAGGCACGGGGTACCTGCGCAAGAAAAACACGAACAAATGCGCAATCGGGTTTTTACTGCTCATTTGCACATAACGTCAATGATATTGTAAGAGGGGCTGTAGATCATATGAGGAAACTCCAGTCTCTTTAGAATGGGTCCGTCGAAATAATGCAGGCATATACTTTATGTGGAACTTTACTGACTTTTATTTGTCAGCCTTCAAGCATGAACTCGACTCACAGCTCGCGTCACACACTTCTACCTCTACACATCTCCTGTGTCTCTCTCTCTCTCTATCGACCCCCACTGCGCATGTCATTGCGCCCATCCACCGCGCATTACGTCACATACATAAACAAACCAGATTATACCCCTTATATAACAACTAAATACATACTACAAAACAATAAAAATAAATCTCACATTTTTCCCCCCTTGGCAAAAGAAATGTCCTCATTTCAAATATAATAAAAACAAATAAATCTTACATTTTGTAATGTCACAGTTAACATGAGAGGCATAACACAATGCCATAACACAATATCAAACAGTTTATAACCATTGTACAAAAATAAATGTTATCATCAACTTATGTTGTTGTTGTTTTTTCTCTTTAAATCCTCCTCATTATGACAGATCTTTGGGCAGTATAGAACAGTATAGAACAGTATATAGGCAGTATAGAACAGTGGTCCCGAGAACTCCAGTCCTCGGGACCCACTGCTCTGCACATTTTGTATGTCTCTCTTACCTGACACACTCAGTTCAGGTCATGGAGTCTCTCCTAACGAGCTGATNAATATCAAACAGTTTATAACCATTGAACAAAAATAAATGTTTTCATCAACTTGTGTTGTCTTTTTTTTCTCTTTAAATCCTCCTCACTATGACAGATCTTCAGGCAGAATAGAAAATAATTTACATAAAGTGAAAATGCAAGTGTTTTTACATTGTAAAACAGTAAAACTGCAAAACAATAACAAAAGTACAATTTATGCCCAATTGTTTTTTTCAACCAGAAAACTTTCTAGGCCTTTTAATAACATGCCCTGAACGAGTGACCACACATTTGGATGCATTTTCCCCACCTACTGAGGAGGTATGTTCAACCAATCGAGGTGGCTGCCGCACAGCATGAGGAAGTTGCACTATGCGACCTGAAGGCCTACGTACATGAGGAACAGAAGAGAGTACAGGAACCTCATTTTCACCAACCCACGGCCCTCCTGATGACAAAGGAAGAGACCCAGATAAAGCTGTGTATAGTGGTCTCAACCCCTGAACCCTTTTGTCCTTATCTTGACCAGCACATGTGGAAGTAAGTCCTCGGTCTGTNCATTGTACAAAAATAAATGTTATCATCAACTTATGTTGTTGTTGTTTTTTCTCTTTAAATCCTCCTCATTATGACAGATCTTTGGGCAGTATAGAAAATAATTTACATAAAGTGAAAATGCAAGTGTTTTTACATTGTAAAACAATAAAACTGCCAAACAATAACAAAAGTACAAGTTATGCCCAATTCTTTTTTATTATTTTTTTTTTAACCAGAAAACTTTCTAGGCCTTTTAATAACACGCCCTGAACGAGTGACCACACATTTGGATGAATGATTCCCACCTACTGAGGAGGTATGTTCAATCAATCGAGGTAGCTGCCGCACCGCATGAGGAAGTTGCATGATGCGACCTGAAGGCCTACATACATGAGGAACAGAAGAGAGTACAGGAACCTCATTTTCACCAACCCACGGCCCTCCTGATGACAAAGGAAGAGACCCAGATAAAGCTGTGTATAGTGGTCTCAACTCCTGAACCCTTTTGTCCTTATCTTGACCAGCACATGTGGAAGTAAGTGCTGGGTCTGTCCACTTGGACCTGTAGGGCTTCAAACGTTCATAGTGAACTTTCTGCCTTTACATTTCTCAAATTCAACACAGTGTAAATAATACCAGCCATGTCCACCGTAACCACTCGATATGGTCCTGTCCATTTTGGCTCAAGTTTCTTTCTTTGTGTAGTTGGATCATTCATCCACACCAGGTCACCCACTTTAAAAGGTCTGAATTTCTCATACCTATTAAAGTAGTACTCACGCTTAAGTCGCTGATCTGTACTAGTGTTAAGCACTTCTTGAAACACAGTTTCCATACGATTGACTAGAGCTGAACCATAAGTCTGCGGAGTGTCTACAGCTCCATCTGATGGAGAATCAAGGTATATGTGTGCCGGCAAACGAGGTTCACGACCATGGGCCAAGAAGAATGGCGAGTACCCAGTGCTAGAATGAGGTGTAGCATTAAAGGACAGTACAACTGCAGATAAGTACTGATCCCATTCGCCACCACTATGAAAGAGAACCTTCGCCAACTGATCCTTCAATGTTCTGTTGAACCGTTCTACCATTCCATTACCACGAGGATGGTACGGTGAAGTTCTCTTTTTACTGATGTTTAATCTCTTACAGATGTCCTGCACAATCTCTGACTCATACTGACGTCCCTGATCAGAGAACAATTCCTCTGGAACACCGTGTTCAGGTATGTACTGTTCACACAACAACCGTGCCACTGTACTGGCTGTTTGGTCCACCATAGGATATGCGTTGACATATTTAGTAAAGTGATCTTGCACGACCAACACATACCTATTACCGCTGGACGTGACAGGCAGTTCTGTGATATCAGTACACACAAACTGAAAAGCTCGCACAGCACTAATAGACTGGAGAGGTGCCCTTCGCTGAGGAACAGGCTTCTTCCGAGATTCACAAGCTTCACATGACTCACAATGCTGTTCAATGGCACTTCTCATTCCTGGCCAAAAACACAAACTCTGAGCTCTCTTCAATGTACGTTCAGCACTGTAGTGTCCAGAGCAGGGATCACCATGCAAATAATATAACATGTCCTGAATGAGAACATCAGGAATGACCACCTGATAAGTTTGGGGTTTACCTGGAGCACTACAGGCTGTACGACACAAGACTCCACCCTTCAACACCATACGGGGAACCTGCCACCAAAGTTGTCTCAATCTCCCCTTAACTTGTCTAAGATTAGGTCTCTTTTGATTTTCAACCCAACTACAGACCTGTGAGAGCAAAGCATCTGTTTTCTGATAGTATGCAATGTCCTTTCCCTCATCACCCAAAGAGGTACACATCATCTGCACAGTAGACTCAGAAAAATCCTCGTCGATTTCACATTCAGTCAGACAAATCTGTGATTCCACCTTAGGCTGACATTCTGTACCATTGCCACCAACAAAAACAGCAGTCTGAGTAGTGAGAGGCAAGTTATCTGTTTGAATGGATACGGTCTGCGTGAGAGGCGTCGGAGTCATAGATGAATCTACAGGAATACGAGACATTGCGTCCGCATTAGTATGTCTCTTGCCATCTTTGTGAACGATCACCCATTCATACGGATCAAGCTCCATAGCCCACCGACCTCTACGTCCTGTGGGATCAACATCAAAGTTAAATTTTCTCAGGCCAACAAGAGGTTTGTGATCTGTGACAATTGTAAAAGTGCAGTTACTCAAGTAGTGACGAAAATGTCTGAATGACCAAACTATTGCCCACAGTTCTTTGTCGTAAGTGGACCATTTTCGTTCAGTCGAGGTAAGTACATGACTAGCGTATGCAACAACTCGCTCTTTGCCATCTTGAATTTGAGACAGGACAGAACCAATAGCTGTATTAGACGCATCTGTACTTAATGTAAACGGCTGATCAAAATGAGGGAATGCCATGACAAGCGGAGATGTCAGAGCATCTTTTAGTTGCTGAAAGGCTGCTGAACACTCATCAGTCCATTCAAAACGAACGTCTTTGTGGGTTAGTCTGTGTAGGGGGTGAGCCTTAAAGGCATAGTCTCGAACGAAACGCCTATAATAGCTACACAAGCCCAAAAATGCTCGCACCTCAGTAGCTGATTTTGGAGTTGGCCAATCTCGTACCTTCTCGCTATGAGCTGGATCAAGAGACAGCCCATCCTTTGAGACAACATGACCCATGTACGTTACAGACGCCTTGCAAAAATGACACTTCGCAGGGTTAAGCTTGAGACCTGCTTCCCTGAACCTGGTCAAAATGTCTGTGAGGTTTTTCATGTGATCCACAAAACCTTTACCCATACAAATGATGTCGTCCAAATAAATGACACACTTTGTCCAATGCAACCCTCTAAGGACCAACTCCATTAGCCTTTGAAATGTGGGCGGACTATTTTTAAGGCCAATAGGCATCACTTTGAAATGATACAGGCCATCCCCTGTGGTAAAGGCAGTCTTTTTCCTGTCATTTGGATCTAATTCTACCTGCCAATAACCCGAAGACATGTCCATGGTAAAAAAATACTGAGACCCTGACAAAGCATCAAGACTATCGTCTATTTGTGGTAGCGGGTGTGCATCAGTAATGGTTACAGCATTCAATTTGCGATAGTCAATGCAAAATCTGTAGGTATTGTCTTTCTTTCTCACCATTACTACTGGACTTGACCAAGGACTATCACTATCCTCTAGTATATCTTGTGCTTTGAGTTTTTCTACCTGACGGTGAATTTCTGCCTTGAGAGCAGGAGAAGTCCTATACGCTCGCTGGGAAATGGGAGTGTCATCTATGGTCCTGATTTTGTGGGTAACCAAGCTGGTTCTACCGTAGTCCTGATCATGCTGACTGAAAACATCGGAAAAAGAGATTAGCAAATCTGTCAGACTCTTTTGCTGTGTCACAGATAGCTCAGTATTAGAGAGATCTGGCAGTACAGGAGACTTGGGCATTAACACTTGACTTGACACAAACACATTTTGAGCATTTACATTTTTCACACTTTTCTCAATTATCACAAAACCATCCTGATTGCTCTCAGAAATGGAATGGAAAGTACCAATTGGAGTACCACAGTGCAGGGAAATGTCATCTGCTGAGGGATTGACCACCTTCACATAAATTGAACCCTTATCTGCTTTTGTCACAGTCCATGCAAATCCTATCTTAGAGTCTTCACGATAGTAGGGCTCAAAAACACCTGTGTAGCCATTTGGCTGCAAACCTGTGTGGAGTGATGCAAGTTTTGCAGTGATTACAGCCTCTGACAGAGCAGGAACAACCATGGTGGTACACACTGTCACATTCACAAGTTTAAGGGAATGCTGATCCACACCCACAAAGGATATGGAGTCCTCACCTAGCTGAAAAGACATGTTCTGCATGTTAAGCACAATTTTGTGCATAGATAAAAAGTCCCAACCAAGTACAAGTGCTTTTGAGCAATTTCTGATCACTTGAAATGAATGTGACACTGTACGCTTTCCCAGAGTGACATTAGCTGACAATGTACCCACTGAATCTAAAGTGTCACCAGAAATGGATGTCAGAGGTATAAACTGTTTCAACAAGGGTCTTTGACGCAAAGTAGGAGTAGACATTCTGAATTCTTCACTGATAAGAGAAACATCAGCACCAGTATCAATGAATGCATGAACTACTGTGTCTTCAATGACAAGTGACACATTTTGTGTCACAGCCTGACCAGTGTCTGAAGTCACATGATGTTCAACAACATTACCAATGGGCCTGGTGTCAGTAGAAGTTGGCAATTGGCCCTCATTGTCAACTACTGATAGTTTCCCTGGCGCTGATGAACACGTGAAGGAGACTGGAAACGCACGTGACCAGGACTTGGAGACCGATGACTCCGCCGCTTTGAATAGCCGTCCGATGACCTGTCGCCCTGATCACTGTCTGAACATGAAGCACGATCCTGCGAGTCCCGAGCTGTAATGTGCTGTCCACGTTCCGGTGACCTCCTAGGACTTTGATCACGGTAGCCATCATGTCTTCGTGCTTTGTAATAGTCCCTATCGCCACTTATGTCTCTGTATGATGGTCTACGTCGCTCATAGAAAGAGTCACAGTCAGTATATGAATGTCTGTCATACCTGCGACGTTCTGATGTGCGCCCACATGAGTCGTCCGGGGTAAGACTGCGACGCTGTCGATCCGGTGAAGTAGTATGTCTGTTGGCATACCTCTGTCTGTTGACCTCAAGCTGAAGTTGATCCACTCTCTCCGTCAAACTTTCCAGGGTCCGTTGAAGTTTCACGATGTCCCCTGATGAAGCTGAGTGAACCGCAGGAAGTACTGTAGATATTGTGGAGCAGGGAGAGGTAGGTACAGTCTGTGGAAGAACGTTGAGAGTAGATCCAGGAAAAACTCCTGCTGCTGAAGAAGTCCACTGTTGCGGGTGAGATGGCAGCAGTACCTTGCTGGCTTGGTGTGCCTGTTCAATCTGCAGAGCCAATGCAAGAGCAGCATCCAGTGTATCTACACCTTGTTCATGTATGCGAAGCTGTAGATAAGGTTCAATTCCAGCAACAAAACGTCTGAATTTTTCTCCATTCTTTGCATTAGCCTCGTATGTGGGAAAAGCTTCATCCACCAAATGGCTAATTTCTGCTGCAAAAACTTGAAGAGCCTCGCCAGGCAGGCGTGTACGTGCATTAACATAACTTTGAAATGTGGACAGATAAACTTGTTTGCCAAAAACAGCTTTCATTTTGTCTTTCACTTGTTTATAGTCTTTCTTAATGTCATCAGGCAAACTGTCCCAGTAGTTAAAAGCAGTACCACCGAGACAAGTTGGCAGAAACTTTGCTAACCTGGCGTTATCAAAATCAGCGCTAGCCTCCACAGTCACTTCAAATCGTCTGCACCAGTGGAGAAAATCTTCTTTCCCGTCGCCCAAAAAGATAGGCGGAAAATGTCCATTAAAGCGCTGCACTGCATGTGAACTACTTGCGCCAGGCAAATTGCGTGCTGAGTCTGCTTCACTCATTATCATTCACAGTTTAGACTCACAGAATCCCACGATAATAAAATGTCCCAAAAGTCGATGTTGTTCGTGTCGTCCTGTTTCTTTAAAGTTCGCGGTCAAACCGAAACTGTAATCCCCCGTGATCAAACACTGCTGTGAAAAACGCACGAACAAATATGTCCACGGCCGAAACACAAAACAAAGTAGACGTCACGGATAAATGAAGGCTGAAATCTTGTGCTCGATATCAGTTTCCAACGTCGTGATGCCACATCCATCGCATTTAATACCCGCCGAAGAGAAAGTTCACTCACGCGCCGTGCACGTCGTCCAAACCCGCTGCCACCAGAAATGTAAGAGGGGCTGTAGATCATATGAGGAAACTCCAGTCTCTTTAGAATGGGTCCGTCGAAATAATGCAGGCATATACTTTATGTGGAACTTTACTGACTTTTATTTGTCAGCCTTCAAGCATGAACTCGACTCACAGCTCGCGTCACACACTTCTACCTCTACACATCTCCTGTGTCTCTCTCTCTCTCTCTCGACCCCCACTGCGCATGTCTTTGCGCCCATCCACCGCGCATTACGTCACATACATAAACAAACCAGATTATACCCCTTATATAACAACTAAATACATACTACAAAACAATAAAAATAAATCTCACAATATCATGTCACTCTGTGAGTAAATTAGCCTGGTCGGGAGGGACTCCTCACACAAAAGAATACGAGAAGAAGGGATGAGGTGACGTCTGTAGGGACATTGGGACAAGTTCTAAATCAACACTAAATTATGGTAAGACAAAAGGTCTAAGCCACCGGAGGCCGATTTAGGTAGTGTAAATAAATAAAAAGGAAGAGGGGAAACATGTAAAAGATAAAGGCATGTATGCAGCTATTACTCATATCGTAATAATAGTAGGCAAATAATAAATCACTTATGCTATGTTGCTTGCTATGCTATTACACACTGGGCAACAATATTCATGTTTCTGTACAACTAGCTTACATAACCAAACAGTGAAACGTGATTTTGTAACATAATGTAACTTTTTATAAACAAACGTAATATTGCTCACTTTAATATTTTACTGTAAAGTTGTGTAGTTTGAGGATTTATGGTATTTCTTTTGTTATTTACTTGCCTCAATTTGTAATAATTTAAGTATATACATTCATATAAAATAGCAAAATGCTAAATCCACTTTAATAAAAGATCTGCATTTCTTAATTTCATTCATAGTGATAGACATGAAAAATGTGCCTGGGTTTAGTGGACGATTGCTGCCATCTACTGGAAAGCAAACACTTTAAAAAAAATAAATATATAAAAATTTTATAAATAAATAAAAATAACATGAATTTTTTTAACTACATCCACTAGATGGCTGAATAATTAATCAATGGTTCACATTATAAAATCATAACAAAAAAAATGACTCTATATCAAATTTTAGCATTTTTTGTACTATTATTTTTTAATTTTTTTTAGGGGGGGTTATTTGAAGATATTTTTGAAAAATACAATTAATTACAATGCTGTAGAGAACAGTTCACTATTGCAGACTTATACTGAGGTTTTAATTACATAATTTTAATATAGTCAGTCTTGAATTAAAGTGGGCATGAAACTCCAGGGCTGAAAATGAGTCCCACTCCGGCCCTGGGGAGTGCGGTCAATATAAACAATGGGAAAACAATGGATCGCAATGACAGTTCGGACGCTGAGGAAATTGTAAATGTTTATTCATACTCTTATAACTAACCACAGCCATACAATTAGCCTGCTATGTGGTCAAGAGAGCAGGACAGAATACCGGTCAAAAGAGACACATTGAGCTGTGGTGTGGAGAACCAGTGGAGAACAGGGCAGAGACCGGTGTTCTTATAGATATACACGCTAGCTAACGATATGTAACAAGACTGTACAGATTATTGTCATGTATCAGGCAACAGCTAAGCTAGTATTGGTCATCTAGGAGTATTGATTACTAACAGAAACTAATAAACTTTGATCAGGCGTATGTCACACTCGTTAATATGCGTCCACACTAACATTACGTTTGTCATCACGACTGATTTGGTAGTTAGCAAATGTATATAGAAAAAGCTTACGGTGCACAATTCACGTTTTCGTCGAGCTGCATCTCCGTGACCATCATGTCTCCCACCGGCAGCCGAAACCGGTATTACAGTGTTTCATGTTATCCTTTATTCATTAATTCTGTGTCATGAGTTTATTTCGTGCCCATTCACTGATAGTCTGAGGATGCATATGACGTCGTGAGTATGTAGTTGAGTGAACTTGAATGTGCATGGCATAAATTGGAGTATTTACATTACCAGCACATAATCCAAAACTGTTTTGTGTGAGTGTGAGACTCTATGCATTTTTGAACATAATTTGTATTCATCAGTGTTGAATTGATTCAAGTAAAAACGGTGAAGCAGCATTGCGTGTGTAAGTTAATTCATTTAATATAATCATTTACAGTAGTATTACAATGTTGAACTCCATCATATCGCCGGGATGATAATCCTCCGGTCTATAATGAACGCGTTTCTCGAAGCAGATGCAGAAGTGAATTCCTCCCACCCCGCCACGGAAGATAGCAGCGTCCTTTATCTTACATTTACATTTATGCATTTGGCAGACGCTTTTATCCAAAGCGACTTGCATTATACTATACATTTGTATCTGAGTATGTGCAATCCCTGGGATCGAACCCATGACCTTGACATTGCTAGTGCCGTGCTCTAACCACTGAGCTACAGGAAAGCTGTATATCTTGTTAAACCTCTGGACTCGATGTCCTGACAGCCTCCACGATCACAATCATTCCATGACGATGATAAATTATGTTTTATTAACGTAGTTCGGGAGGAACAAGTCAAATAAGCTACCCAATCATTACATCATCTTAATCATTACGTCATCTCAACCAGCTGTTAACAATCTGTAATCAATGTATCTATCCAATCGGCATGAGTTCAGGCCTGTATATAATCACAGTCAAACTCACCCAAGGATCCTCGACAGTCTCCAGAATAGGTTCGCCTAAAAAATGTCAGAAATCGAGCTCTTCCCGTCCGACGATGAGTCCTTATATTCTCAGACTCTTTCGCCGAATCCCGCCATCCCAAGGAGCAGCCATACGCCGCCAGGTGACGTCGCTGAGTCTCCGACTCCATTGCGCGGCCGCCAGCCAATCCGCTCCACTAACCACAGTCCAAGGCGGCTAGATCAGCCCTCTCCTCCACCGGTGAGACACACACCTTCTTCCTCATCATCGTCATCATCATCATCCTCCTAC
>RJVU01049044.1:0-49597 GCA_003731715.1 Anabarilius grahami | reverse complement strand
GCATGCACTATCAAGCCTCTACAACTGATCCAGAATGCTGCAGCAAGACTGGTCTTCAACGAACCGAAGAGAGCGCACGTCACTCCTCTCTTCATCACTCTGCATTGGCTGCCAGTAGCTGCTCGCATCCAATTCAAGGCTCTGATGTTTGCCTACAGAACGACCGCTGGCTCTGCACCGCTATACCTTAACTCACTACTCCAGACTTACATGCCCTCCAGAAACTTGCGTTCTGCAAGTGAACGGCGCCTTGTGGTGCCATCACAAAGGGGCACAAAATCACTCTCACGGACCTTCTCCGGGTCTGTTCCTGGCTGGTGGAATGACCTGACCTTTCAAAAAACTGCTAAAGATATCTTTTTCGTCAACACTTGACCCAGTAATAGTAGCACTTACCTTGATTTTGTATTCTTCTTCCATCTATTTGTGTATTTATAAAAAAAAAAAAAAAAATTCCTTGCTCCGAGCGCTTTCCTGACATAACTGTGACTTCACACAGCACTTGCTTATTGTTGTTCTCATGTTGATTTGATTGATTCTACTATTCTCATTTGTAAGTCGCTTTGGATAAAAGCGCCTGCTAAATGACTAAATGTAAATGTAATAGACAAATAGACAAACACGTTACTGTTATAAATTAAAGAGATTTGTTTGCTTTATAATTTGTGTGTGTGTGTGTGTGTGTGTGTGTGAGAGAGTGTGTGTTTTGTTTTATTGTATACTTAAATGTTCAGAGTTCTTTTTATTGTAAGAAAAAAGTTATTAAACCTGTTTGGAAGACAACACTTTATTCCAACCTAATTCAATACATGATACCATGATTCATTAAATAAAAAAAATTTGATACTGTCACATGCCTATATATATATATATGAGTTTAAAGTAGGACTATAAATAGTTACATAATTACTAAAAACAGTTTGAAGCAGAAATATTTTAATACCTTGTGTACTTTTAAGTTAAGCTAAAACATTGAAAAATTTGCATTGCGCCCCTAAAGCTTTTAATGCCTTCTAAAATTTTTGAACTTACAAGCACATGTGCCGCTTGGGAAAAAAGTAAGCATCAAGCCATGCAAGCCCTAAATACAATCTAGCTAGATCTAAATCCGTAAGATATCGCCCAGCTCTAAAAGGAAGATAAAGCACTAAGGCATAAGAAGCAAATGACTGTTTTATAAAAAGCAGTATTTATGTTAAAAATACCAAAAACAGAAGGAGGAATATTAGTGCTATTCGGCGGAAATAAATTGTAAAATGTTATTATCAGTTTATAGACCTCAGCAGCAGCTTTAATTAGTAATAGGAAAAGTATTGTTTTAAGTTGATGCTTAACTTTGCAGATGGCAGAGGCGGCAGTGTCACAGATGGCAGTAAAGATATATAATGTTACGTGGAGTAACTGATTGCGTGTGCAAGAGAGATTTATTTTTTTTATTTTATTTTTTTATTTTTTTGCCTCCAAGACTGAAATGATTGAGGGGTAAGAAACATGAGGCAAAACGGAATGAAAACAATTGAGAGTTGTAAATAAAGTTACATNGCAGCTCAAGGATGTGCTGATCGCCTTTCTGATATTATTAATTTTCTCAGAGAAGAAGGAAGCAAACTCACAGCATTTGCTGTCTGAGAGCATTTCACTGGGGATCTGACTTGGGGGGTTTGTTAGTCTCTCTACAGTAGCAAAAAGAGTGCGAGTGTTTAAGTTTCTGTTTATAATATTTGAGAAGAAGGTCTGTCTAGCTTTGCCTAGCTCCACATTGAAAGCATGAAGGATATCTTTATAGATGTTATAATGGATTTTAAGTTGTCTTTCGCCACAGGCGCTCAACAGCAGTGTAAAATATGAAAAGACAATGCAGAAAAGCTGAATTTCTCCACGGTGCTTTTTGTCTGCCACTCTTCTTCCTGACTTTCACAGGAGCAATGTTATCAATAACATTCTGTACTTTTCAGTTAAAAGAATCAAGGAGAAAATCAACAGAGTCTGTAGATATGCTTGGTGTTAAAGATATAGCTGTCATGAATGACGCTCCCTCGGCTCGTCCTCCGGACCACCGGAGGGAGCCATCACCGGAATATTGACTGTTTCACATTCGGACTACACATCCCATAGGCCCTCATTCCTGGGACTGATTACACATGCACCTGCACCGCATCACATACACACTATTTAAGAGCTTCACACACTGCATTACATCGTGAAGTCTTGATTTGCTAAGGTGATCATTTCTGAGTGTTATTTCTGTAGACTGCTTACCCGTTGTTACCTGGACTGTTTATCTCCTGAGAACCTCTGCCGCCTACCCTGAACTCTGCCTGGAGTCTGACCTGTGTTTGCTAGCCGCCTGTCTCGACCTTTGCCTGTGACCCGTTTATGATTCTTGCTGCCAGCCCTGACCCTTGCCTGTCCCCGACTACGGTATTGTCTCAGCCCTGTTGTTTATACTGTGTTTTAAATGAAGACTGCAAATGGATCCACTCTCCACTGACCCGTCATAAACAGTGCACTAGTATTCTCATTTAAGCATCGCTTTTTGACCGAGATAGATCTCGCTTCAACAGTCCGAGAGATCAATAAATCAAAGAAAATACAGAAATGATCAGATAGTGCTACATCCTTAATGAGACTGGATGAACTGTTTAGACCCTTACTGATAATTAAATCTAGAGCATGTCCATGATTGTGTGGGGCTCCATGTACTCTGTCCAGGTGTGTTTGTGCGAATTCAGGTTGAGTGGATTTGCACACACTGCTGAAGGATGATGGAGGCAGAAGTAGATATTGTCCTTTAGCACTCTTGAGCCCAGTTTGTTTGGGTGCAGGCCATCATGAGTGAACAGTTGTCTCTGACTCCAGAACAGATTGAAGTTGTCGAAGAAATTCAGTCCCTTTAAGTTGCAGGTTTTTTGCAGCCATGTGTTAAGCTCAAGCAACCGTGTGAATCTATTTGTTCCTCTTGCTGGGAGTGGTCCACTGATGAACGACTTAGTCTTCTAAGCATTTTGAAAAATTCATTGAAATCCCTTTTAAGGAGTTCTGACTGCTCCTTCTGAATATCATTCTTCCCCACATGAATGATTAGTCGATTTGCAGTCTTATATTTCATCAGAATGCTCTTAAGTTCTCTGTTTACATCAGAAACTGTTGCTTGTGGAAGGCAGCATGCAGTTGTATCCCTGCTGCTAATGTTTCTGATAGTAGAGTCACCCACTATCAGAGTCCTGGGCTCGGCTGCTCTAAGAGCTGAGTGCCGCTGACTGCTCGACCTTGAGCGGCAGTTAACATCGGTGTTGGAGGTTGTTGTGTTGGTGGGGCGTATGATAAAAACACACAAAAGGAATTCGAAATGCCAGTGGATTCATTCTTTAAAAAGTATTACGGCCCTTTTCTGACAAGAGCGTGGGTTAAGACGCTCGTGTGTGTGATCTATGCCGGGTATTTGGCAGTGAGTGTCTATGGATGCTTCCAAATGCAGGAAGGTCTAGATCTGAAACATTTAGCAGCAGACGGCTCATATGTTGGTAGATACTATGACAAAGAAGATGAATTCTTCTCTTCCTATGGTCCCAGTGTCATGTTAGTTATAAAGCATGAAGACTTTCAGTACTGGAACCCAACTGCTCGTGAAAGTCTTGACTTGTGTTTGGAAAATTTTCAAAATCTGACAATGGCACGTTCAGGCATTCCGCCTGTTTCTTGGCTGAGTGCATACATGCAGTTTGGACAGAGAGCAGGTGTCAATTTAGACAATGAAATGCAATTTAAAAGCTATTTAACTGCATTTCTTAATCAGTCTGGTTTTAGTCAAGATGTTAATTTCACTAACAGTCAAATTCATGCATCACGAATGTTCATTCCGACTGTGAACATCCGCACAGCGATCGATGAGAAGAACATGCTGAATGCATTTAGAGATACCGCAGAAAAATGTGGGAAGTTGCAGACGCCCGTTGATCTGATAGTGTACCACGCTGCTTTCATCTATTTCGACCAATATGCCGTCATCATCAGTAATACAATCCAAAACATAGTGGTTGCTACATGTGCAATGTTAGTCATTTCACTCCTGTTGATCCCAAACCCTCTCTGCTCTCTCTGGGTGACTATTTCCATCGCATCTGTCATTGTGGGAGTGGCCGGATTCATGGCATTATGGGATGTTAGTTTAGACTCCGTATCTATGATTAATCTTGTTATTTGTATCGGGTTTTCTGTCGACTTCTCTGCTCACATATGCTATGCTTTTGTGTCAAGTGAAAAATCCTCAGCGAACGAGAAAGCCACGGATGCCCTCACTAAACTGGGCTATCCCATCATTCAAGGGGCCGTGTCCACTATCGCAGGAGTGGTGGTGCTCTCGACTGCCAAAAGCTACATCTTCAGGACCTTCTTCAAAATCATGTTCTTAGTCATTCTGTTTGGGGCCGTCCATGGCCTTGTGTTCATACCAGTGTTCCTGACCTTCCTCAGCACTTGTAGTAGCAGTCAAGAAAAAAACAAAACAAACCTTCCGAAGCAAAACGACATGACTGCTTTCACTCACCATTCACTTGTGAGTCAGAATGAGTCTGCTGATCCTGACTGTTACTGAGCGTACTTTTCTGAAAAAAATTCACCTGCAGAATTTATTATTCAAGGTGAATTTCTCAATTTACTATTGTGCTGTAATATTTTGTGTATTTAATCAAGTTTATCTTTTTATTTTTATCCTTGTCATCAGTATTATTTTCAATGCAGTTCTGTTTAATATACACATCTATTCATTTTAACACATGAATACTAACACAACTTCACGTTTGTAATCCAGTTACGCTCAAGTACATTGATTAAACCACATTACTAAACATTGGGAATTTTATGTTTGGAATTAAAAGAACTTGATCTCAGCATAACTGTCACTGAAGTGAAATAATGAGTAATTTATGACAGTATTTGCACGAATGCATAAACACCTCTGCCGCTTGTATTCTCTCCTGTCTCTGCTTGTTTGCAGTGTAAGGGTAAATAAATAAAAAACTGGTTCTTTAAATAAGTACAGTGTTTTCTTTATTTAAAACACATTGGGTCTCATTCATGAAACACGAGCAGAACGAATTTTTGTGTAAATCGTGTGTAAAGTGGTTCTGGCGTAAATGTTCGGATTCATTAAAATGTTCGTATTTTCCAAATGTTAGTTGGTACGAAAGAAATCTACACCTGCTCCCAGCCACGCGTAAATAGTGCGTTTAACATCCGAACGTTTTGCTCATTAATAAGGCTGCATTTTAATTCCCCTTAATCGGGTACATATTTACACAGCATTTTGAAAAAATATTATATATAGTAATTACATATGTTTTTTCTTTTTACTTTTATTGTGAGAGCCAGTAATCTGCAAACGGAGCACTTTAATCAAATAATTAATTGATTTCAATAGGGCTGGGCAAACTGATAGCCCCTTAATTGTTTCCTCTAAAATGGCCAAAATCCTTTGTTTGGTGTCATAATATGATGCCCATATATAGTTGTCAGTCGGATTTAATGGGCGGGATTTATGGTAAATGAGAATGAGCGTGCACGCGCGTCCCATTTACGACTGATTGGAATTCATTAACTAACACACACACACACACACACACACAATCACATCAGGAAGAAGAGTTTTCGGGAAGGTCTCTTTACGCGCAAATCACTCACATATGTACTCGTATATTTACGAATGTTTCATGAATGAGACACAATGTGTGTAAAGGTCTTATGCGTTTGAGGAGAAGAGTGTCTTTGGTATTTGCTGTCAGTCATTGCCAATACAGCCTGTGCTAAACACTGACTTTTATAACAAGCTTTTGGTCAAATATATTAAACGACAGTAAAAACAAAGTGCCCACATATAGCTGTAATAAACTTTGTGACCTGTGAGTTGATAACTTGCACTTACTGCCTCATACGTGGCCGTTCTATTGACGGACAAAACAGAAATCTAAAACATTCACTGGTGAAACACCTCCTAACTCCATTTGAGCTTGATTTTAGTAAAATGTTAATATAAAACACAAGTGTCTGACCATCAGTGTTGCCACAGTTACTTTGAAAAAGTAACTTAGTTACTTTACAGATTACTTGATTTAAAAAGTAACTCGGTTACTTTACAAGTTATTTTGTTACATTCAGCAGCTGCCGACAACATAAAAATAACAACCGGTTTTGCCAACACTCACTTTATTGGAAGTGTATTTTTTACAGTAACATCAACAATCTATCTCCTGACAATTAAAGTTGAACTTAACTATTTCCTGAAAAAATACATGTTTTTACAAAAAATAAAGGCAGTCTTTCTTGACAACATAAATACGGGGGAAGAGACAGCTGGCATTCACTTTCATCTACAGCTGAGAGGATTTCTGACATATCTAAAAAAGTGACATCATCATTTGTGGGGGTGGACTCTCCCTCCTCCGTCTCAT
The DNA here is from genome assembly GCA_003731715.1 of Anabarilius grahami. Lineage (NCBI taxonomy): Eukaryota > Metazoa > Chordata > Actinopteri > Cypriniformes > Xenocyprididae > Anabarilius > Anabarilius grahami. The sequence goes on along the minus strand of RJVU01049044.1, from coordinate 43,151 downwards.
CATCTGACTCTGTGACAGGCTGATAAACATTAAACGCCTTGACAAAGTTGGATCCATTATCAGTCACTGTTGCAACTACTTTGTGTAGTAATCCATACGAAGAGTGAATGTTTTCGATCTCTGCACCAATAACATCATACGTGTGTCTGCCGCGAATTCTCCTACAGCCTTGTTGCGCTCTAATGTGGATCTACTAATCCAGTGGAGCGTTACTCCCATATAACTTCTGTTGTTAGCAGTCCAAATATCCGCGGTAGTTGCCACAAAGTCGACCTCATTCAGCGCTGCCTTCAGATTTCTCTCCATCACTGCATACTCCTCCTCCATGTAAGAAGAAAAAGCTGTTCTGTGAGGCAGCGCGGCATTGACAGTGGTAGGGATCTTGTTTCTCGAGTCAACCGTATTTAATGGCAGCATTTCCTCCACAACAAACTGCCCGACTAACTTCTTCAACTCTCCCCCACTTACTGGTTTTGCACCGAAGTCCAGCTTTTGTTGTTTGGGTGGTCGGGGACCTCCTGCTCTCTGCTTCTCATCACCTGGTGTGACTTGCTCTATAAATTTGACTGTGCAGTGCTGCGACTCCAAATGTTTTCAAATTCAACGTAGTGTTTTTGTAGCTAGATAACACTTTGTCGCCGCCAGCACAGAGTGTACAACGGACCTTAATGTTGTCATCTTTAGCTGACACAAACTCAAAATAGTGACTATTTCCATCTAGAAAACGCACATCTCTCGCCTCCCTCCATTGTTTACGTTTGTGTCGCTGCGTGGTACGTACACGTGACGTGAACTTCATGCATGCTGAAAACGTGACTTGTCGCATATGTGACTTCACTCCCCGAGATGCAAGAAGAAATAAATATATATTTTTATTAAGGAAAATGACAAAAATAGTAACGCACAGTGACTTGGTTAAGTAACTTTAATCTGATTACTGGTTTGGAAATAGTAATGCGTTAGATTACTCGTTACTGAAAAAAGTGGTCAGATTAGAGTAACGCGTTGCCGGCATCACTGCAGACCATAAATAAAGCCACAATACTAACTTTGACAACAAGGTTATGGAGTCAATTTAAAGCCATATATCGTTGCAAAAGAATAAAGTACTGCAAAGGAAAATAAAGTATTGAGCAAAAAAAAAAATTTGGTTTTGCAAACAAAAATAAAGAATTGCAAAAGTAAAATAAAGTAGTGCAGAAATTAAGACAATTAATTGCAAAAATCAATGATCCTATTTTATCTCTGCAACATGTTTTCCATGGTCACACCTACTAATTCATTTGCAACGCTCCTTTTATTCTGTGTTCCAGTCAAGTGTGAGCTCGCGATACCGTTTTCTCTTTATGGCACTGTTTTGATGTGGGGCGTGTTCAGTGGGCCTGGCCACGCCTCCCTCGATTGACATCATCTGCTCGAGACGCAGATCAGCACAGATGATGAAGGGGGGGCCAAGATGGCGCTGTTCCGAGCAGACGTGCTGCAATCTTAATCCTCAGACATCATCAAGATTCACATGTAATAAGTGAAAAAAATTGTTTTATTCTTAGCTCTTTGTCAACGACCTTATAGGGACTAATTTTAACTTTGTTTGAAAACTCTCATATGGGCAAACGCAAGGCGAAACATCACTCCGAGCATCAAAACATGATGCCATCCCAACTATTCGCCCAGTATCCTGATGACACAATCCTGACAGATTTATCCTGATTCGGTTGACACAGTAAATCCAGAGAAATCCTTGGCAACTCCACTGCCGTGCACACCTGCAAAAAGTCCAGCGCCAAAAAAAGGAAAGATAACATCTCCTGACTGTGACCTCAACAAAGTTATGGTTGCCATTCAGTCTCTTTCCGCAAAATGTGAAGTAATTTTTGAAAAGGTTACATCCATGGAGACAACGGTGAGAAACACTGATCATGCCATGACCTTTTTGAATGAATCGGTGGAAAAACTTCTTAAAGATACCACCAACCATAACGAAAGGATCTCCGCGCTGGAAAAGAAGACTTTAGACTTGAGAGAAGAGAACAAACATCTCAAACTTCAGCTGCTGGAGGCCAACAGTTATCGATGAAGATGGGGACTGAGACTGCACGGGATGAAGGAGGAAGATCCTCAAGAAAACATTTGCGATCTGGTGATCAATGTTCTTGGCAAGGTTTCCCTGAAAATTGCTGGAAAATGACCGGAGGTGGTGGATTCTGTGCACAGAATTGGAAAAAGAAAAGACGGCAACTCAGCGAGAAGTATAATTATTCAATTCAGCATGCGTCACTTTCGGGATATTGTATGGAGGGATGCAAGAGACTCGAAATTCCTAGAGGAAGCCCATCTTCGTTTAAAAGAAGACCTGTCACCTGAGGAAAGAGCAGCACAGGCCAAGGCATGGCCGTTGGTTCAAAAAGCCAGAGAAGGTGGCAAAAGAGCTTCTTTCATCGGTGCTTTGCTTACATCGAAGGTAAAAAAGTGAATATTGACATTGTTAACTTTGAGTGAATAAAGGACACACTGACAATTGTATTGTCCCTAAAAACTTACAATGTGGACTTGCAATATTGGTTGACTTCTTGTTGCATGTGAGATCCTGATGGGTCTATTTGTTTTCATAGTAACAAATAGCTTAAGCTAATTTAGGAGGTCGCGATTCTGTATTTTTCTGTCATGGAACAAACCATTCTGCGGGGGTCGCTGTTTTATTAAACAAATTGAAGGGAGATGTAGTAGAAACAATTTATTCTGGAGAAGGGAGGTGGATTATAATAGTTTTAAACACAGATGATACGAGGTCTATGGACACAATAATAGCTCTTTAAATGCATGTATGTTTAAAAAAAACTTAGCCAGTTATTACTAGATTTAAAAAGAAAATACACATATGCTTATCTGTTGATTGGAGGTGACTTCAATGAAGCTCCCAATGATTCCATAGATAGAATCCCTCCAAAGAACAGTACATCTAAACATTTTATCTGCTTTGTGATAATTTACAAGTTACTGATGTCTGGTGTTTTTTACATCCACACGATAAAGAATATACATGGACAAATAATGATATGACACGCAAGTCACGAATTGATTTTTGGCTCCTATCTACTAATGCAATTCAATTTGTTTCAGATACTTCAATCGGTTATTCACCTTTATCAGATCATAGATTCATTTCAGTTTCTTTGATTGGTAAGGCAGACAGTTGTAAAAGAATTCGTGGATATTGGAAATTCAATAATAAACTACTTTTAGATGAAAAAATTGTGGATTCTGTCAAAAAACTGCTTATGTTTTAGATGATAAATCATTGAGTCAGACTCAAAGATGGGAATTTTTCAAATTCAAAGTCAGGCAGTTGGCGATGCGTCAGGGTAAGGAACTTAAAGTGGCAAATTCCAAAAGGTGTCATGAGATTCTCAATGAGCTTGACAAGTTTTTATCTAAAGACACTCTTAATACAGAGGAGGAAAATGTATTGTCTAGTCTGAGAAACGAAATAGACGATCATTACGTAGAATTAGCTAGGGGTGCATTTATAAGATCTAGGGCTAAATGGTTGGAAATGGGAGAGAAAAATACCAGTTATTTTTTTGCTCTGGAAAAGAGAAATATTAAAAGGAATTGTCTAACAGTTTTGAAAATTGATGGTAATATAAACAAAAACCCCTCTCAAATTAATAAATATGTATATTCTTTTTTTAACAGATTATACTGCTCAAATTATAATGAAAACTATGCAAGATCATTTTTACAAAAAATCTAACCTTACACTCCAGTGACCTCAAGTGAATTTAAAGCGGTCTGTGAAAATGACCTTTCTTTAGAAGAACTTACCAAAGCAATGCAGTCTATGAAGAAAGGTAAATCCCCTGGCTCAGATGAAATGAATGTGATTTTAACAGTAAAATGTTGTAAAAACGCTACGGAAAAAAATTGCAAACAGGTTAACAGTGAATTCCTGTATTATATACTGGGAAAAACTGTAAAAGCTCTTACCAGACATTTATAAACAGTAAAACGCTGTAAATTTTACAATTTTTATAAGTAAAAAAGACAACATCAATGTATAATTTACAGTCAAAATCTGTAAACTGATGTTTCCACAATTCCGTGTGACACATTTTAAAGTTTTTGTTTTTGTTATCAGTTATGTACATTAGGGTTTTATGTTATCTTCTTTTGTTTAATGAATGTTTATTTTATTATTTAAGTATTGTGGGTTACCATGACGGTGTTTTGCGTTTGCATGAATGACTCTGTATCAGTGATGTTGATCCAAAATGAGCGGGTGCCTGCGGTCATCCGCGGTTACCCGCGGTTACGAGTCATCCAAAAATATTTTTAATGATATTCGGGTCGTGGTCGGTCGGATAGTTTGAAATAAAGATGCCAATTAAACCTTTGTAATTTATATAGTACTAGACACAATTTTCTATGAAATACATAGGCCTACACTTCATTGGCCGAATAACTGGCGCGAAGATGACGCACAAGCTCAGTCTGCAGGTAGAGATGGAGGAGGCAAGAGAAAAGGTGAAGACTGGGGAGTGGAAGCTACACAAATAGAAAGAGCAAAGTGTGGGAGACATTTGCCGAAATAATGAAAGATGATGACCACAGTGCTGGCTTTGTCATGTGTACTTCTTGTGATGCTATTTACACATTTGATAGCCACAAAACTGGCACGACCAACATGGCTCCTCACAAGTGCGGCCCCGGGAAGCCATCACAGCCGAATAGAGCGGTGTTAGGCCAACCCAGGCCACAAACTATAGATGCCTTTATGAGGATTATGGGATTTTTTTTACAGTGTACATATAAAGTGAGCATTTCTTTACAAAGACAGCTATAAATTAGTTTTTATAAGTTGGTCATTGTTAAACTTGATAGTCTTGAAAGTTTGTTAACATGGGGAGGTGTACAACACTCGCATATAAACGTAAAATAAATAAAAATAAATAAAAACCTTGTGTCATCCATTGCTGCACACAAATGAGGTAAGCTTGTGTTTTACATCATCTGACGCATGAACATGTTTACAACACAGCAAACTCAGCGAGAAAAGACAGCAAACTCGGGTTTGATTTGGGTATGCAAGAGCCTTTATAGCTGTCTGTGTAACAACTAAAATATTGTTTATATATCATATTTTCTGGCTAGTTTAGTTTAGTTTTTATAATATACCATACTTTAACCCAAACTGAATAATTAAAAACAAGTTTAAATTAGTTAATCTTCTATAAATATTTTTTTATATTAATTTTCTTTCCTGACATACTTCAGTTCTTGTTAAAAACACACTAGACATGCTTATTCTGTGCATTTTGAGCACTTTTTGTGTGAAATCATATTTATTTTGTCCATCAAAGGTGCACTTTCACGTTAGCAGCGCAGCAAAAATAGACCCAGCGCCGAAACGATCGCGGCACTGCTGCTTCTGCTACTCACTGCCGCGCAGCCTCTGCGTGCTTTGGAGTGACCAAAAACGTGCGTCTTTGTCGTGCGTTTATCATAACAATAATGGGCGTCAAATACGTGCATTTTGAGTCAGACAAAACGCTCGTTGTGAACGTGTAAACAGGTAAACCAAACAGGCAGTGCAAATGTGTGCTTGAAGTGTCCAACATGCGAAGAGAACCCGCTCTTCCCTTAGACTCTCAATGGATGTTGCACAGACAGGGAGATGATTGGAGCTTGGAGAACGCGGAACAGGGAATTCATAGAAACAATCTTTAAAACAAGTGTCGCCCCACTTCAGGACTTTGCCGGTCTTCCAGGAGAGGATGGGATTATGCTGCTCCAACCACGGACGCCCTAAAATCACGTCAGCGGTGGATTCCTCCAGAACCAGCAATGAGATCTCCACATGAAGTACACCGATTTGAAGTAGTAGTGGGCCGACACTCCGACTAACTTGTCATCTGCTTACTGGTTTTCCAGTTATCGAGTGGATCTGGTATGTAGCAGGCGTAGCCGTGGTCTTGAGGTTGAGGTTGAGCTGACGGCAGAGGGCGCCTAAGATGAAATTGCGTGCTGACCCAGAATCGAGGAGTGTGGTAACGGGAATAGAGACATCAGCAGCAGTAAGCTTCACAATAGTGGTGAGTGGTTTCATCTTATTAGTAGAAGGGAAGATGGCACTCACCATGGGACGAGGAAGACGAATGGGGCATGCGGAGATTATATGCCCAGGAGCACCTCAGTATAGACATAGATTCTGGGTCAGCCTTCTCTGCCGTTCAGTGGGAGTCAGGCGAGATGAATCCACTTGCATTGGTTCATGGGCTAGTTCTGGAGGGCTGACGGAATCTGTCCGGCAGAGGATGGTTGTGCTGAGACTGGCCCTGGTGCTCTTCGAGACGAAGTAAACAGCGCTTGTTCATTCCATCCGCTCTTGGCAGCAAGTGTTCTGAATTGTAGAGCATATTCGTTAACAGACATTTTTCCTTTTTTTAGATTATAAAGCTTCTCACCGATAGAAGAATCCCAGGAGGGCTTTCCAAACACTTCTTTGAAATGATCAATGAAACTGGAGTAGGACTGGATAGCTGGATGATTTTGGGACCAGATGGAATCGGCCCATAGAAGTGCTTTGCCGCTCAGTTGTGTGAACAGGTGCGCCACTTTAGACTGTTCGGTGGGGAACATGTGCGGTTGCATCTCCAGGACCAGTGAGCATTGCAGGAGGAAACCGTTGCAATCCTCCACCGAACCAGAATAGGGCGCCGGTTTGGCCATGGGACTGGCGTACAGCAGCGGTGAAGGAGTGATGGCGGTGTTTATGGAAATGATGGCTCGTGGAGCTGGCGTGGGTGCTCGGTGCACGTGAGTGTTCGACGTAGTGCATCGACCAGGTCTTGGAATGGATCGGAATGGATCATACCAGATTCGGTACACACAATCCCTAACCCTAACTCCAGTATTGTTGTCATGTCTCAGCCAGCAGTTCCCCCCTCCCTCTCACACTCCTGCTTCTCACTGTGTTTTATCCTGTCTCCGCGCCAATCACTGGAGCGAGAAACAGGTGTTCGTAATTTACATTTGACCCACTCACTCACCATGCGTTTCCTGCTGCTCTCTCCCGTTGCAGACCTTGCTAAACCATGCCCCCCTCGCCACATACCCCCACCGCCCGACTCAGGCCGGGGAGCCGTAAAAATCTTATCCATGAAGGATAAAAGGATAAAATCTTATCCATGAGACGCTGAAAGGTAGCCGGTGCCCTGAACAGCCCAAACGGAAGCGTAACGAATTGGTGTAATCCGAACGGCGTCGTGAAAGCCGTCTTTTCTTTGGATAATGGCGATAAGGGGATCTGCCAATATCCCTTCATTAAGTCGTGTCTAATAAAATCGAGCCGTACCAAGCCGATCAAGCAATTCGTCCACCCGCAGCATTGGATATGCATCGAACTTCGACACTGCGTTCACCTTGCGATAATCCACACAGAACCGCACTGAGCCGTCCGTTTTGGGAACCAAAACTATCGGGCTCGCCCAGTTACTGCTGGATTCCTCTATTACTCCCATTACAAGCATTGCCCCTAATTCTGCCTGAACTACCTTTTTCTTGTGTTCAGGTAATCTATACGGCCGGCTGCGAATGACCACGCCCGGCTCCATCTCGATGTGGTGCTGAATGAGATCGGTACGCCCCGGTAGGGGAGAGAACACGTCAGCAAACGTGCTTGTAATTTAGATAAATCAGTGAGCTGGGAGGGCGAGAGGTGATCTCCCCCGGGGGCCAGAGCGAGAAATTGTTTTTTTACATTCGCCACTGGTCCGAGATCATCCTCTCCGCTAATCACCGTCGCCAGCAACACTGATTCTGCCTCATTCCATTTTTTTAAGGAGATTGAGGTGATAAATTTGACGTGCTCCTCTCCTATCGGAACGTATGACCTCATAATCGAGCTCGCCAATTTGCCGTGAAACCTCAAAGGGTCCTTGCCACTTTGCAAGTAATTTTGAACTTGAAGTAGGGAGCAATACAAGTACTTTCTCTCCCGGTGCAAATTTGCGCAAATTAGTTCCCCTGTTATACAGCTGGCTCTGTCTGTGCTGGGCTTGTAACAAATTCTCCATAGATAGCCGCCCCAAAGTGTGGAGTTTTGTTCTCAAGTCCAACACATACTGAATTTCGTTTTTGGCCTGAGATGTTCCTTCCTCCCAAGTCTCTCTCAGGACGTCCAGTATCCCGCGGGGCTGGCGACCAAAGAGAAGCTCGAAGGGGAAAAACCCCGTGGAGGCTTGCGGGACCTCTCGCACTGCGAACAACAGGGGTTCTAACCATTTATCCCAATTTTTGGCTTCCTCCTGAACGAATTTACGAATCATGGATTTAAGCGTGCGATCAAACCGTTCGACCAGCCCGTCCGTTTGTGGGTGGAAGACGCTGGTACGAACTGATTTAATGCCCAACAACTCGTAAAGTTCGCGTAATGTGTGTGACATAAACGCCGTGCCTTGGTCAGTGAGGATTTCTTTCGGAATCCCCACTCGGGAGATTAAACTAAACAGTGCGTCCGCAACACTCTAAGCGGAAATGTTGCGGAGAGCCACTGCTTCGGGATATCGCGTTGCATAGGTTCTGAGGACAGTGTGGGGGTGATGGATCAGAAACCTGGGCCTCAGTGATCTCGGTCATGATATCCCATTGGACTGGGGCTATAATGAGTGTTGGGGAAATAATGGGTTTGTTCGAAAGGGGGTCAGTAGAGGTTTCAAACTGTCTGGACAGTGCATCTGCCTTAACATTCTTGGAACTAGGTCGATAGGTGACGGTGAACTTGAAACATGTGAAGAATAATGCCCACCTAGCCTGTCTTGGGTTGAGTCGTTTCGCTGAGCGCAGATATTCCAGATTACGGTGATCAGTAAGCACCAGGAAAGGAAGTTTAGCCCCTTCTAGCCAATGACGTCATTCCTTGAAGGCCGCTCAGGATCAGGGTGGTGCAGTATGGGTGCGGTCGTGAAACGTTCCTTAAGCAGTTTGAAGGAGTTGATAGCTGCTGTGGGCCATGGTAGATGACTTCCCCCCTTCCTAAGCATGGTGGTCAGAGGAGCAGCAATGGTACTGAAGCCTCTAATGAAACGTCTGTAAAAATTGGCAAAACCAAGAAATCGTTGGAGCTCCTTAATCATGGTTAGCTGGGGCCAATTCAGAACTGCCTGTACCTTGGAATCATCCATGGCGACCCCCTCTGAGCTGATGATGTAGCCCAGGAACGAGACCGAAGTCTGATGAAATTCGCACTTCTCCACTTTGGTATAGAGCTGATGTTTTATCAAACGTTGCAGCACAGAGAGAACATGTCTTTCATGTTAGCAGTAGCAAAACAAAACTTCGCAGTGAGTGCGTGCTAGTTAAATAGCCCACGGGATTGGCTGCAGCTGTGCGCATAATCAGCGCCAGTACGGGATCATGGGAAATGGAGTCCGGGGGGGGAATCAGTACTCGGGTGATGGAGACCTCTGGCGGCGATCGGAGGGAGCCACAGAGGCTTGATTTTTGACATGTCATAAGCTGTCATTAGATTACTGATTTTTTTTGTGGATGTCTTAATCAGGGTGCAGGATGTGAAATTTTGAAAAATATTGTTATATATTTTGGTTGCAGTTGAGGGTTAATAGTTTAACTGGTTGTGTAAAATAGGCACATAATATAATATCAAATTGTATCGAAGAACTTTGAGCTATTGGAAAATATCGTATCGCTGGCTATGAGAATCAATATTGTATCAAATCGTGACAAACCATTTGATTAACACCCCTAATGGGTTGGAGGATGGACCCTTTAATAAATGTGAACATAAATGTTTACCATGGCTATCCAGGGCCTATTATCTGGCCCTTCAAACAGGCCCCTGCTCTGTATGTCCTTCATTAGGAGACGACAAAATTCCCTCGTTGGCCCACCTTCATCCACTGCCCCTTCTGGTTTATCGTCAAGATCCATAAACACGACTCCCAGTGGCTTATATGGGTCAAACAGTTGTCTAGCGAACGCACGTTGCTCAGAGCCATAAATGTCATCTCTGCATGCATTAATCATATTTGACTTGTGTCGATACTCCGAATTAACTTTTTTGGTGAGCTCTGTGAGTATTTCTATGGCACGTTGCCTGAAAGGGAGCAGGTACAGTACAAAATATTTTTAGAAATGAATAAACTTACTGAGATACAACCATACAATGTTCTCAAAAGTGTTATAAGGAAAAGAAAATTAAATGAGCAGGGGAGGGGGTGTTTACTTGGTTTTTACTGATGAGTCTATTTGGTCAATGAGGGCCTCGCCATTCATCTATGTTGGGTTCAGGATTTGGGGTGTTCAAATGGATTTCCTGTTTTGTAGAGGTACGGTCATACATGAAGTAATAGCACTGCACACAACCAAATTAGGATTCTTTTTTCAACTAAAGAAAACAAAACTTTGACATGAATTACATACTTATGGGGACTTCCGGTGGCGCGAAATTCTCACCTAAATCATTTTATTTGTGAAAAAAACAATAGCAATTCAGTTACGCATAGTTCTTCGAATAATGACAAAGCCGAACAAAGCTAAAAAGGAGATAAAGGTGCAGAGGAGGAAGAAACTAAGACAATGAAAGCTAGCGAAGGCGCTAAAGGAGCGGATGCTAGCACGAGCTCCTCCGCTCCATCGGTTAGTAATGATGACCTGATGGTCGATATTAATACTCTTAGTGCCAATATGGACAAGAGGTTTAACGATATCTCAGCTTCACTCTCCACACTAAAAAATACAGTAGATGAAGTTGTCGTGCGAGTGGATGGAATAGAATAAGCGTCAAATGCACATGAACAGCGTATTGAGGCCTTAGAGCTGCTGTGTTCAAAGTTGACTACGGAGTCGTCACAAATGTATGCAAAACTGGACGACATGGAATCTCGATCCCGTCGCCAAAACATCCGGATAGTCGGTATGAAAGAAAAAGAGGAGCAAGGACAACCTACCAGGTTCGTCGAAAGGCTGCTTCCGAAGCTCTTGGGAGAGGAACATTTTCAAACTCCGGTACAGGTGGACCGGCCACACCGTAGTCTAAAACCGGCGACTAACGGTAGGCCGAGAGCAATCATCGCCAGGCTTCACCATTATCAGACCAAGGAGCTCGTCTTACGTTTGGCCAGACAGAACTAACCGCTGATCTATATGGGAGCACGGGTATCAATATACCCAGACCTGACAACGGATACCTTAAAAAAAGCGGCAGGTGTTCAACAGCATCAGAGAAAAGTGTAGAGCTATGAAGATACGGTGTGGATTTCTTTTTCCGGCAAGATTCATTGTAACAGCGGACGGCATCACGGCGACATTTGAGCCCCCAGAATCTGCTAACTAATTTCTGAGCGACAAAGTGGCGAACTGGTCCAGCGGCGGCCAAGAACTTTGAAGTTTTGAATCATCGATGTGTTCAGTTATTTTGATGATCTACAATGCAGATGAGTGACAAATTGAACTCTTACATATTATCAGACTGGTTTGCTTAAGGTAATATGATGAGATTGTATTTTTTATATAATAGAATATTAATAATTCAGAGGGAGGTTGGATGGAGCATAGCCTATATTTGCTTCTGTTTTGATTGGGATAGCGTCGCAAGGTATAACGAATGGGAACCTACATCAACAGTACTGTGATGTTAGGTTTAAGTAAAGCAGAAGAGAAAGATGGACTTTCTGGGAGTATGGAGGGAATGTTCTTTGAGTTCTATGAGGGACTGTGTATTAATTATTATGTCAGCGTTCTGGAGTCATGTTATATAATTTATGTTGTTCTAAGGGCACTTTATCATAAATGTCTACTGGATTACAGCTCTGAGTAATTCGACAGAGGGGTTGGTTAGATTCTTAAGTTGGAATGTACGTGGTTTAAATAGCCCTTTGAAAAGGGGGAAAGTATTGTGTGTGAAATATTAATATAATGCATTTATGTCCAAAAATTTTTAAAAAATGCTCAATCAAGTTAAACAAAAATATTTTGAATTGGGAGACAAGCCACAAAAGTTGCTTGCTTGTCAGTTGAGGCAGGCTCAAGCATCCCGAGCTATTCATTCAATTAAATTGAGTAACGGCAAACCTATAAATGACCCTAATGATATAAATAGGAGCTTCGCCAAATTTGATGAAGACGTATACCCGGTCTCAGGACAATACAACTACAAACACTGCAATAGATTTCCTAGCCAATTTGAATCTTCCTAAATTAAATGATGAAGCAGTTAAACATCTAGATGCAGACATAAGCCTTAAAGAGATTAATAAAGCCATTTTTTCTTTTCCAAACAATAAATCGCCTGGCCCAGATGGGTTTACTATTGAATTCTTTAAGGAATTTAGTGACATAATTTCCCCCCTTCTTTTACGCATGTATAAATATAGTCGTGACACATCTGAATTGCCTCCTACTTTATATCAGGCCAATATAACCCTAATTCCTAAACCAGGACGTGATCCATTATTAGTCTCTTCTTATCGTCCTATTTCGTTGATCCCAACAGAAACAAAACTAAGTTTGAAATGTGGGGTAGAGATCTTGTAAACATGCTTGCATTGGAGAGATTGAGATACAGTAACAATGATAAACCTGAGGTATTTGATCAAATTTAGGGGCAGATTTTAGAACATCTTAAGGTAACTGATGTAGTGCATTCATAGCCAATGACCACTGTTGATGTCAAAGTTATTAGTAATGGAGTGTAATCTCTTTGTATTTATTGATAATCTGTTTAATGTAGTGCCTAAAGTTTTATTAGACAGCTGACAATAGTCAAGGCAATGCACTTTTATATTTCTTGTTTTATTGTACACAATTTATTGTGTACACAATATTTTATTTTAATACATTTTAATAGGTTTAAGTGACTCTACAACATTTACAAATTTGTATCCAGCATAAGCATTACCTGTCTATAAAGATAATTTGTCTTTGTATGCATTTGTCCTTCAAATGTTTTTTTTAATTTTAATTTTTTTTATTGTTGTTGTCTTTGTTCTGTTTGTTCTGTGAAAAAGAAAAACCAAAAAAATAAATGGTTAAAAAAAATGACATACTTATACCTCCTCTCCTTCCAACCACTGAACAAATAATGTGCAAGGTTTAGCTGACCCTAAGCCCCTCATCAACAATTTCTGTCAGGTCCACATCTTTTGTAGCCTCACCCACATCTAAAGCCTCATCTAAAAGGATCAAATTTACTTAGATTCAATCTCCTCTCTTCCATCATCTGCACAGCTACCTCGCTACGCTCCAAAGCAAGTCTCTGTGCTTCCAAAAAACAGAAGTGTTTTACAGCCAGTTTACTTAAAATATATTTTTTTAAACAAATTTACAGCCCAAACTAAAAATCTAAGATGGCATGGTGTCAGTCCATTAAAAAAAAAAAAATCTCCAGTATCACCCTCACCTAAAAGTTAAACCGAAAGGTAGTAAAAGTAAACCTCTAAGAAAAATGAATTGATTTGCATCATTTTGACTTACCCTCTCTTGGTCCCTTTTGCTGGTCTTTGTTGAGGGCCTCCATGTATTCTATGTCCTTATAACCCATGTTACTAGTGGTTAGTGACTGAGAAAAAAAAATTAAACTGAAATTGTTACAGTACAGATAGCTCAGAGACAGAAGATCACAGTTCGGGTATTTATTTGACACAAGCAGAGGATATATCGTACACTGGTGAGCAATGGTGCAGTAATGTAGAGTGATAGTTGAATGAATGGTAATACTGTCCTTGTGAATTGCAGGTGGAAGATCGCTGGTGATCGCTGGAGGAGTTGAGAAGCTGAAGACACTCACACACACGATGGAGACACACGAGGTAACTTGGGAACACTGAAGACAGGTAAGTAACAACAGGAGTCCTTGAGGTAAGCATTCAGGAAGAGTCCTTAGTTGCGAAAGAGACCGGACAATGTGACTGAGTGTGTGAGTGTCTTAAGTACCGGTGCTGATTGGCATGCTGATGAGGTTCAGGTGTGAGTGATCAGTATTCTGAAGATGGAGTGCGCTGTGGTTGGCTGTTGTTGGAGCCTGGCGTGTCTGTGACAGAAATAAACAAACTATATATATATATATATATATATATATAAACAATATATTAAACTAAGTATAAAGAGGCTGAAACCATAAATGATGATATAATTAATTTTACTAATTACATAAAATTATGTATATATAAATATATACAGGTCCTTCTCAAAAAATTAGCATATTGTGATAAAGTTCATTATTTTCCATAATGTAATGATAAAAATTAAACTTTCATATATTTTAGATTCATTGCACACCAACTGAAATATTTCAGGTCTTTTATTGTTTTAATACTGATGATTTTGGCATACAGCTCATGAAAACCCAAAATTCCTATCTCAAAAAATTAGCATATTTCATCCGACCAATAAAAGAAAAGTGTTTTTAATACAAAAAAAGTCAACCTTCAAATAATTATGTTCAGTTATGCACTCAATACTTGGTCGGGAATCCTTTTGCAGAAATGACTGCTTCAATGCGGCGTGGCATGGAGGCAATCAGCCTGTGGCACTGCTGAGGTGTTATGGAGGCCCAGGATGCTTCGATAGCGGCCTTAAGCTCATCCAGAGTGTTGGGTCTTGCGTCTCTCAACTTTCTCTTCACAATATCCCACAGATTCTCTATGGGGTTCAGGTCAGGAGAGTTGGCAGGCCAATTGAGCACAGTAATACCATGGTCAGTAAACCATTTACCAGTGGTTTTGGCACTGTGAGCAGGTGCCAGGTCGTGCTGAAAAACGAAATCTTCATCTCCATAAAGCTTTTCAGCAGATGGAAGCATGAAGTGCTCCAAAATCTCCTGATAGCTAGCTGCATTGACCCTGCCCTTGATAAAACACAGTGGACCAACACCAGCAGCTGACATGGCACCCCAGACCATCACTGACTGTGGGAACTTGACACTGGACTTCAGGCATTTTGGCATTTCCTTCTCCCCAGTCTTCCTCCAGACTCTGGCACCTTGATTTCCGAATGACTTTGGACCACTGAGCAACAGTCCAGTGCTGCTTCTCTGTAGCCCAGGTCAGGCGCTTCTGCCGCTGTTTCTGGTTCAAAAGTGGCTTGACCTGGGGAATGCGGCACCTGTAGCCCATTTCCTGCACACGCCTGTGCACGGTGGCTCTGGATGTTTCTACTCCAGACTCAGTCCACTGCTTCCGCAGGTCCCCCAAGGTCTGGAATCGGTCCTTCTCCACAATCTTCCTCAGGGTCCGGTCACCTCTTCTCGTTGTGCAGCGTTTTTTGCCACACTTTTTCCTTCCCACAGACTTCCCACTGAGGTGCCTTGATACAGCACTCTGGGAACAGCCTATTCGTTCAGAAATTTCTTTCTGTGTCTTACCCTCTCGCTTGAGGGTGTCAATGATGGCCTTCTGGACAGCAGTCAGGTCGGCAGTCTTACCCATGATTGCGGTTTTGAGTAATGAACCAGGCTGGGAGTTTTTAAAAGCCTCAGGAATCTTTTGCAGGTGTTTAGAGTTAATTAGTTGATTCAGATGATTAGGTTAATAGCTCGTTTAGAGAACCTTTTCATGATATGCTAATTTTTTGAGATAGGAATTTTGGGTTTTCATGAGCTGTATGCCAAAATCATCAGTATTAAAACAATAAAAGACCTGAAATATTTCAGTTGGTGTGCAATGAATCTAAAATATATGAAAGTTTAATTTTTATCATTACATTATGGAAAATAATGAACTTTATCACAATATGCTAATTTTTTGAGAAGGACCTGTATATATGTATAAAATATTGAAGGTTTTAAAGTTCTCCAATAATATTCTCATATTATGGAGTATCCAATGAGATCGTGCCTGATGTCACTAAATCTCCGCCGTCGTGCGGTGATTATATCCTGCTCATTCCTGGGGTCTCATTTATAAAACTTTGCATAGATTTCATCCTAAAAGTGTACATACGCGCAAAAGCTAGATTCTGCCTACGCAAAAAAAAAAAAATCAGATTTATAAAATCATGCGTACGCCAGATCCTGCGCACAAATCCCTTTATAAATCTCAGTCAGCGGAAGATTGTGCGTACGTGCATCTCCACCCCGTCTCCTCCCCGAAATCACCATATATGCAGCTTATGACGCCTAGTTTTACTATGCATAACCTCATCTGCATATCATTTCCATGCATATTCCCATCCACGTGACACCATGGTTAACTTTTGTGCCATACACATTACATTGCTAAAAATCATCCAATATTCTTATCTTTTAGAATAAATATATCAAAATATGCATAAAAACAAAATTGTATTAAATACTCAAGATAAAGGTTTTAGAATAGAGTTGATTCATTCATTTCCACTGGCCAAATAGTATTTTAATTGTTTTAGACAATTCAAATCAAATTTATGCAGTTTTGCTGATAAGGTGAACATGTCTTTTAGGAAGTTTATAGGCAATTTTTTAGTGGAAACAGATATGCCTACTTATTTATTTCAGTGTAAATACAATTGTCTTTCTCAGTGCTTCACTGAAGTATTTTAAAAAGGAAACGTGTAAATCTTACCGTCTTCCTCAAATTATATCCTTTATATACATTGGTAATTGTTTGAAGATCCTTCACATAACATCAACACCTCCGTGCAGCTGCGGTTTAGTAAGCTATTATCATTGGAACAATTCAAACTGGACAAGGGACCGTTCGACCACCGAATCCAGCAGTTTCTTCCATAATATCGAAGTTAAGTGTGCATCGATCGTCGTTCTCGCTAACATATTTTGTAATAACATCTGCAGTGTAGTTTAAAGAGGAATTATTCTGCTCCTAGCGCTCCTCGCTGTCATTAAAGCAGCGTGTCACAGGAAAAGTGATCGAAAGTAGCACATCTACTATGTAAATTCATATCACGTTTGATTAACTTCTCCGTAATGACTGTGTAATGTAATTTCAGTGCTTATCGCCATTAGTGAAAGTGTAACATTAATGTAAATGTGTAAATCAAAATGAAAACGTGAGTTTCCATGCGAGTTTAAATCATTCTTTTATTTATTTAAATTGTTAGTGCTATGACTTTTCTAAGCGATCAGACCAACAATGTTCGCACATCGGACGAAAAATTGGCCAAAAAAGTCCCATAGATTCGAATTCACGAACATTCCGTCAGTCTCAACTGTCACTTTCTCACTCACACACACACGCAGGGCCTGAGGAACCCTTTCTCTCTCTCTCACTCTCTCACACACACTCATTTGACATCTGATCAATCAGCCAATAGTAATCACCTAAAATCTTCATCATAGCCACACCCTAGCAACCACTTAGAGCACCATAGCAACCACCCTATTGTTACCGGTGCTGTTGCTGTAGTGACGAGACGTATGCGGATTTCCACAATATTAGGTACTTTAAAGTTGAAGTTGAACAAAAGAGGATAACACCAAAACCATAACATTAAGATCAGACAAGGAGTGAAGGGAGTGAGTCCATTATAAAGGCAGTGCTGATGATGAAGTCCAGGTGCAGGTGATGAGTGCTGATGGGGAGATGACGAGGGAAGTGAGTGCAGGTGTGGAGACAAGAGGATCATCGCCCTGAAGACCTCAGGCAGGTGCAGGGAGAGGAGCGGACGGACACAGAGGTCTCCAGGCGGATCAGAGGTCGTGGACGGCCATGGCGGGTCAGGAGCCTTGGCAGACTCTTGTGACCCCGAAACCCCACCCAGGAGTTCCCCACCCACGGGTATTATCCCCCCCAAAAAAAAAATATTTAGGGAGGTTTAGGGAAGGCTTGAAGAGTTCATAGAAAGGAGTGGATTCGTAGGCTGGAGTGGGCTTGTGGGCGGCGGCGGCGTCTGGAGCTGGAGCTACTGGCTCAGCGGCGGCTGGCACATGGAAGGCTGAAACTAGGTCGAGGGGACTGGGAGCTGGTTCAGCCCAAAAGTCCATTAACCAGTTCTCCGTGTCCAGGACTGGCATCTTGGGCTGCACGGTGACAGACAGCTCAGGAGACTCGGGCTGCATGGCGGCATAAAACTCAGGAGACTTTGGTTGTTCGGCCTTCTTCCTCTTCCTCCTCTTTGGTCGTCTGGATCGAGAATTGCACACTATATCCGGAACCTCTTTGACAACAAACTTATCTATTTAAATACAAAATCAAATTAATTGTATCGTCTAAGGAGAAATAATCGTCAGGTTCATCAAAACGGATTGTGCTCTCGTCCAGCCCCTCCAGAAGAAGGGCGTTTAAACAAGCATCTGACCAATTCGTCAAATAAGCCAACTCAACAAACTCCTCCACATACCTCTCCAGCGAACGTCCCTCCTGCAGGAGCCCAATGAGGCGATCCGCGGCCGAGACTGGCATGGGAGGCATGGGAGAAGTAAGAGCCTCGGAGACACAGAACATTTCCATCTTTTTTGTGGAAATCCAGTTGGTATTGGTCTGATCTTCTGTTACCGGTGCTGGTGCTGTAGTGACGAGACGTATGCGGATTTCCACAATATTAGGTACTTTAATGAACAAAAGAGGATAACACCAAACACATATAACATTAAGATCAGACAAGGAGTGAAGGGAGTGAGTCCATTATAAAGATTATATTATATTATTGATCATTTGACAAACTGGACTTCAAACATGCTACAGTGAAGAGCTACATGCTAATAGTGATTAGCTAAGTGCTAAATTGGGCTAAGAACATACTAAGATCTCTATAAAAACTCCATAATAACCATCTGTAACAACTACTAACCACCTAGTAACATTATAGCAACCACCCAGGTTACCACAGAAACCTCCTAGCAACCGCCCAGAACACCCTAGCAACCACCTAGCAACACCTAAGTGACAACCCCAAGTACCTTAGAAACTGCCTGGCAACACCATAGCAACCGCCCAGGTTACCATATCAACCACCTAGCAACACCTTAGCAACCACCTAAAGTGCCTTAGCAACTACCTAGCAACACCCTGGGAACCACCCAGGTTATCATAGCAACACCTAGCAACCACTCAGAACACCTTAGCAATTGCCTAGAAACACCATAGCAACTGAGTGCAGAGTTTTGCCACTGCAAGCACCATTCACATTTTCTTCAGGAAATGTACTGTGGTAGATTTTCCAAGACGCACCTGACTTAAGTTACCTTCCTGGGGCGTCTCCTAATCGACACTCAATAATATTTCGGGTCAACATCTTGACCCTCTCAAACCTTGTTTCCTATCCTGACTTGCTGCAGCAATAACCAGAGACTCCAGTTGTTGCCCTTCAAAGCTTTAATCACGGCCGGGAGAGTTCTCATCAATTCCAGAGAATCTCTCTCCGAACAAAGGAATACAACATGTTTTATAGGATTTCAGGTACACTTCACAGTCAGTATGGCATGATCTATTACTCATTATCATCAGTCTCAATACGACTGGTTTAGATTTAAGAAAAACATCTCAGTTCCTCTGTCCTGCATAAATTTAGATTAGAACAACTGAATCACAAGATCATCAAAAAAATGTCTCAGGGTTAATAGTTCAGATTACTCAATAGGTTAAAACAATTTCTCAAGACTATTTTTTATCCTCAGAAGGATGCTGACTAGCCAGCACAGCAGAATTTTTCCAATTACAAAACTCAGTCCTAGTGACTATTTCTCTATTTCAAAGTTAGATTATTATTAGGCCTGTAGAAGAAAAGAAATCTTAGTTCATTATTAATTAGTTCAAAAATTCCATCACATTCCCCTCTCTTGATCATATTTTACTTCAATCAGAAATGATCAAACTTGATTAAAATCGATGTGCATTATTATCCTGCAGATTTTGGTATTCATTCCTGTTAGCTGGAAACAATAATACATATGCTACACTTAAACAATTTGTCGGCCCAGAGCCGCTCCCAGGTGCGCTGATCATCCCGTTGGCCCCACAGACGTCTGAAGCGTTCCATCTTCACCTTGATGACTCTTTGTGAGCCATTGCAAGGTCTTTCCTTCATTGGCAGAGGAGGCATCATCACTAGTACGCCCTGATTTCCTCTACTTCTGGCTTGAATCTGCGTGTTGGTGGGGCTTACAATGTGACAGGTGAACCCAGGTGTCACGTTCAGTGACCTTGATTGTGGCGTTTGTTGTCAGAATGATCTCGTATGGCCCTAGCCACCTTGGGTTGCTCCACGCCTTTCGCCTGAGATCTTTGATCCAGACCCACTGTCCTGGCTCGTAAGAGTGCTGTGGTCCAACACCTGGAACTGGCAGAGCAGCTTTAATCTGCGAATGGATTGTTTTGATAGTTTTTGTTAAGGATTACATATATTTTCATCTACCCCCGCCAAACCCTCCTGGGGAGGAGGTTCAATTCCTACTCACATGGGACGACCTGTAAGAATTTCATGTGGGCTGAGGGCTGTTCTTGCCCCTTTTCGGGCTCTCATGGCCATCAAAACAATGGGTAAGGCTTGGACCCATGTCATTCCAGTTTCTGCCATGACTTTACACAATGTATTCTTTATTGTTTGGTTAGACCTCTCAACAGAGAGAGACTAGAGTATAGATTCCCAGAGGTCTATATTTGAGTAAATATGGGCCTTGGAAAAGGCTAGCTGACTTTATTGTGCTTTGACTACAGTAGGTAGTTCTGGTGTGGAAAACAACCATGTCACTTCAGCAGACTGCATATTGCTCTGTCACTCTTTTCATCGCCTTTGCTGGCTCTGAAACACTCACTTGGTATTTCTCCTGCTCTTTGTCCAGCAAAAAAATCCCTCATCACTAAATGAAAGCTTAAAATGAAGGCCTGATTATTGTCACAAGTCCGTTGTTTTTGAATTTCTGTGTTACCTTTGCTATATTTTCACACTTAAAACAATGATTTGGTAATCCTCATTGCGCTCTTTTGTGCTGAGAAATAAGTCTCCTGACAGTTCTCTCCCAAGTGCTTCCATTGCTGTCAGCATTAAGTCTGAGAATGATTCGGTGGGCTATATAACACTTTTAATTGTCAAGAAATGACTTCTCTTTAAATGTTGTGGTTCATCATACTTATCTTTTAATCAAAATTGCCTTAAACTTGCACCATTTTTTTTGCTCTATTTAGTAAATGGGTGTGCTCATTTTTTGCAACACAACATTTTATCACTTTGATAAGAAAATCTTTTTTTCCTGAATAATTTTGACTTGCTTCTTTGATAATTGATCAGGCAGACTTGCTGGAACATTATATTTCTATAGAACCCTAACATTGTTTCTAAGTAAAGAGTAATTACTGACTCTAAGTTTCAGACTTGTGAAGGGGAGTGCGGGGCACGACCTAACGCGGGGTTGGTTTTAATACACATGGTTTAAACACTTCCACATGTGCTAGCATGATGAATCTTTGTGCGTTTACTAGTTGCCATATCGACAATATATAGAGAAAAAAAATGTGCAAATATTCAGAAATCTTTGGGAGATATTGCTGAACATTTCTTTAACAAAAGCAAAAGTAATTTGTTGTAACATTGTTACAATGTGCCCCAATGCTATTCTATACAGTTACTGGCGTGAAAGGTGAAAAAACACTGAGAGGAAGAACCTGAACATTTAGAAAAGTTTATTTCAAGAACTTTAGAGCATTTGTACTGGCTCGTCTATTTCTCTAGAGTTCTGTGAGATTTGTGAGTGGAGGGATGACAGTGTTTTGTTCAGCTCTGTTTTTCTGAACGTCTGAATATGTTTCTTCATCTGTCTGCCTGTATTGTTTTGACCTATGCTGTATAGCTGTGTTTTGCAGAGTGTTCATTGTAAAACTACGAAATTATTTATTCTCCCCTACTCATTTATGCTGTGTCTGCGTGTGTGCGTAACCATCTGCGTGCGTGTAATATATATTTATTTTTGGACAGATAATGGTTAATAAAGTCAAATAATTGACTCTCGGGACCTTTCTGTGCCCCGTACGGTGAACATCAGGCATGCTATGATGATGTCTTTCTTCTGTGGAATACTACAAATATTTTGGAAGATGTCGGTAAGAAAACAGTTCCTCTTGGTCAATAGATTGGAAGTCAATGGGAACTGAAACTGTTTTGTTATCAAAATATTGTTTAAAAGGAAGTTATATGGGTTTAGAAACACATATGGGTTAAAGTTAACATCTCAAAACGCTTTACAGACATAGAGATAAAAAATGAAATAAAGATCATATACATACCAGTACATGTACACATACATAAACCACATATACACACACATATATATATTATATATATATATATATATACCCACACATACAGATATACATATATATATATACACACACACACACATATATATATGCATACACACACACGAACAAAGTTGTGACAAATAATGCGGAGCTATTCCATGTAAGGCCTTGTAGGTCAGCATAAGAATTTTAAAATCAATCCGGAACCTGACAGGGAGCCAGTGTAGAGACTCTAAAACTGGAGAGATATGGTCCCTGGTCCTTGTCAGGATCCTAGCGGCCGAATTTTGAACGGATTGCAATTTATTTAAGGTAGATTTCGGGACCCCAGCAAGGAGTGCATTGATGCGTGAAAAAACAAAAGTGTTGATCAGTTTTTCAGCAACAGAAAAGGATAACAGGAAGAGCACTATTTCTTAGATGTAAATATGAATTTTTAACTGTGTTTTGTACGTGAGAGTCAAATGTTAAGTATGTATCAAAAATCACCACCAAGTTTTTACATTTTGTTTGAAACTTTAGCGCAGAGCCTTCCACATTAAGGGTTAAAGGACCAGATTTATTCACTTGATGGGGAGAGCCAATACGTATAACTTCTGTTTTCTCACTGTTGTGACAGAGGAAGTTTTGAGACATCCAACTTTTTATCTCAGAAATGCAGTGTTCAACAAAACCAATAGCTTCATTATCACCAGTTTTTGTACGAATATAAATTTGGGTGTCATCTGCATAAAAATGGAAATTAAGACCAAGATATCTCAAAAGCTGACCAAAAGGAGAGATGTACATGCTAAAAAGAAGGGAACTCAGAATTGAACCCTGGGGGACACCAAATTGAACTAAACCAACTTCGGACCGACATCCACCCAAGGAAATAAACTGTCTACGGTCGGAAAAATAAGACTTAAACCATTTTAATACAGTATCAGTAATACCAAAGGTAGATTGCAAGCGAGTGAGTAATAGACAATGATCTACTGTGTCAAAGGCTGCAGTTAAATCAAGAAGGATCAATACTGAAAGACAGCCAGAATCAGCAGCAATCAACAAGTCATTCGTAACTTTAACTAGAGCAGTTTCAGTGCTATGGAATTTGCAAAATCCAGATTGAGTGGTTCAAAAAGATTGTTTGCAGTGAGATGAGTGTGCAATTGAGATGCCACGATCCGCTCAAGAATTTAAGCAAGAAAAGGAAAATTAGAAATGGGATGAAAATTGTTGGGGTTGTCCTTGTTATCCTTTTTTGGTAAAGGGGTCACCGAAGCAGTTTTAAATGCTGCTGGCACAACTCCCGTACGCAAGGATTCATTTGTTATACTCAAGACAACAGAGCCTAAAGAGCCAAAACAAGATTTAAACAACTGAGTAGGTATTGGGTCAACTATGGAAGTGGCTGCTTTCATCTGGGAAACCTCCTTACCAAGAGAGGCTAGATCCACAGAAGAGAATCTAGAAAAAGTGGTACCAGAGAAGTGAGGAATAGAAAAAGAAGAAACTGAAGTGACAGCAGTAATGCATTTACAAACATTGTCAATCTTAGCACTAAAAAACTCAAAACGATTACAAAGATGAGCTGAGGAAGGCACACTAGGGGCCCCATTGCTTTTGAGCATCTTGTTAATAGAATAAAATAATTGACGGGTTATTTTGATTATTGGCAATTATCTGAGAAAAATACTGACTCCTGGTGGATACTAACTCTGCTTTATATTCATGTAGGTTGGTCCTTCCAAGCTTCGTGATGCACAGTAAGACCAGAAAAGCGCCACCTTCGCTCCTTCTTTCGACAAGCAGCCTTCATGGAGCGCAGCTCGTCAGTATACCAAGGAGCTGAGCGTGGAAAGCCCACTATACGAGATTTCAGTGGTGCAAATGAGTCCAAACCAGTCGAGAGGACAGTATTTAACAAAGAAATGTTGTCGTCCATGGGAGCAGATGGCAAGAAACAGTTCAGGGAGGATTCAATAGAAGAAGAGAATGCAGGGAGATCAATAGATTTCCATTTGCGAAAATTAACAGTTCGAGACACAGGTACAGGGCTTGACATTAACTTTTTTGCTCACCAGCCACTGTGGGTTAGCCACTCAGCATTTTCACTGGCCACAATTTTGCTGTTGGGAAATTACATTTTATATGATTAAAGTTGACTTTGGCATGATAAAATTACTTGAAATTGAGTAATTTTACTTGATTAGCTAGATTTAAAACCCTTTCAAACTTTTAAATGCAGATTGACCACCTAAATCAAGACTAGGCCTAACATTACATGGTATATCAGCTGGTATGTACGGGTGGGCAAGGGGTGGGTAATATGACCATAATATGAAGAAGCAAATTAGCAAATTACAAATACAATAGTAAATTAAATAGCCTAAACTCTTTTTCAGATACAGTAGGTTTATTTAATATTTATTTATCTTCTGTTGTTTGATTAACATTAATGACATACAGATATTTAATTGGGCTGCTGAATGCATGTATGTAATATACCGACACATATCCATACTCCACATGATGGACACTTTGACATCTGTGTGTGCGTGTATTTGACTATTCTGATCACGTGCGACAGAGAGAAAGATCACACGCAAGCAATGAAAACAGAAAGCCGAAGCTTCGAGCAAAATTCCTCATTTCATCCAATGAGGGTGATAAAATGGGGTTTAGAAAGAACAAGACCCTTCATTTCCCACTCTTGCGGTCCAATTAACATTTAATATATAAAAACAATAAAAACAATAAAAATGGGAGAGAGGAGCGGCAGCCTGACGCACCAGCGTTCCCTTTCAAATCCCAAGTATGGAACGTAAATAATGAGCAAATGATCATTTGTGGGTGAACTAACCCTTTTACTTCATGCATAGAGATTTTATTTAGACACCCAACTAAAACTCTGAAAACGTGCAATTTCAGCTCAATACTGTTTAACTCTCTGGAGTCTGAGGCTGATTTGGGGCCTGGAGAAGTTTTGACATGCCCTGACATTTGTGCTTTTTTCAGTTGTTCATCAACATATTAATGACACAAGTGTCATTACACTGTATTCAGCACAAACTAGGCTACCATAATATGTGAGGAACATGTATGTACATGTTTGTGTTTTTGAAGGAATAATGTTTATGCGTGGTTATTGAAAAAACTAAAAACTTAAGTCACTGAAATAAGGCCAAAAAAAGTATATTAAATCTGTGTTCATAAGACTTCTGGGTATTGGAGGTTGTAGACTAGAATTTTTGCTTCAGAATTATGTAAAAATTATGCAGCCTACTCCTTCATATAAAACAATATATTGATTTAGTTTTTGTAAGACACTTTTTGCCAAGAAACACCGTATGCGTGGAGGCGTGAATCAGCATGAATAATAATGAATAATGGCTCATTCTCACCTGAGAAGACAAAAGAATTGCATAGTAATGAGTTGAAATGACTTGCATATTAATGAGGCATTTCAGTCAGGTAGGCTGTGAAAAAAACCTTCTGTGATGTCTTAAGCTCATCATGGTATATGAAACATACAGAAAAATATTATTACAATATAAAATAATGGTTTTATATTATATACTTTAAAATATAATGTATTTCTGTGATGCAAAGAGTCTGAATATAGGCTTTTAGTTTAAAAGCATGCACATCTGAATCACGGACTTCTGACATGGCTCTCTTTTCATACAGATTACATAAACACAGAATGTTTGTTTTCGATTTGACTTACACAATTTAAAACCTGACGTTTTTTTAGACATAAGTGTCATTTTTTTGTGATTAGTATTCACTAAGTTACAGTTCATTTTCTGAGAACTATCAGATTGGACTTCGTTCAGAGGGAGACAAGAGATCACGCATCATGTTAGTTTTCTTTATTTTACAAAAAGCACAACATTTTGTTTTTACTCTGAGTGTACACAAATAAAAGAAGATATTCAATAGTTTCAATTGATATATTACTTATGTCTCTATGACAAAAAAATGAGTATTTTAAGACTGTTTTACTGCAATGTGAAAAAAACCTCCAAAACGCGCCAGCGCGTTTTCAGACCTCAGAGAGTTAACGCTAGAATTAGCAGGGTTAACCGAAAAACTAGACACACACACTCATATAGTACACACCTGTATCCTCTGCATTTAAACAGTCCATATTTAGCTGTTGCTGCAAATATTGTTTTAGTTGTTTAGTTGTTAAACCAGCAGCCATATCTTCTTGGTTAGTACCTGGATGGGAGACCTCCTGGGAAAACCAGGTAGCTGCTGGAAGAGGTGTTAGTGAGGCCAGCAGGGGATGCTCACCCTGTGGTCTGTGTGGGTCCTAATGCCCCAGTATAGTGATGGGGACACTATACTGTCAAAAAGCACCGTCCTTCGGATGAGACGTTAAACCGAGGTCCTGACTCTCTGTGGTCGTTAAAAATCCCAGGATGTCCTTCGAAAAGAGTAGGGGTGTAACCCCGACATCCTGGCCAGATTTGCCCATTGGCCTCTGTCCATCATGGCCTCCTAATCATCCCCATACACTGATTGGCTTCATCACTCTGTCTCCTCTCCACCAATAAGCTGGTGTGTGGTGGGCGTTCTGGCGCAATATGGCTGCCGTCGCATCATCCAGGTGGATGCTGCACATTGGTGGTGATTGAAGAGATTCCCCCTTCCGTATGTAAAGCACTTTGAGTGTCCAGAAAAGCGCTATATAAATGTAAGGAATTATTATTATTAGGATGCTGAGAAAGCCTTTGACTCCGTTAACTGGCTTTATTTATTCAAAGTATTAAACAAATTCCAAATGGATGACCTAATAATTCGAAATATTGGGGCTCTCTACGATGGTCCAAGAATCAAAATTAACGGTCATTTGACAGACTCAATGACTCTGGAAAGAGGGGTGAGGCAGGGCTGTGCCTGGTCCCCACTTCTGTTTGCTTTATACTTGGAACCATTGGCTCAATATATTAGACAATCAAATACTATCTGTGGTGTTACAACTGATGGGATCGAACATAAAATTGCATGCTACGCAGAAGATGTCCTACTGTTCTTGACTAAACCAGTAATCTCTATACCTAATGTGATGCATTGCCTCAGTGATATTGGTCCAGTGACTGGATACAAATTGAATATACAGAAGACTGAAATTCTTTCCTACTGGAGGCCTCTGTTGATTTTTAGAAAGACTTACCCATTTAAATGGCAAGCAGAATCTCTCAAATATTTAGGGTACTAAATATAAATATATTTATTATAATATTTATTAAAATATAAATATTTATTTATTATATAAATATTAATTCTCCATACAGATTTGTCAACAATTCTAAAGAAAAACTATACCTTCTTTTTTCCAATATAAAGAAGGACCTTGAAAAATGGAATCTTATTCCATACTTAAGTCTAAGTCAAAGGATTGAAACTATTAAAATGAACGTTTTTCCCAGATTCCTCTACTTGTTCCAGACTCTCCCAGTTTCCATTCCCAATCGTTTATTCGATGAGTGGAACAAAACAATCTCAAGATTTGTATGGCAAGGCAAAAAACCTCATATCCGATTTAAAACCTTACAGCTTTCAAAAGAAAAAGGTGGATGGGGTTTACCTTGTCTGAAAGATTACTTTATCTCAGCCCAAATCAGAGCATTGCTGTACTGGTGTGATTCAAAATATGAAGCTCAATGGAAAAATATTGAGTGTAGTGTTTTGCCGGAGGCTCCTGTTCAGGCCTTATTGGCAGATGATAAACGGTTGAGTCATTTGGATGAAATTGAGAATCCCTAGGTAAAATCGGTGCTTACATTTTGGAAAGAGCTGATCAAAACATACAAACTAAACAAAGATGTTAAAATCTTAAGCTGGTTGGCTTATGACCAAAGTTTTGTACCAAACCGACCTGATATTTAAGGTCTGGGTCACAAAGGGTATAAAGACTTTTTACCAAATTGTGAAAGAAAATCAAATGAAAAGTTTTGATGCATTGAGGGAATCCTTTGGCTTGGAAAAACAGGACTTTTATAGGTATTTACAGACAAGGAGTTATTATAACCAAGAAATTGAACAAAATGATGACCATTATAATCCTCTGATCGAAATCTTTATTAAAGCATATAAATCAGAACTTTCAAGGGGAATAATATCAAAAATATATAAATGTCTTAATTTGGGAAATCATTCAACTCAATATATTAAAAATAAATGGGAAAGAGAAGGCAATTTCACTTTGACTGATGAGGAACGGGAGAATATATGTACAACACAATGGAGAACCACAAAATCACATGTCTGGAAAGAATTTAGTTTTTTCGTAACACCTTGTCAAAGCGCTCATTTTTGGAGTGTTGGAGAAATTGTGGTTGTCAGGAGGCGCACCACTACCATGTGTTCTGGGACTGTTTGGTGGTTCAAAAATACTGGTCCGAAATCAACAAAGCGCTGCAAATTATTTTTGATGTCCCCATCCTACTGGATTTCAGAACTATGAATCTGGGCCTTAAAACTCCTGCCATGGACTCAGCTAATGGATATCTCTGGTGTATACTCCTGGCCGCGAGGAAAATGGCCATCACAAAAAAATGGATGACTCAAACTGCACCGACAATCAAGGACTGGGCAGACATTATTATGGACATAAGGAAAATAGAAAAAACAAAATCACATTCGGACTACATTTACAATTGGATAAATTTGAAAGACTTTGGAACAATTGGGACACTTATACTGATCTACATTTGTCTTATTTTCTTTTGATGCCTTGTTTTCTCTCTCTGGTCATGTTCTGTTCTGTTTTAAAAAAAATAAAAATAAAATTTATAAGATTTGATCCTCAAAAAAAAGTGTCTGAGGCTGATTTGGGGCCTGGAGAAGTTTTGACATTCCCTGACATTTGTGCTTTTTTCAGTTGTTCATAAACATATTCATTGTCATTACACTGTATTCAGCACAAACTAGGCTACAATAATATGTGAGGAACATGTATGTACATGTTTGTGTTTTTGAAGGAGTAACGTTTATGCGTGGTTATTGAAAAAAACAAAAAACTTAAGTAACTGAAATAAGGCCAAAAAATATATTAAATTTGTGTTCACAAGACTTCTGGGTATTGGAGGTTGTAGACTAGAATTTACTTCAAAATTATGTAAAAATTATCCTGCCTACTCGTTCATATAAAACAATATATTGATTTAGTTTTTGTAAGACACTTTTTGTCAAGAAACACAGTATGTGTGGAGGCGTGAATCATCATGAATAATGGATAATTCACACCTGAGAAGACAAAATAATCGCATAAAAGACCTTTAATGACCTGCATATCAATGAGCTCTTTCAGTCAGGTAGGCTATGAAAAAACCCTCTGTGATCATGTCTCAAGCTCATCATGGTGTATATCAAACATACAGAAAAAACAGCAATACTGTGAAATATTATTACAATTTAAAATAATGGTATTCTATTATATACTTTAAAATATAATGTATTTATGTGATGCAAAGTGTCTGAACAATTATGTTACCTCTATGGCATTTCATATAGCTTTTTATCTTAAAAGCATGCACATTTGCAGAAATATTTATTGATTCTCATATGTTTGTCAATTTTCTATACAGAGGAGTAATATTTATTCAATATTTATTGTCATCACTATGAGCTAGATACTGTGTTTTCAATTCATACTTGCAGCCGGAGGGTGCTCTGTGCACCTTTAGTCCACAAATTCATCTAAAGAAGAACAGGCCATGTGACAATCCAGGAACTAACAGGCTTCCAGAGATTGCTAACTATGGCTATTCAAAACACTTTTGAACACAATAAATACACGATTGAGATGATGTACACATGTATTGCCTCTGAATTTGCGTCTGAATAGCGCTCGCTCCGTGGGTGTGGCCGAATTAGCAGATAATGAGCTGAATCACGGACTTCTGACATGGCTCTATTTTCATACAGATTACATAAACAGAGAATATTTGTTTTTGATTTAACTTGCACGATTTAAAACCTGACATTTCAACGTTTTTTTTAGACATAAGTGTCATTTTTTTGTCATTAGTATTCACTAAGTTACACTGCATTTTCTGAGAACTATCAGATTGGACTTTATTCAGAGGGAGACGAGAGATCACGCATCATGTTAGTTTTCTTTATTTAGCAAAAAGCACAACGTTTTGTTTTTACTCTGAGTGTACACAAATAAAAGAAGATAGTCTATAGTTTCAATTGATATATTACTTGTGTCTCTATGACAAAAAAATGACGGAGTAAACGCAATTCTAAAAACGCGCCAGCGCGTTACCCGACTCCAGAGAGTTAATGGATATACCCAGTGTGGTGTAGGGTTAATACTTCCTTAATGTCTTGACTCAGATATTTTGACTCAATTAACATATACCACGTTGACCAACCAGCACTGATTTTGACACTGATGTGTAAAATTTGCTGTGACGAGCAGGGCGGGCAAGAGCCGTGAGGGAACGGTGCGAGGCCGGTGGCGCGAGTGTTAATGATCGTCACCTGTGAGGCGCACCGGCCTCGAGTCTCTCACGGAGGAGCTCCGGGAGCATAAAAGGAGGAGCAACGACCGTGAAGGACGAGAGAGGACCAGGCCTGGACTTTATTTTATGTTTTATTATGTTTGTGTGGCCGGCAGACGTCCGCGAGGGTCTGCCGGCATTACTTTAGTTTTGTTCTGTGTTTATTTTAAATTAAAGTTTCGTTGAATGTTCGCCGGTTCTCGCCTCCTTCTTCCCGTATATACGAACTGTGTTACATTTGCTTTGGTGACTTTCACCCCCACAATCAAAGGAAAAACATGGCCATCATCAGTTCCCAACAGACTGAAAGGAGCCAGATACCCAGAATTCAACAAAATGTCATAAAAATGCCAATCTGGGGTGAGATATAACCCTCATAAATATACCCATATATCTAACTATAAATCCAACTAACCCTATATCTCATTGACACTCATGACCTGCCAATCAGGGGCACAACACCCATAGATTCAGCCATAAAAACAGCCATTGACAATCACTGCCCTGGCAATCAAGGCTCACAGCACGCATAAAACATATTTGACAACCACTGTCCAGTCAGTTTGAGTGACAACACCCAGAAAATTAGGTGCCATAAATTAGGGTAATAAATCATCATTCTGACACTGTCCCAGACACGCCAGGCTCCAGCACCCACCAATCACAGTGCGCACCTTCCCCTGAGTACTAATCACCGTCACCTGCATCTCATCAACGCACTCATCACCTGCACTATAAAAGACACTCACACACACAGCCACATTGTCCAGTCTCGTTCGCATCAAGGAACTTACCTCTATGCTTACCTCAAGGACTCCCTTTGATACTTACCTGTCTCCTGTGTCTCCGGGTTCCCTCCTGTGTTCCAAGTCTGTGTGTGAGTGTCGTCTTCCCGTTCTGTCTCTGGATTGCTACCGCCATTCTCCTGTGTTCAACCTGCAAACTACAAAGGACAGTATTACCTTTCTATATATCATTCATCATTTCAACCATCATTGCAAACTCAGCTGTTGTCACTGCTACCTCTATTTGTGTCCAATAAACAACCTGAACTTTGATCTTCTGTCTCCGACTGGTACATATTGTAACAGACACAGTCTATGATACTCTACTGACGTAAACCTAAGCCTGTTGTGAAGCTCAATGTGAAGTATGACGTAAGCACGATGTGATACTCACCCGGAAACTGACATCTCTGTCCTCCTGTCTTGTTTGTTTTTCTTTGTTATTATGTTACCGTTTGTATTTTGTTAAGCGTTAATAAAAAAAAATTATGGCATCCGACTTCTGCTACAGTTTCTCGGCGTGCTTATGTCATGCTTCAAGTCAAGCATGAACTCAACTAATTGGAAACATGAACTAAAATATTTATTTATTTTTTGCAAACATTTATTCTTTTCACTTCAGAAGGCATTAAATCATTCAATGGGGTCATATGGATTACTGTCGTTATTGCTGTATGTGCTTTTAGGAACCCATGAACTTGCATTACATGTATTCTCAGAAATTATTTTCTCAACTTTTGTTTCTTGGATGGCATGAGGGCAAAAGAGTCAATTCTGAAAACATTTCTGGGTGTACTGTATTTTCTTTAAATCATAATAGAGAATAGCAAAAGACATGGGATTCCTTCTTAAGATTCATCAGGGGGAAGAAAGAGGAGGAACAAGAGAAGCCAAACAAGAGAAACAAAAAAAAGGGGTAAACCGTAGTATTTGAAATGAAATATTGATGGTACACTATTATAACAAAAAGCTATGCAGTGTATGTTCTTGCTAAATTGCTCCCCGTTGTTAAGATCATAATAGTAAAATAAGTACCCCTTAGTTCTAAAATACTTACACTATAATTAAATTTTCCTGTTTTTACCTCTTTATTTCCCAAACTTTACATATTATTCCCTTATACCTACATGTACGTACTTTATAGGTACACTATAATTACACGAAGTTACTCTGTAAATTTGTTGTACTGACGCAGTACTTTGCGGGCTGTAATCTAAAGCTTTACCGCATCTCACTTCTCTTTAAATTTACACCTAACACAAGAGCCTAACATTATGATTATTTACACCAACATTAGCTAGCTTGCTCCTAAAACTAGACTACCCGCTAAATAAGGGCAGTGGTGTAGTTGGTGAAGCATGCTGAACCGATAATGATGTACAAATATTGCTGCTGGGAGGGGACTTGTGCTGAGGAGTATTTGTAAAAAATCTAAAGGAATCTAATTTTGGGAGCTTTGCGTTCTTCTTCTCCTGTTCTTTTCTCTCCGGCTCTTCTTACAACCACTTTTATGTTTGAATGGCATGGCTACTTGCTTAAGTCTCCTCAGCTAATCCGTTTATCAGATTTTGCGTTTAATCTAGTCGCCAGAATATTGTCGTCTTGTCACATGATCAAATAGACACTTAAGATTGGGCAATGAATGGACCCTTTTCATAGACTGTGATGACCCATTTTGTCATTTGTCAACATTGCAGATCTAGTAATTTTTTTAATATCTTCATCTAAAAAAAAAAAAAAATTTAACATTTATAATGCTATACCTTGTGTTATATCACCTTGGCAGTAAATGACAAAAAAATAAGCGCTGTGTCGAGGGTGTTTCCAATACAACGGCTGAGGGAGTGACAGCAAATATGACATATTTCAATCTCTCAATATTTTTCCTTTCTTTTGGAAAGTCGTGGAAATGACAACAAATAAAACAAAACTATTCATTCTGTGGAATATTTTAATAGTTTCCTCAAAGTACAATTGTATAGGCGTAATTTGCGGGTGGGACATGTTCCCACGACCCCACCACTTTTTGCAACATCTGGCAGCACACACAGATTTTCTTAACAGAAAGAAACATCTCTATTCAATAAGAAATTTGTTGGTCTGTGTTAAATAAGATGCGATCTAAGGCTGGAATGTGCTGTTTTTGAAATCATAGCTCGTTGCCGCTGTTATCAGTTCTCTCTTATGCACAATGGAGTCTTCACACAGACGATCAAGCGCTTCGTCCTGGTAAAAGCACAAAACAAAATGCACACAAACGTGTCCTAGCTCTTAATATACAATCACTGATGAACACCTTTGATTTTAATGAGAATAAAATAAAATAAAATAAAACTGTAGGGCTGATTAGAACCCAGAACCTCAGAAATGCTTGACAAAACTTCTACCACTAGACCATTGAAGCACATGTACAGTTCATGCAAATTTATGTATTCACTGCTGTGAAGAATCTAGATTGCACTAATTATATTGTATGATTAATTCTTAATACTTAATTAATACAGGGTCGCCCCCATCCCAAGGCACTGTCTGTAGTTAGGGTTAGGGTTAGCAGCATGCATACAAGCAGCATGCATATGATAGGTTGCGTGCAGTCTGCTGCCTTAGCAAATCGCCATTAATTACTACCGTTCTTGACAATGAGCCTTTGTAAAAGTGGAGATTTAGCACTTACTCGCATGAAGAATAAATATAGACACAGATTGTGAATTGAGATCAATTTAAGACTCAAACTTTCTTCGACACAAAAACATACCCTGTGTGAGTTTTTGTATTTAAGGTTGACAATGAAAAAGAATGCATTTGTTGCCAAATATCCACATGACTCCAAACGTGACATTATTATACAACAGGTCAAAAAACAAAACATACAGGTCCTTCTCTCAAAATTAGCATATTGTGATAAAAGTTCATTATTTTCCATAATGTAATGATAAAAATTAAACTTTCATATATTTTAGATTCATTGCACACCAACTGAAATATTTCAGGTCTTTTATTGTTTTAATACTGATGATTTTGGCATACAGCTCATGAAAACCCAAAATTCCTATCTCAAAAAATTAGCATATCATGAAAAGGTTCTCTAAACGAGCTATTAACCTAATCATCTGAATCAACTAATTAACTCTAAACACCTGCAAAAGATTCCTGAGGCTTTTAAAAACTCCCAGCCTGGTTCATTACTCAAAACCGCAATCATGGGTAAGACTGCCGACCTGACTGCTGTCCAGAAGGCCATCATTGACACCCTCAAGCGAGAGGGTAAGACACAGAAAGAAATTTCTGAACGAATAGGCTGTTCCCAGAGTGCTGTATCAAGGCACCTCAGTGGGAAGTCTGTGGGAAGGAAAAAGTGTGGCAAAAAACGCTGCACAACGAGAAGAGGTGACCGGACCCTGAGGAAGATTGTGGAGAAGGACCGATTCCAGACCTTGGGGGACCTGCGGAAGCAGTGGACTGAGTCTGGAGTAGAAACATCCAGAGCCACCGTGCACAGGCGTGTGCAGGAAATGGGCTACAGGTGCCGCATTCCCCAGGTCAAGCCACTTTTGAACCAGAAACAGCGGCAGAAGCGCCTGACCTGGGCTACAGAGAAGCAGCACTGGACTGTTGCTCAGTGGTCCAAAGTCATTCGGAAATCAAGGTGCCAGAGTCTGGAGGAAGACTGGGGAGAAGGAAATGCCAAAATGCCTGAAGTCCAGTGTCAAGTTCCCACAGTCAGTGATGGTCTGGGGTGCCATGTCAGCTGCTGGTGTTGGTCCACTGTGTTTTATCAAGGGCAGGGTCAATGCAGCTAGCTATCAGGAGATTTTGGAGCACTTCATGCTTCCATCTGCTGAAAAGCTTTATGGAGATGAAGATTTCGTTTTTCAGCACGACCTGGCACCTGCTCACAGTGCCAAAACCACTGGTAAATGGTTTACTGACCATGGTATTACTGTGCTCAATTGGCCTGCCAACTCTCCTGACCTGAACCCCATAGAGAATCTGTGGGATATTGTGAAGAGAAAGTTGAGAGACGCAAGACCCAACACTCTGGATGAGCTTAAGGCCGCTATCGAAGCATCCTGGGCCTCCATAACACCTCAGCAGTGCCACAGGCTGATTGCCTCCATGCCACGCCGCATTGAAGCAGTCATTTCTGCAAAAGGATTCCCGACCAAGTATTGAGTGCATAACTGAACATAATTATTTGAAGGTTGACTTTTTTTGTATTAAAAACACTTTTCTTTTATTGGTCGGATGAAATATGCTAATTTTTTGAGATAGGAATTTTGGGTTTTCATGAGCTGTATGCCAAAATCATCAGTATTAAAACAATAAAAGACCTGAAATATTTCAGTTGGTGTGCAATGAATCTAAAATATATGAAAGTTTAATTTTTATCATTACATTATGGAAAATAATGAACTTTATCACAATATGCTAATTTTTTGAGAAGGACCTGTACATTTTAAACACAGTACTGTCAGTATTTACTCTATTTTGCAATGAAATAATAGTTCCAACAAAAGCTACAGCAGAACTACAACACACGTCTGTTTCGTGAACAATTCTGCGGCTTTCAAGCAAATAATAGAGAAACGCGCTGCAAATAGGCCTGCTCATAATGCACATATGATCAGGATGTTAAGATAAACAAAACTCACCTCTCTGGTGCACACCACTGAAGAGTAAACATTGAACAATAAGCGGTCCCAGACAGGTTCGTCACTTGTTGGTGTTCCCTGTGCCAGTCCCGGCGCCAGGACGAAGGATTTGGGGGGTATTATTTTGTGTTAAAAAATATTATTAATAAATTATTAATAATAAATCATATATTTTTTTTATAATTTACTTGATTGTATGTCTCAAATCCCAGTCAATTATTCACTACAGAAAGTGAAACTAAAAACTCAGCGATGAGGGCTCTACTTCAACATGTTCTGATAACACTATTTAACCTTAATTTATTTCTTAATATTTCTCTTGTGACCCAAACGTAGTGAAAAAATGAGAAGTGATGTGTTAAACAAGCTGTTTTTTTTTTAAATGAGGAGTTAGCTAATCTTATTACAGCGCGTCGATTATGCATGATGCACTATAAATTATTGCGGGGCAAATTAAAATATTAATTTAATTCTAAAAGTAACCTAATAGTTTTTAACTGTTTAGAAGCAGATCTCCTAGAAGTGGTAAATGCCTCACTTCTCTCTGGGACTTTTCCAAAATCCCTGAAAACTGCAGTTGTTAAGCCTCTCCTGAAAAAGAGCAATCTGGACAACGCCATATTGAGCAACTACAGACCAATCTCAAATCTTCCTTTCATAGGCAAGATCATTGAAAAGTTATTTTCAATCAGCTGAACAAGTTCCTAAGCTTTAATGGATATTTTGACAACTTTCAATCTGGTTTCCGACCGCATCACAGCACAGAGACAGCGCTCATAAAGAAAATAAATGATATTCGCCTAAACACAGATACAGGTAAATTATCAGTGCTGGTTCTTCTCGATCTCAGTGCTGCGTTTGACACTGTCAATCACAACATTCTTCTTGACAGGCTGGAAACCTGGGTTGGGCTTTCTGGGATGGTCCTTAAATGGTTCAGGTCATACTTAGAAGGGAGAGGTTATTATGTGAGTATCAGTGACCATAAGTCAGAGTGGACATCCATGACATGCGGAGTCCCTCAAGGTTCACTACTTGCACCCCTCCTGTTCAACCTATATATGCTCCCACTGAGCCAAATAATGAGAAAGAACCAAATTCCATTCCATTTTTATTCTTATGTATTTGTTTTCTTTTCACATAAAGCATTTTGAATTACCATTGTGTATGAAATGTGCTATATAAATAAACTTGCCTTGCCTCTGTGGTATAACCAATAAATCACCAAGACCATTCAAACATTTTCATGACATTTAATTCATAAAAAGACTTTGATTCCCGAACATCTCGGCTACAATGGTAACCCTCGTTCCCTGAAGGAGGGAACGGAGACGTACGTCAGACAGACCGACGAATAGGAATCTCACTAGAGAGGCCAATCTACTTCGAGTGTAACTGCAACGAGCCAATGCACATTGGCATGCAATCCTATGCATCAGCTGCTCGCCTCGCAGCTTGGGTATATGAGCAGCAGGTGCGTTGCATCTTCAGGTTTTCGCTGAGGAGCCGAACCGGAAAGGCGGCAGCATCAGCGGGGTACAGCGACTGTGGTGATGGGATGTACGTCTCCATTCCCTCCTTCAGGGAACGAGGGTTACCTTTGTAACCGAGACGTTCCCATTCAGTCGGTCACGTTCGATGTACGTCGGACAGACCGACGAATAGGAATCCCTACCAAAGCGCCACAGGAGCTGCCCCCTTCCAGCGCTCTGTAGTAAGCCACCTGACCCCCTTGCCTGAGGACGGTGGGACGGCGGGGTTACTGCCGCTGCGGCCACAATATGCCCCAGGAGCCTCTGAAAGAATTTCAGTGGAACCGCTGTCCTGCCGTTGAACGTATTCAGGCAGTTCAACACCGACTGAGCACGTTCCTCTGTGAGGCGTGCTATCTGTTCGACCGAATCCAACTCCATACAGAGAAAAGAGATCCTCTGCACAGGGGAGAGTTTGCTCTTTTCCCAGCTGGAACTGGAATCTAGATCGCAACTCCGAGAGGGTCATCTTCCCACAATGGGTACATGACTCGTCCACAAACGCCGCCTCAGCGTGCTTTAAGCCCAGGCACGCGATACAGCGTTGGTGACCATCCCGCGGTGACAGGTAACGACCGCATCCAGAAACACACAAGTAGAACGACATCTTTAAAAAGACGCAAATCTACTAGTGCAAGCTCTTTTAGGGACTGAACTCTTTTAAGTGCCGAAGCACGCAGGGGAATGGCCGCTGCAGCACAGACAGGGAAAAGTGCAGCCTGTCGTGCACACTCTCTCTTTGAAGCCGGTCTCTTACCAGCTGTCAAAACAGCTTTTCAGCGCTCAACAGCGCACCGTTTACCAGCCGTGAGAACGGCTTTTCCAGCTGGAAGCTCTCACGTGTTTGCTCAATGAAAAGGCAAAACAAAGAAAAACTGAAAATAAAAGAGAGAGATCGACCCTGCTGCAGTGCTGTCCGCCTGCACTAAACAAAGAGCAGTTTCCAAAAAAGCTGACTCGTTGTTGTCACACACTCGCTCATAGACACCATGTAGGTTCGGCTCCGAAGGGAAAAGCTGAAGATGGAACGCACCTGCTGCTCATTATATACCCGCGCTGCGAGGCGAGCAGCTGATGCATATGATTGCATGCCAATGTGCATTGGCTCGTTGTAGTTACACTCGAAGTAGATTGGCCTCTCTAGCTAGATTCCTATTCGTCGGTCTGTCCGACGTACGTCGAACATGACCGACTGAATGGGAACTATTTTGGCTATCTATCACTGTTACCCGAAAAAAACCTTTACCCGGCGTGGGCCATTCCGGAAGCCAAAAACCTGGCTGAAACTGGCTAACTATAAAAGGCTGAAAGCACTGCCATCACATGTGGCTTTTTACATTCTGGCTACATTGGACGTGAGCGACACAACGCATTAATATCTATTATAATTATTGATTATGTCTACACTGAATGAGTCTATTTCTGTTCTTCTCCATATTAGCTTAATAAGAACATTTAATTGAAAAGGGGGTTTCATTTTTCGGTAATGCTTTAGATTACAGCCCGGAAAGTACTGCATAATTACAACGAATTTACAGTGTAACCTTCGATAATTATAGCGTACCTATAAAGTTAGTATGTGTAAGTATAGGGTAAAAATATGTAAAGTCTTGGGAATAAAGGGGTAACAACCAGAAAAATAACAACTTAGTTCTAAAATACTTACAGTATAATTAAGGGGTACTTATACTGTTATTATAGACAACAATCTTACATTTGGGAGCAATTTAGTGAGAATAGTTCTTTCTACTTGCCTTGAAACAACTTAATCTTTTTTAATACATGGGGAAATATGCTTTTGTTTCATGTAGTTACAGGGTAAGTAATAAAAAAAACGCAAACAATCTTATATCACTGACTCCGAAACCTTTATTTGAAAAACAACTTTATTAAAAACAGGTCTACAACACTTATTATTCATTTTTTTTTTTTTTTTTTTTAAATCAACTTTTCATTTCAAATTCTAAAGTCCTAACAGAAAGTAACAAGTTTTGTCAGTTTTTTGGTGGTTGTTGTTTCTCGCTTGGCTTCCTCCTCCTATTGTTTCTCAACTGATGAATCTTAAGAAGGAATCCCATTATTATTCTGTATTATAAGAAAATACAGAGTTTCTCGGCACGCTTACGTCACGCTTCAAGTTACATCAAGCATGAACTCTCAACCCTTGCATGCACGCGCAGGAGACAGTTGGTATTTTTCTTACAAATACGTATCGTTTCACTTCAGAAGACATTGATTCATCCATTGGGGTTGTATGGATTACTGTAGTTATTGATGTATGTGCTGTTGATGCTTTGACTTTTCGGAACACGTGAGCTTGCATTATAAAGCGTTCCCAGATGATTTATTTTTTCCTAAAAACCTTTTTGTGTTCATCTTAAGAAGGAAAGTCGTATACATCTCAGATGGCATGAGGGTAAGAGATGAGTAAACGGTGAGCACATTTACAGGTGTACTGAATTTTCTTTTAATACAATAGCAAATGGGATTCCCTCTTAAAATTCATCAGTGGAAAGAAAGAAAAAGAGGAACAAGAGGAGGAGGAAGCCAAGCAAGAGAAACGAATAAGAAGTGTTGTAACTTTAAATCTGTTTTGAAATAAGTTGTTTTTCAAATAAAGTTTTCCAAGTGATATGACACTATATGAAACAAAAGCATGTTTCCCCATGTATTAAAAAAGATTGCAATAGTTCTTTCTACTTGCCTTTGAAACAACTTAATCAGTGCACTTTCTCGTTAAATTGCTCCCAAATGTAAGATTGTTAGCAGTATCATAACAGTATAAGTACCCCTTAGTTCTAAAATGCTTACAGTATAATTAAGTTGTTATTTTCCTGGTTGTTACGCCTTTATTCCCAAGACTTTTCATATTTTGTTTCCCTATACTTACACATACTACCTTTATAGGTACGCTATAATTATCGAAAGTTACGCTGTAAATTCGTAATTACGGAGTACTTTCCGGGCTGTAATCTAAAGCATTACCCATTTTTCTGTCCAAAATAATAATTTGGGGACTGCATACTTAACAGGCAAGTTAAGGAGCAATTGTAGATTGTTTGTTTGATTCATTAATTATTGTATTACATTAACAATAAAGCTGACTGAACTAAATGGGCAGAGAGGCTGAGACCCTTTCACAAAGTAGACAAAAAGTGGTACTCAGTGGATGGGTGCAGAGTGAAAGTTTTTTTTCTTCTTTGTTGGAAAGTAACACCCTTTCTAGGACAGTACAGTCTTGTATTCCAGATTACATTTTGTCTAAACCACATTTAAATTTCCATTAATGTTTGGCATATTGCAGATGAAATTGTAAAAAAACAACTACTGTATCTGTCTGTGTCTGTCCATTGATTCCATCTCCCAGGTGGTTCATATAATGATGGAAAGGCTTCAATCTCAACTTCAGCACATTATCAGCTGGCAATCTCTGGACCTAGATTATTTACAGTTCATATGCACACAGCAGATGATGTTGTTTAGTGTAGTGGTTCCCATATATATTGCGTTTTACAACTCGCAGCCCACACAACCAAACAGAATCCAAACAGATACACAAATAATCGTATTTGGACTGACAAGTGTGAATGTAGTCTGTCTGTCTGTCTGTCTGTCTGTCTATCTGTCTATCTATCTATCTGTCTGTCTGTCTGTCTGTCTGTCTGTCTATCTGTCTATCTATCTATCTGTCTGTCTGTCTGTCTGTCTGTCTATCTGTCTATCTGTCTATCTGTATATCTATCTGTCTGTCTGTCTATCTATCTATCTATCTATCTATCTGTCTGTCTGTCTGTCTATCTATCTGTATATCTATCTGTCTGTCTGTCTATCTATCTATCTATCTATCTGTCTGTCTGTCTGTCTATCTGTCTGTCTATCTATCTATCTGTCTGTCTATCTATCTATCTATCTATCTGTCTGTCTGTCTATCTGTCTATCTGTCTGTCTATCTATCTATCTATCTATCTATCTATCTATCTATCTATCTATCTATCTATCTATCTATCTATCTGTCTGTCTATCTATCTGTCTGTCTGTCTGTCTGTCTGTCTATCTGTCTGCCTGTCTGTCTGTCTATCTGTCTATTCGTCTATCTTAAACTTTTCAATGTAAGTGTTTTTGTTGTCTAAGAAGAATGCTGAATTCTGTAATGAGATTTGTCTATTGAATATCTAGGTACAATATAGTCGTCTTTGGTGGCATTGATGGATTTTTCAGAAAGGTAATAATAGTGATGATAATAATAATAATAATAATAATATCTTGTAAAACATAAGTCAACACAAAGTCAGCTTGAACAAGCTTTCTTCACTGATATCCTGTTTATTTTTTCTAAAGATAATGTACCTAAGTGCAGCAAACAACAATCTGTCATTGGCATTGGCTTTCTTCCAGCAGTCCATTGAACATTACCGACTTCCACTGAGGTAGTTTAATAAACAACCAAAACAATATTTGGAGCAACAGCTAAATATGAAAAAATATATATAGACATTTGAAGTGGAATGTTTAAATGCAGAGGAATACACGTGTGCACTATATGAGTGTGTGTCTAGTTTTTCGGTTAACCTGCTAATTCTAGCGTTAAACAGTATTGAGCTGAAATTGCACGTTTTCAGAGTTTTAGTTGGGTGTCTAAATAAAATCTCTATGCATGAAGTAAAAGGGTTAGTTCAACCACAAATGATCACTTGCTCATCATTTACTCGTCCTTGTGTGTTTCTAAACCCATATAACTTCCTTTAAACAATATTTTGATAACAAAACAGTTTCAGTTCCCATTGACTTCCAATCTATTCACCAAGAGGAACCTTGAAGATTTTCCTTGAAAGAAGGGAAGTGAAATGTGACACATTGTAACATGTGATGAACATATGACAGCTAAAAATGTTATCTGATTTAATTTTTAAAAAATACATGACAAACTAAAATATTTTGTCAATAAAAGACGATTTTTTTTTTTCATATAAAATAGCATTTTTTTTTAGATATTCAAATTTAAATAATTTCGTAGTTTTACAATGAACACTCTGCAAAACAGAGCTATACAGCATAGGTCAAAACAATACAGGCAGACAGATGAAGAAACATATTCAGACATTCAGAAAAACAGAGCTGAACAAAACACTGTCATCCCTCCACTCACAAATCTCACAGAACTCTAGAGAAATAGACGAGCCAGTACAAATGCTCTAAAGTTCTTGAAATAAACTTTTCTAAATGTTCAGGTTCTTCCTCTCAGTGTTTTTTCACCTTTCACACCAGTAACTGTATAGAATAGCATTGGGGCACATTGTAACAATGTTACAACAAATTACTTTTGCTTTTGTTAAAGAAATGTTCAGCGATATCTCCCAAAGATTTCTGATTGCACATTTTTTTTCTCTATATATTGTCGATATGGCAACTAGTAAACGCACAAAGATTCATCATGCTAGCTTATGTGGAAGTGTTTAAACCATGTGTATTAAAACCAACCCCGCGTTAGGTC
>RJVU01048986.1:0-23083 GCA_003731715.1 Anabarilius grahami | reverse complement strand
AATAAAACTGAGAAAAAAACACAACAAAGTTACTTTAAAATTACAATGAAAACTTAAAATATAAAAATAAAAACTAATTTAATATATTAATAAAAACTATAATATTATAGTCTGTTTATGATAGCCTACTAAAATAGCACTGATATTAACATGCCAATCATAAAATTCTATTGTATATATATCATGGTTTTATAATTTATTATATTTATTTACAGTATAGTGTTTTACAGGACACAATTTTATTTATTTGTTTATTAAATAGGGACAATGCATGTTAATAGACATCAGCATAAAAATACAAAATGTAGGCTAAACATACCAGTTTATATCAACAATTTATATCAGCACATCTACATAATTCATCATGTTGAATGCACAGTAGTTTTTACCTTTTTCTCATGGTTGGGAATGATGCATCGGACAAAGTTGGGGTTGGTGTTTCTGAGCGTGGCCATGAGTTTGGACAGCTGCTCCTTATAGAGCTGCCCAACCGTACGGAACATTCCCTTACGGGTTTTAACTAGCTCCGACATCCAAGCAACTTTATCTAGACCCACGATACGGTCCACTAAGAGACGGAAAGACAGGGAAAGTCAATGTGCTGTAAATCTCAGGCATGCAGTCTGGGCATGATGTGAACTCAATTCAGTGCAAGAGATGTTGTGTGTTTAAAAACGTTCGTCAACAAAAAAACAAAACAAAACAAAAAACAAGCTGAACTGAATAACAAATTTAACAACTAGGAACAATTCATTCTTGCCAAATGGCCTCTAATTTTTACTAATTAGTAGGCTACATGGTTTATATTTTCAATGTAAGAATGACTTCATGTTTTTTGTCATGCATGAATCAAATGAAATCGAACAGTCTTCTGAAGAAAACATCAGTGACTGTTGCTGCATGTCCTCGGCTTTTAATTTGTTTCGAAAACTGAAAGAAACTGAAAAAAATTATTATAACTCTAGTCACAGGCCTAAGCGGGTCCTGTTTGGTAAATCTGCACCCACACTACAGAACATCTGATCCCCCAGCTAACAGATTTTTGTTATAAGAACATTCTCCAAATATTCAGCGTTGGTTCTGGGAATGAAAAAAATTTCCATTTTTTTTTTATGTTAGATGAACATGTTTTAAAAGGTATGATGTTCCTCAAATGTTCTTTCAACTTCATTTTGATTAACAATTCAACATTCTTTCAATCATTCAAACACTGCTATGAATAAGCACTGACAGAAAGAGAAATAAGTGTTCTCATCAAAAACATCTTAATATGTGTTCTGAAGATGAACGACATAAGGGTGAGTACTTAAAGACATAAATTTCATTTTTAGGTGAACTAACTCTTTAACAATTCTGGGAGATATGAGAGTTACAGTGGGAGCTCTTCCACCAGGTAAATCCCTAAGGATCTCCCACTCCTCTAGCGTTTTGTGCGCCATCGAGCTGCGGGGTGACAGTGTGGGTTCCTATCATGGCACTGTCGAGGACTTGCCCAGCAGTTCTTGGCAGTTTAGAAGCAGACATCTCTGCCACCAGGCCACTGCAGGTTAGTCTGCTCATCACCAAGGGTGTCCCCCTGCAGCTTCTACACCAAAAAGTAGTGCTCCTGTGCAGCTCAGCCGTGATGTTGAGCACCCTGCAGGACGGTAAGGCGAGGTGAGGGGACCGCTCTTTCTCAGTAGCTGGTGAATGCACCCGCTCCTTCCCCTGGAGGAGGGCTGGGTGCAGAATCTTGCTTCTTTTTGGCT
This sequence comes from Anabarilius grahami, assembly GCA_003731715.1. NCBI lineage: Eukaryota > Metazoa > Chordata > Actinopteri > Cypriniformes > Xenocyprididae > Anabarilius > Anabarilius grahami. Next base: position 21,335 of record RJVU01048986.1, on the reverse strand, counting down.
CAGTTGTGCCAAAATTCTCAAGAAAGAGCGGTTTCCTCACACCCAGCCCCCCTTCTTTTGCCACAGATGGGGAGTTGCGTTCCAGGATGTGCTGCTTCCTCACACCTCCCTAGTCACTCCCTTATGGGACCCACGGAGCCATGTAAGTGTCACACCACACTCTTTGCCTCTACTTCGGGATGCTCTGGTGTTACTTGCGGGGAGCATGGGGGTCTCGCTAGCGCTTCCCAGCCCGTCCCGCTGGCTCATTCACACAGTCAGACTTGGCTAAGTGATTCAGTTCACCAGGTGTTCCCCCAAGTTCAGCTGCGTCCCATTTACTGTACCTCTGTGACAAATAAAGACACCCCTGTCCCGTGTGAGGAGATTGCAGATTGCCTGCTGATGAAGGATAAAATAGAGCCTGTTGCTCCAGGCAAGATGAAGTCAGGATTTTACAGCCAATACTTCATTGTATCTAAGAAAGGTGGTGTGTTATAGCCAATATTGGATCTGCTTGTCTTGAATCGGGCCCTTCACAAGCTCACGTCCGAGATGCTCATGCAGAAACACATCCTCATGTGCAATCACCCCCAGGATTGGTTTGATATGTCGACCTGAAGGATGCCCACTATCATGTCTTGATTTTACCTCAACAGAGACCGTTCCTACATTTTGCTTTCAAGGGTTGAGCATATCAGTAACAGGGTCCTCCCCTTTGGGCTGTCCCTGTCTCCAAGCGTCTTTACCAAAGTTGCAGAGGCTCCCCTTATCCCACTCAGGGAGGTGGGCATTTGCATCTTGATCTCGATGACTGGCTCATTGTAGCTCACTCTGGGGATCAGTTATGCGAACACAGGGACCTAGTGCTCAGGCACCCCAGCCACCTGGGGCTTCGGGTCAACTGGGAAAAGAGCGAACTCTTTCTTGGTATGGAGTTGGACTCGGTCAGTATAACAGCCATGGCCCCTTTGGGTGAGAGCTCACTCCCCTCTTGCAGACATCTGCAGAGCTGCGGGCTGGGCGACACCTAACACATTCACGAGATTCTATAATCTCTGAGTGGAGCCAGTTTCTTCCCATATGTTGGGTACAAACAGGTCATGCGTGGGATGGCTGGCTCGGTGTCTTGCTTGCAGCATCATTCCCCTCTAATTGGGGGATACGAGAACCTACTTGCTCTTCAGGTGAATTCCCCACCTGACGAACCCTGAATTGAGTTCCTCCAGCATCCTTCGGCAGTCAGACCTGGCGGAAGCGTTTGACACCAGGACCAGTACTCGTGTGTATGTCTGGCCGGTCAGCCCTTGTACAGGGCTAGATGCACATATGCTGTGTTTCCCCTCAGTAATCCCATATGTGTACTATCCGCGGACCGCAATACGGTTTCCCTGTCAGTAATTGTTTTTCTGGAGCTGGTATGCTGCTGGCTAACAACCAACTTTTGCTTGTATATACTCTTGTGTGCTGTATGTTTATATTTTGTTCTTTTCTTGCTGTTTGTTCATCATCTTTGCTTTTATTTTTAAGAAGCATTATTTTGCTTTGCTTCTGCTATAAAAGACATTCACTCTTGCGTGTTTGCATTTTGTGGGCAGAGCAATGAAGTGTTTCACTTACTACATATTTAAGAGCTGATCAAAATCCATTGACTCACCATCCTTCCACAGCTCTGAAACAAACTTGTCAGTGGACTGGTTTAGCAGAGTGGCCACATTATCATTTAGCACGTCCAAATTCTTCATCAGCCACTCATCCACTTTGTAATCCACCTGAGAAACACAGTAATAGACATTTAGCAATCCCAAACAAGACACTGAAATCCCACTTCAGTGCAGCTGTGGAGCACACAAAGACCTTTCCAGCATAGTGAATGATGCAGAAATCGGCCTCGTTCTTTAGTTTCTTGAGTTTGTGGAATTTGGGATGCGTCCCCTGTTCCTGCAGGACCTTTTCCACAAAGCTCTTGTCCGTAGCTTTCGGCAACCAGCACTCTTCATCCAGGAGAGCCAAGATTCCTAGAGGACTCGCCTGGATAAAGGAATACAAACTCAAAATCAGAATTTCCCAAATGATTTTTTTGCAGTTTCTTCATAAAATTAAGATTATTGGTAGGGATGGAAATCATAAGGAATTTTAAAAATGTAACTGATTCTTGATTCCTAATAAAACATTTGTATCCTAAACTCAAAAGTGTAACAGTTCAGCCCATGCACAGTTCATCCCTCCAGCAGAGGGAGCCATCAACTGAGTTTTAGTGGTTCTTCCTGTTTGTATTCTCACTTCCTGTTTGTAGCCTTATAAGCCATGTGCTTCTCTGAATACCTTGCGAAGTATTGCATATTAATTCTGCCTTACCAAGCATTTACTCTTATCTCTGCCTATTCCATGTGTCTTGACCCTTTAGCCTGTTTTTGGATTTACCCTTTCATCTACTGTTTTGGATTTAACCTGTTGCCTGCCTGCCTTGCTGTGTTTTTGAACCTTGCCTGGACTTTGACTACGTCTTTTGCCTGCAGTCTTGTATTGTTCATTCTTAGTTTGTTTTTGACAATAAACAACCTCTGCACTATGGATTCAACTCCGTCTCCAGCTATGGGTTCCTTACAGAATACTTCGCCTGACCAGAATCCAGCGGAGATTGCACAGCTCAGAGCCAGGATTGCTTATCAAAGTGATGTGCTACAGGAATTTCAGGAACAACTTGTGAGTCTTCGAGCTGCTAATGAACATCTGACACTTTATATCCAGTCAATGCCTTCTCCTTGCCCTGACACGGTAAGACTGGAACAGCCAGAGAAGTTTGATGGATCCACTGACAAATGCACGGGGTTTCTGAGGGAATGTTCAATTTATTTTTCTTACCAACCCGACGCCTTCAATTAAGAATCAGCCAAATGTGCATTTATGATGAGCCTGCTTACTGGTAAGGCGCTAGAGTGGGCCACGGCAGTGTGGGATAATGATGAACGAATTCAGATTTCTCACAACAAATTAAGGAAGTTTTTGAATACCCTGCAGGGGGAAGAGACATTTCTGTAGAGTTATAACATCTACGCCAGGGAAAATTATGTGCAGCCGATTATGCAGTGCAATTTCATACTTTAGCTGCACAGAGCGGTTGGAACGATGTTGCTCTCAAATCAGTGTTCCGAGAATGTTTAAATCCCACCCTGCAAACTGAGCTAGCTACCAGGGATGAATCATTAACCTTGTCTGAGTACATTACCCTGACCATTATGATTGACAATCTCATGCGCAATCATCATCGATCCAGTGCACCCAAGCCTGTCCCTGTTACTATCTCATCTCCTGTTACATCGTCAGCCGACTCGGATGAACCTATGCAAATTGGGCGTGCAAGGGTGCCCGAGGAGGAACGCCAGTGCAGACGAGATGAGGGACTATGCTTCTACTGTGGCCAACCTGGGGCCCGTTCTTCGTACGTCGCTTATTACATCCGAGATCAAATGACACATCCAAGATGATATCATCGTGCTAATCATGATCCGGCTAATTGGGTTCTTCGAACACACCTGTTGTGTATGATTAGTATCGCTGGATTGAGTTATCTGAGATAATTGCGCGTTCATGTGTTGGCTTAAAAGGGCAGATGTATCGATGCTCGAAACCACGATCAGCAATGCAGCGATTGGCAGGAGTCAAGACGGCAACGTAATGACATCATAGAATGAGAAAAGACACCTGACGAAAAACTTGACGAATTTCTAGACATTTATAAGAAAACAGCCAAGCGAATAAATGACAGAAGAACAACATAAATGTTATAATAGATAAATGAAATGTGCACCATTTTTTTTTTTTACATGATTACCCAATTATTTAGGCTATATTCACAATTTCTAGTATTTGTACAGGCAATTTTTTATTTCAATGTTGTAATTAGCAACTAATTAACCTTTGAAGCATATTTGACAGCATTAATTAAAGTTTCTTAAGGGTCAAGATCAAGTTTTCTGCATCTCCTGCACTTCATCAAGCCACTCCCATAATATCTGTCACGGTTCAAATGCACAAATGTATGTACGGCATAGACATCTGTACATCATGTGTGTAAGACTCCAATACAATTATTAGGTAATTATTCCCTCACGGATGAATCTCTCAAAGAGTAAAACTGTCGGTGTCTATATTATGACACTACACGGCATTATAGTATTATTTGCAAATTTATTTTTAAATCATTATTATTGTCCCTGGTTTACATTAGGGTACTCTTGTGGGAAAGTAGCAGTGGCTGGGACAGACTTTAAGCATCACCTCCGCTTAAAAAGATGCAATCTAATACTGTTTACATGAAATAAGCCTGCTCCCGAGCAGGTTTGAGCTTATGGACCTGTTGCTATGACAGCAAGTCTAGGATGAGCTTCGAGGAACCAAACGATCCAAGATCATGCCAAATCATCAACAATCAAATCCAGCTAACTGAGTTAGCGACGTACGAAGAACGGGCCCCTGGACATCTTTGTTAGTCCTGCCCAGATAAGGCCAGACCACCAGCTGGATCCTCTAAAAGGGTGAGCATCACATTCGACACAGTTTCTGGTCAAAACTTCACTCTTCCTGTGACCATTTTAACTGAAGATAACCAATCATATGTTACAGCACTAGTTGACTCAGGAGCTGAATTGAACCTTATTCATCATCAGACAGTCACCAAGTTCAATATCCCTACACTATCATGTAATCCTCCCATCAGAATCACTACAGTCGATAATGCACCCCTAGGCACAAGGCAGATAACCCAGAAGACCATCCCAATCCAGATCCAAGTAGGACTGTTCCATGTTGAAACCATAACACTCTATGTCATCACATCTCCCCGCCACCCCATTAAACTAGGATACCTTTGGCTGTTACTCCATGACCCACTGATCTCCTGGAGAAGAGGGGAATTGCTGCATTGGTCTCTTTTGTCAAGAGCATTGCTTAACCACCGAGTATACAGCACATTGCCTAACCACTACTGTGGAGAGCCCCCTGACTAACATCCCCACTCACATCCCTAAGGAATATTCTGAATTCATTGAGGTATTTAGCAAAGTCAAGGCCACCCAATTACCACCTCACAGACCTTGGGACTGTGGCATTGATTTGTTACCCAACTCTTCTCCCCATAGAAGCAAGGTATATCCACTATCTCTCCCTGAAACACAAGCTATGGAGGCTTACATTGATTAGGCACTAGTATCAGGTTTTATCCGTCCCTCTACGTCACCTGCTGCAGCTGGATTTTTCTTTGTTGAAAAGAAAGATGGTGGACTCCGGCCATAGACTACAGGGGTCTGAATGCCATCACAGTTAAGTACAGCTATCCCCTGCCATCGGTCCCATCTGCCCTAGAACAACTAAAAGAAGCCAAGATTTTTACTAAACTGGATCTCAGAAGTCCCTACAACTTAGTGCATATCAAAGAAGGAGATGAGTGGAAGACTTCATTTATCACCACTAGGGGGCACTATGACTACTTGGTCATGCCCTATGGCCTAGCCAATTCACCTTCAGTATTTCAGTAATTTATCAATGAAATTTTCAGAGATCTTCTCAGTAGCTGTCTAATTGTTTACATTGATGATATCCTTGTTTACTCAAGGACCAGAGAGGAGCATATTCAACAAGTCAAGACAGTACTCAAACGTCAACTTCACCATGAGTTGTATGTGAAGGCAGAGAAACGTGAGTTTCACATCACCACCACAGCCTTCTTAGGTTATCACATCAGTCCCAAGGGAGTTGAGATGGATGAATCCAAGATTAATGCAGTCACGGGGTGGCCAGCCCCCACAACCATCAGGGAACTACAAAGGTTTCTTGGGTTTGCAAATTTTTCCTTATTTCATAAGGAAATACAGCACAGTTGCAGCCCCTCTCACTGCTTTACTCAGAGGAAAACCAAGGAAGTTGACTTGGCCCTAGAATGCACATGATGCTTTTAAGAAACTCAAGTCTAGCTTCACCACTGCTCCCATTCTGAAACATCCAGACCCAGACCTCCCCTTCATAGTGGAAGTGGATGCTTCAGACTGTGGCATCAGAGCTGTACTCTCTCAGCGCCATGGTTGTCCAGGTAACCTCCACCCATGTGCTTTTTTCTCTAGAAAACTCACCTCTGCAGAGTTTAATTATGATGTAGGAAACAAGGAAATCTGTCCATCAAATCTGCCCTCGAGGAATGGAGGCACTGGTTGGAGGGAGCCAGATACCCGTTTCAAGTCATTGCTGACCACAGGAACTTGGAATATATTAAGAAAGCAAAGAGAATGAATCCACGAGAGGCCAGGTGGGCACTTTTTTTTTTACCTGATTTAATTTCACTGTTACTTATCGCCCAGGCAGCAAGAATGGCAAAGCACTTACACTCGTATTGTAGTTGTGAACAGCACCAATGGAGCACTTTCCTGCCATGGGCTGAGTATGCCCAGAACTCCCTTACACATTCATCCAAAGGACTAACCCCTTTTTAGTGTGTTCTGGGTTACCAACCACCACTGTTCCCTTGGTCGGTAGAACTTTCTGAGGTGCCAGTGGTGGATGACTGGATTAAGAGGAGTGAGAGGGTATGGGACAGCGCCCATCTCCGGCTACAACGAGCCATCAGGAGACAGACATTTCAGGCGGACCGCAGAAGGCGTGCCCATCCTAATTACCAACCTGGCCAAATGGTATGGCTTTCTACGAGGGATCTACGTCTGAGACTACCTAGCAGGAAGCTCAGTCCAAGGTATGTAGGTCCTTTTAAGATACTAAGACAAATCAACCCAGTGACATATAGACTAGAGCTTCCTGCTGATTATCGTATATCTCCAGTTCAGCCCATGCACAGTTCATCCCTCCAGCAGAGGGAGCCATCACCTGAGTTTTAGTGGTTCTTCCTGTTTGTATTCTCACTTCCTGTCTGTAGCCTTATAAGCCATGTGCTTCTCTGAATACCTTGCGAAGTATTGCATGTTAATTCTGCCTTACCAAGCATTTACTCTTATCTCTGCCTATTCCATGTGTCTTGACCCTGTAGCCTGTTTTTGGATTTACCCTTTCGTCTACTGTTTTGGATTTAGCCTGTTGCCTGCCTGCTTGGCTGTGTTTTTTAACCTTGCCTGGACTTTGACCAAGTCTTTTGCCTGTTGTTTTGTATTGTTCATTCTTAGCTTGTTTTTGACAATAAACAACCTTTGCACTATGGATTCAACTCCGTCTCCAGCTATGGGTTCCTTACAAAAAGATTTGGCAAGAAAATAGCTCCTCTATAAGGCAACAGAATCGTTCAGTCATTTTTTATTTAATATTGAAAATAGAAAAATGAGAATGGCTCTTTTTTTTCCCAAATAAAATAAAAAACAAGAATTCATTTGTTCTTCCTCAGTTCTGCACAGCAGAATAATAGTCCTCCACCACTGTAGTTGTACAGATTCTTAACACTTTTATTGCAACTACATTTAATCATTTTCTCAACAAACAACCAACTAACGAAAGGCACGACACAATCCGTACCAGAGCACAACCTAGACAGGGCTTTCTTCTGAGTAGACCAGTGGTTCTCAAAGTGCCAGGGTGTCCACAAAATAATTTGTTATAGCCTCACGTATTTTCTGGACTGTAAGTCACGTTATTATCACATGCGATCATCAGTGAATTATGCTGCCTTCACTTTCTGTACATTATGTTTTATTCTTTTAATATTCTGTATGAAATGGGTATCTTTAGCTTCAGGGTGGGGTTTAGGGATCTTACATTTATACATATATCTTTATGATATGAAAGATTTGTTAGAGTTGAGATGGATGAATCCAAGATTAATGCAGTCACGGGGTGGCCAGCCCCCACAACCATCAGGGAACTACAAAGGTTTCTTGGGTTTGCAAATTTTTCCTTATTTCATAAGGAAATACAGCACAGTTGCAGCCCCTCTCACTGCTTTACTCAGAGGAAAACCAAGGAAGTTGACTTGGCCCTAGAATGCACAAGATGCTTTTAAGAAACTCAAGTCTAGCTTCACCACTGCTCCCATTCTGAAACATCCAGACCCAGACCTCCCCTTCATAGTGGAAGTGGATGCTTCAGACTGTGGCATCAGAGCTGTACTCTCTCAGCGCCATGGTTGTCCAGGTAACCTCCACCCATGTGCTTTTTTCTCTAGAAAACTCACCTCTGCAGAGTTTAATTATGATGTAGGAAACAAGGAAATCTGTCCATCAAATCTGCCCTCGAGGAATGGAGGCACTGGTTGGAGGGAGCCAGATACCCGTTTCAAGTCATTGCTGACCACAGGAACTTGGAATATATTAAGAAAGCAAAGAGAATGAATCCACGAGAGGCCAGGTGGGCACTTTTTTTTTTACCTGATTTAATTTCACTGTTACTTATCGCCCAGGCAGCAAGAATGGCAAAGCACTTACACTCGTATTGTAGTTGTGAACAGCACCAATGGAGCACTTTCCTGCCATGGGCTGAGTATGCCCAGAACTCCCTTACACATTCATCCAAAGGACTAACCCCTTTTTAGTGTGTTCTGGGTTACCAACCACCACTGTTCCCTTGGTCGGTAGAACTTTCTGAGGTGCCAGTGGTGGATGACTGGATTAAGAGGAGTGAGAGGGTATGGGACAGCGCCCATCTCCGGCTACAACGAGCCATCAGGAGACAGACATTTCAGGCGGACCGCAGAAGGCGTGCCCATCCTAATTACCAACCTGGCCAAATGGTATGGCTTTCTACGAGGGATCTACGTCTGAGACTACCTAGCAGGAAGCTCAGTCCAAGGTATGTAGGTCCTTTTAAGATACTAAGACAAATCAACCCAGTGACATATAGACTAGAGCTTCCTGCTGATTATCGTATATCTCCAGTTCAGCCCATGCACAGTTCATCCCTCCAGCAGAGGGAGCCATCACCTGAGTTTTAGTGGTTCTTCCTGTTTGTATTCTCACTTCCTGTCTGTAGCCTTATAAGCCATGTGCTTCTCTGAATACCTTGCGAAGTATTGCATGTTAATTCTGCCTTACCAAGCATTTACTCTTATCTCTGCCTATTCCATGTGTCTTGACCCTGTAGCCTGTTTTTGGATTTACCCTTTCGTCTACTGTTTTGGATTTAGCCTGTTGCCTGCCTGCTTGGCTGTGTTTTTTAACCTTGCCTGGACTTTGACCAAGTCTTTTGCCTGTTGTTTTGTATTGTTCATTCTTAGCTTGTTTTTGACAATAAACAACCTTTGCACTATGGATTCAACTCCGTCTCCAGCTATGGGTTCCTTACAAAAAGATTTGGCAAGAAAATAGCTCCTCTATAAGGCAACAGAATCGTTCAGTCATTTTTTATTTAATATTGAAAATAGAAAAATGAGAATGGCTCTTTTTTTTCCCAAATAAAATAAAAAACAAGAATTCATTTGTTCTTCCTCAGTTCTGCACAGCAGAATAATAGTCCTCCACCACTGTAGTTGTACAGATTCTTAACACTTTTATTGCAACTACATTTAATCATTTTCTCAACAAACAACCAACTAACGAAAGGCACGACACAATCCGTACCAGAGCACAACCTAGACAGGGCTTTCTTCTGAGTAGACCAGTGGTTCTCAAAGTGCCAGGGTGTCCACAAAATAATTTGTTATAGCCTCACGTATTTTCTGGACTGTAAGTCACGTTATTATCACATGCGATCATCAGTGAATTATGCTGCCTTCACTTTCTGTACATTATGTTTTATTCTTTTAATATTCTGTATGAAATGGGTATCTTTAGCTTCAGGGTGGGGTTTAGGGATCTTACATTTATACATATATCTTTATGATATGAAAGATTTGTTAGAGTTGAGATGGATGAATCCAAGATTAATGCAGTCACGGGGTGGCCAGCCCCCACAACCATCAGGGAACTACAAAGGTTTCTTGGGTTTGCAAATTTTTCCTTATTTCATAAGGAAATACAGCACAGTTGCAGCCCCTCTCACTGCTTTACTCAGAGGAAAACCAAGGAAGTTGACTTGGCCCTAGAATGCACAAGATGCTTTTAAGAAACTCAAGTCTAGCTTCACCACTGCTCCCATTCTGAAACATCCAGACCCAGACCTCCCCTTCATAGTGGAAGTGGATGCTTCAGACTGTGGCATCAGAGCTGTACTCTCTCAGCGCCATGGTTGTCCAGGTAACCTCCACCCATGTGCTTTTTTCTCTAGAAAACTCACCTCTGCAGAGTTTAATTATGATGTAGGAAACAAGGAACTGCTGTCCATCAAATCTGCCCTCGAGGAATGGNCTTCCTGGCCGACCAGGGTAGGCTATGACAGTCGTACCCTGCCATACATAGCTGAGCTGATGCAAAGTGTATCTGCTCAGAAGAAAGCCCTGTCTAAGCTGTGTGTAATTAAATGTATTTGCAATAAATGCGTTAAGAATCCATACAACTGCAGCGATGGAGGACTATTATTCTGCTGTGCGAAACTGAGGAAGAACTGATGACAACACAGTTTGATCTTAGGCTGACCAATCAGAAGAAAGGGGCATTTGATTCTGCCCACGTGTAGAAATAGAATATTCAAGCTGTTTATTAATTTTTTTTACCCTGAACGAAAAACAAATAAGCTGAATTCTTGTTTTTAATTTTATTTGGCTGAGTATCTGAAAGCATTTTACTGCAGGTTTGATAAGCCTCACATCCCACACCCACTCTGATCTGCAATTCACACATTCACCAGCACCTCCTGCAACTTGCCTCCTGCCACTCAAATTGCGCTTAAGGTCTGTGTGGAGGATGTGAGCCGGGTCTTCAAAAAAACAGAAGATTAGGAAAGCTTCAGGCCCAGATGGTGTTTCACCTGCCTGTCTAAAAGTCTCTACTGACCAATGGGCCCCCATCTTCTCACAGATCTTCAACATATTACTGGTGCTGTGTGAAGTTCCCTGCTGCTTCAAACGCTCCACTATCATTCCGTTCCCCAAAAAAAACAGAAACACTGGACTTAATGACTACAGACCTGTCGCTCTTACATTTGTGGTTATGAAATCATTTGAAAGACTGGTGCTGGTCTACCTGAAGAACATCACTGGACCCCTGCTGGATCCCCTTCAGTTTTCCTAGAGCAAACAGGACTGTGGATGATGCAGTCAACATGGGACTGCATTACATCCTGCAACATCTCGACAGACCAGGGACTTATGCAAGGATCATATTTGTGGACTTTTGGCCTTCAATACCATCATGCCTGATCTTCTCACAGCCAAACTGACCCAGCTCTCCATGCTCACCCAAATCTGTCAGTGGATCACCAGCTTTCTGACAGGCAGGAAGCAGCTAGTGAGACAAAAGATGAATACTATCCTCAACTGGATTGAACTGGAATAAATACTTTGAATGTTGCAATCCTATAGGACTCATGATAGCTACCTGAATCGTAACAAAGCACTGTTTGCCAGAGGAGAACTGGCCCCCCGACTAAGCCTGGTTTCTCCCAAGGTTTTTTTTTTCTCCATTTTAACACCTATATGTCACTTGTTTGCCACCTGATGTCACCTGTTGGAGTTTGGGTTCCTTGCCGCTGTCGCCTTTGGCTTGCTTAGTTGGGGACACTTGACATTTGAAATTCAACAGTGCTTTGCATCTGCCTGCATTGACACCATTTTCTTTAAGAGCTGCTGTGCAGCCAAAATTATATACCAGCTATCAATGTAAAGCTGCTTTGACACAATCTGCATTGTAAAAAGCGCTATATAAATAAAGGTGACTTGACTTGACAAAAGGGGAAATTCACATCCAACACCTGCACAATCAGCACCGGCGCCCCCAAGGAGTGTGTTCTCTCCCCACTGCTCTTCTCACTGTACACGATTGACTGCACTTCAAAATACCCCTCCGTTAAGCTCCTGAAGTTTGCAGATGACACCACAATCATCGGCCTCATACACAACAGTGACAAGTCTGCTTACAGACAGGAGGTTGAACAGCTGGCTGTCTGGTGAAGTCACATGATGATCATGGACTTTAGGTGAAACTTCCCAGAACTCCCCCCACTCACCATTATGAACAGCACTGTGACTGCAGTGGAGTCATTCAGGTCCCTAGACACAACCATCTCACAGGACTGAAGTGGGACAATCACATTGACTCCATTATGAAAAAGGCCCAGCAGGGGTTGTACTTCCTTCGCCAGCTGAGGAAGTTCAACCTGCCACATTAGCTGCTGACACAGATGCTAAGCCATCATTTAAGTCTGTTTTATGCACTTCCATAACTGTCTGGTTTGCTTCAGCTACCAAATCCGACATTAGGAGGCTACAATGAACAGTCCAGACTGCTGAGAGGATTATTGGTGCCACCTACCCACCTTGGTGCCACCTTCTTCCCACAGGCCATTTCCCTCTTTAACTCTTAAATGCCTTTCAAGGCACATGCCTGTAAGTGCAATACCCCACTGCTTAGTGCAATATCTTTGCAAACTTAGCTAATATTTATTAATATTATTCATAATACTGTAAATATTTTTATAATCTGTATGTTTAGTTAAAGAGTTTGATCTTTACATAAGTTTGGTTATTTGATGCTATAAAAACGCAAGCTGAGCTGAGACTGACAGCTTCTCTAAGCGAAGTAGTCACTGAAGCTCTGTGTCACTGTATGGAGATTGGAGCTTTAACTTTAATTTCTACATTTCCAGAACTGTTTTTTTCACATCGACATAATGAGTTGTTCTGCAGTATTAACCGATTCTGCGGGAGTGTGGGCAGGACCTTGATATTGTGGCTCTACTTCACCCTCACTTCTGCACAGTCTCCAAGTTCACTATGTGCAGTCTTGAGACTCAAGATGTCAGCGCCATATTGTCACACTGGCGGCTTCACTTACGGCAGTTAAGAGAGTAAAGGTGCATCGTCCATCTTTTTAAAGTCTATGAGAGACACTCACGGTTTTCTCTATGAGGTCGATGCAGGGCTGCAGGTCGAGGCCGAAGTCGATGAAGCTCCACTCGATGCCCTCGCGCTGGTACTCCTCTTGCTCCAGGACGAACATTGTGTGGTTGAACAGCTGCTGGAGCTTCTCATTAGTGTAGTTAATGCACAATTGCTCGAACGAGTTCAGCTGCGGAGACGAACACAAATACAGTTACTGATTTAACAGCACAGGAATTATGGGTAATCCCAGTGTAGGCAAGATAAATTGCTACATCCTTACGGAACAAAAATATATGGGAATATACTGCAAAATATAATGCGATATATTACATAATACATTTCCATATATGGGAAACTAGTGCTTATATTTTTAATATACAGCAATATATGCATTGACGATGTATGGCTACATATTGATACATATAAAATATTTATAAATGAAGACAAAAATAGCATCACATTCATAAAGTTTTATCCTTTAATATGGTACAATATATTATGTAACACATATTTTTTCCATAAGGGCAGTGTACTAAATAAATTACATGTGATGTAATGGTACAATATATTATGTAACACATTTCTTATATTTTATAATTATTTACATTTTCAATGTTCCATAATTTTAAGTTAGTTAACAAAAGCACACCTGCATGTACTAAAGTTTCTACCAAAGAGACTATCTCTATATGGGAACATGTATGTGCAATATATGTACACAAATGTGTTTATTGTTACATGTGCACTCTGTTTTGGACTCATTGTTGGACTTGTTGTTGTTCTATTTCCCGCCACCAGTTAGTCACCATGGCAACTGATCACCATCATCATCACACCCAGCTGTTTCTAATCACCCTCCTTGTTATCCCTTGTATATAAGCCCTGTGTTTCCAGTCTTGAGTTGTCTGGTATTGTTTGTATTATGTTGGTATATGTTCCCTATCTTCTCGTCATGTGCTTTATATACCAGCTACTGTAACATTAATACTGCATGAGTAAATATATCTGCAATATATTATGCATGCAGTACCATATCTGTTCACATATAAATCCATATGAAGTATATTACTGAATTTTCTGTAAAATTCTGTATATTTTCAAATATACTGTTAAATCATGTAATATATTGATCATTCATATATAGGGAAATATATATTTTTTCCATAAGGGCAGTGTACTAAATAAATTACATGTGATGTAAATGTAAGCACCTTTGAGAAGGAAATTACATCACACTTTTAGGTGTATGAGCCACAAATGAGACTGTTTCTCAATTCTCAATTCATATTCCAGGGACAAAAAAATCCATTATCACTTGTTTTCTATGTTTATTACTTTATTTACCATTAAATTATAATTATATTAAAAAATAAGGCGGGATCATTAATATGTACGCCCCCAATATTTGTATATGCCAGCCCATGTTCAAGGAATTAGACAAGCCAGTATTAACATCTGGAGCAGCACACAGACGTTATGCAGGTAAGCAAGCAAGGACAATAGCGAAAAATGGCAGATGGGGCAATAATAACTGACATGATCCATGATAACATTATATTTTTAGTGATATTTGTAAATTGTCTTTCTAAATGTTTCGTTAGCATGTTGCTAATGTACTGTTAAATGTGGTTAAAGTTACCATAGTTTATTACTGTATTCATGGAGATCAGAGTCATGTCGTTATTTTCATTATTAAACACTTGCAGTCTGTATAATTCATAAACACAACTTCATTCTTTATAAATCTCTCCAACAGTGTAGCATTAGCCGTTAGCCACGGAGCACTATCAAACTCATTCAGAATCAAATGTAAACATCCAAATAAATACTATACTTACATGATCTGAGGCTGCATGACGAACACTTTGTAAAGATCCATTTTGAGGGTTATATTAGTTGTGTGAACTTTGTTTATGCAATGTATAATAGAGTTGCGAGCTTGGGGGTGGGGAGCGCAAGCATTTAAAGGGGAAGAGAGCTGAATCGGCGCAGTTCTAATTAAGCCCCAAAATAGGCAGTTAAAAAAATTTATAAAAAATGTATGGGGTATTTTGAGCTGAAACTTCACAGACACATTCAGTGGACACCTTAGACTTATATTACATCTTGTGAAAAAGCATTCTATGTAGGGCACCTTTAAAACTTTTATTTAAATTACATTATTTACTTTAAATACTCGTTAGGGACAAATTTGGTTAACTGTTTGTGGAGGCAATAACATCACTATTTTCTATTTGTACAGGCATATTTAAATTAATTCAATTAAATTCAATCATTTTCTTATGATAATATGAAGATGAAAAGCTGTACAATGTTCAGGAAAAATAACTTAGACCGTAAATTATTAGTATCCTTTTACCGCCCCACCATTGAAAGCGTGCTAGTGTATTGCATTACAGTGTGGTACTGCAGTTGCACTGCAGCAGACAAGTTAGCCCTTCAAAAGATAATTAATACAGCCCAAAAAAATCACTGGCTGTTTGCTTCTCGCCCTGGAAAGCATTGCTTGCCCTCACTATTTCTCAAAAGCCAATGGCATCATCGGGGACACATCTCACCCGGGGCACCATCTGTTTAAGGTCCCTAAGAGCAAGGACCACAAGATTTAAGGACAGTCTTTCCAGTTGCAATCCGGACTTTAAGCTCAAAAATGCACTAAAGGTATATAATACTACTCCAGTCATGTTATTTATTTACATTTATTTTATTTATTTATTTATTTATTTTTGTCTATACTGCCGTTCTGTAAAATGTGCAGTATGTCCAATGTGCAATATCATCACCTGAACACTTTAATCTACCAGGACTTGAACGTAATGCACTAAGGGGTGTAATGTGTAAATTGTTGTTGTTATATGTTTGTATATTTGTTTTTCAAACACCACTCAGGACGAGTAGTGCTAATTTCGTTGTATGCAAATGCAATGACAATAAATGCTTACAATTCAATTCAATTCAATTCAATTTCTTTAGGTTTTAGGTCATCTTTAAATAAAATATAACATCAACAATCCGCCCGAACCTCAAAGATCTCGAAGCCGCCAATGTCCAGGATGCCGATGAAGGAGGCTCCCTGACGCTTGATCTTATCCAGAGTTTTGTTGATGCGCATCACCAGCCAGCGGAACATCCTCTCGTATGTGGCTTTGGCCAGAGCCTTCACTGCAAACTCGGCCTGCTCCTGCGTTTGGACCTTATGGACATAGTCACGGCCCACTTTGATCCGGGGTGAGAGAATGGCGCGTGTGAAGTCAGTCACGTTCAAACCCATCAGATAGCACACCTTCTGAGCAGCTGGAGAAGCAAAGGGAAAGTTATTTAAATATAATAACTGATAACACCTACTACCTTTATGGTGTCAATATTGGTAAAGAATAGCAAAATGTTTTGACATGTTTTTAAAGTCATAATCGTGTGTTTACCTGTATCATCAGGCATGGAAGCCTGGTCCGAGTGATGCTCCTTCTTGAAGGACATGTTACCCAGCTGTAGAACAGATGACATGATCCTCAACAGACCTGAAGGAGGCGACGCACACAATTAAACTACCTCAAACGCACTGCAGATGATACTGTCATATCATATATGTACCAATCTGCTCTTCCTCAGAGAAGCTCATGACCCTCATGGCCTCCATGGTCTCCAGGTACAGGTCTCGTTCCTGCTGTCCCGGGATCGTCACATTCCCCTTGGAAAGAAACCGGTACTTATTGTAGCCCTCCAGATACAATTCAGCTGAAATAGATCCAATAATTGACATTCATTCATAAACACAATGATGTCATCCTACAATTATTATTTTAGTGACTTATAAACTCAAACTATTTCAATAATCACGTATTAAAGCAGTGAAGGGTGACGCTCACAGCGCAGTTTGTCTCCTGCACCAGTCAGCATGTAGTAGAACATGTGGAAGGTACTCTCTTCTTTAGCTTGACGAATCACACGAGACTTTTCCAACAGATCTGATGGTCAGAGTCAAGGACACACAACAGGACAGATGACCACGAATACTCACATAAAGGCTTTTCACAGTCTGCTTAAGCCTAGGTCTTTTTAAACCCTGCATTAAGGCCATGTTTAACTGTGCATTACAGCAACAGCTCACACTTGTAAATTTGAAAAGGGGCAGAGCTTGATTTGAGGGAGGATGCAAGAGGATACCATCCCCCTTGTTGTCACGGTTCATGGATTCATTTACTCGCCCTCGTGTGTTTGTTGTGTGTATATGTGTGTGAGTGAATGATTGTGTGGGCGTCACCCATTATGGTCTGATTGCGATCTGTTGCCAGCCGTGTCTTGTTTAATGTTTGTTATAAAATGCGTGTGTCTTCATGTCATCTTTGTCAGTTCGTTGCAGGCTGTCCCGGTGTCGTGTTCTCTGTTTGTCTCTTCCTGGTTCTCGGATTCTGGACTATCGTCGTGTGCCCTGTTTTCTGGGTTGGATTATCCTTGGTCTCTGATACCCGCTGTAGCCCTGCGCCACCCTGTTCATCACCACTCTGCACGCCACTGTTTCTGCACGTCACAGTCTCTGCCTCGACTGTCCATTTGGAGTGAAGTTATTGTTCAGCGAATTCTGTCAATAAATATTGTTATACTTGCATTTGGATCCTCTGTCTGTGTTCACTTCCCTGACAGAACGAACTGACCATTATGGATCCAGCAAGGTCGTCGGATCTTCAGGAGTATTTGAGCAGGAGTGCTCAACATATGGATCATCAGGACGAGCAAGTGGTGGCCACTGCTCATGCCGTTCAGGCGTTGGTGGCGCAGGTGGCTGAGTTATCTACCCAGGTTCAACATCTCTCATCTCCCACTGCGCCAGCTCCACCGTCTGTTCCCCACCCATCCACCAACATCAGCAGTCAACAAGAGCCACGTATTCCTGCAACAGAGAGGTATGCTGGAGAACCAGATGTTTGTAGAGCCTTTTTAACGAAGTGCTCTATTTTTCTTTGCAACCTAATACATTTTCTTCTGAGGAATCTAAAGTCGCGTTGGTCATGGCGCTACTGACGGGACGCGTGGCGTTGTGGGGAACAGCGGTGTGGGAGAACAAACATCAGTGCTGCTCCTCGTTCCACACCCTGTCGCAGGAGATGAGACGGGTCTTCGACCGTTCGGTGGCGGGACGGGAGGCCGCTCGCAAACTCGCGGACCTGCAGCAGGGAATCCAACCAGTGTCTGATTACGCCATCAAATTCCACACCCTGGCAGCGGAATGCAAGTGGAACGACGGGATATGTTCCCGCATGGGTTGGCCGACCGTGTTCAGCAGGAGATTTACCAGCTGAATCTACCCACCAGTCTCGACGGTCTCATTGAGCTCACGCTACGGGTGGATGCCCGCTTGCAGGAACGCGTGGTGCGTAAGAGGCCCGTAGCACGCTTCGAAGAACTGGAGGAGAGCGGAGCCAGCGGAGGTAACACGGTCTGTCCCCTGTTCGATCCTGAACCCATGCAGGTGGGTAGAGCTCGGCTCTCCCGGGAGGAGAGATTACATCGGAGAGAGATGGGACTGTGCTTGTACTGTGGAGGGGCGGGACATTTTCTAAGGGAATGTCCCGTAAAAGGCAGAGCCCGACAGTAAAACCGAGGTTACTGTCAGGTGGTCTTTCCTTGGAGAAATCCTCGTCTGCGACACTCCTCCCGGTGAGACTACAGTGGGTATCGGGGCATCACACCTGCCAGGCTCTGGTCGACTTGGGGGCGGAGGGCAGCATCATGGACTACGATCTGGCCACGCGGCTGCACATACCCATCCACCCCCTGGAACATGCCATAACTGTCATCGCCCTCAACGGACAGAAACTACCCACCATCACACACGCCACGGAGCTGTTAACCGGTTGATCAGTTCATTTATGTCTACCTGGACGACATATTGATATTTTCTTCTTCTCTCCAGGAACACGTGCAACACGTCAGACGAGTGCTCCAGAGGCTGTTAGAGAATGGGCTTTTTGTCAAGGCAGAGAAGTGCGTTTTTCATGCACAGTCAGCTCCATTTTTGGGTTATATCGTGTCGTCCGAGGGGGTGCGCATGGATCCTGACAAGGTTAAGGGTGTGGTGGATTGGCCAATCCCAGATTCCCGCAAGGCCCTGCAAAGGTTTTTGGGATTCGCCAGTTTTTACAGGCGTTTTATTCACAATTTCAGCCAACTAGCCGCTCCTCTGACTGCCTTGACCTCCCCCGCAACGGCATTCAGGTAGTCGGATGCAGCCGAGGCTGCATTCTCCAACCTTAAGAGCCGCTTTGTTTCGGCTCCCATTCTTGTCGCCCCTGATCCGTCATGTCAGTTTGTGGTGGAGGTTGATGTGTCAGAGGTGGGGGTAGGTGCAGTTCTATCCCAGTGTGCCGCAGCGGATGATAAGATGCATCCTTGCGCGTTTTTTTCCCATCGTTTATCCGCTGCCGAACGCAATTACGACATTGGTAACAGGAAGCTGCTGCCAGTCAAACTAGCTTTGGAAGAGTGGCGTCACTGGTTGGAGGGTTCGGGGGTACTTTTCATCGTCTGGACTGATCATAAGAACTTTGAGTACATCAGATCCACTAAACTCTAGGCAAGCTCGGTGGGCTCTGTTTTTCGGTCATTTAGATTTTTCTCTATCTTATTGTCCCGGGTCTAAAAACATCAAGACCGATGCTTTATCTCATGTTTTTGATCGTTCCGAGCGCCCGTCCACTCCCGAGTGTATTCTACCTGAGAGACTCATTGTCTCTTCACTCACATGGGAGGTCGAGTCGAAGGTCCGCACGACCTTAGAAGGGGTAACACCTCCGCCCGGGTGCCCGCCGAGTCGATTATTTGTGCCAGAGAGGTTACGTCCAGATGTTATCCGATGGGGCCATGATTCCAATCTGGCTTGTCATCCAGGGGTTAGTCGTACCAATTTTTTGGTTAAGCAACGATTCTGGTGGCCCTGCATGGCTCGCGATGTTCGCAATTTTGTTTTGGCTTGCTCTGTCTGCGCTCGTGGTAAGACTTCTAATCGTTCCCCAGATGGGCTTCTTCAACCGCTGTCGGCTACGGGCCTGTCGCCTTTTCAGTGTAGTCTAGGTTACCAGCCACCTATCTTTCCTAGTCTGGAATCCAAAGTCGCGGCCCCCTCCGCTTACGCCTTCGTCCAGAAGTGTCGTCACACGTGAAGAAGAGCCCGAGAGACTCTTCTTCAGGTGGGAGTGCGCACCAAGGTCCAGGCCGATCGCCACCGGCTGAAGCCTCCCGTATACGTCGTCGGTCAAAAAGTGTGGCTTTCTTCCAAGAACATTCCATTCCGCTCCGCTCCGTATGTAATAAGTTGGCACCCAAATTCATTGGCCCGTTTACTGTCACCAAAATTCTTAGTCCGGTGACAGTCCGCCTCAAATTCCCCCCAGCATGCCGTAGAATTCATCCCGTGTTCCACGTATCTAAAATCAAACCTGTTTTTNGTATCTTGGACGCTAGGCGAAGGGGATGCGGATTCCAGTACTTGGTTGACTGGGAAGGTTACGGTCCGGAGGAGAGGAGTTGGGTTCCTGCCAGGGACATCCTGGATCATTCTCTTATTGATGATTACAATCAACAGGTAGGCTCTCCTGGGAGCACCAGGAGGCTCTCGTAGGAGAGGGGGTACTGTCACGGTTCATGGATTCATTTACTCGCCCTCGTGTTTGTTGTGTGTGTATGTGTGTGAGTGAATGAATGATTGTGTGGGCGTCACCCATTATGGTCTGATTGTGATCTGTTGCCAGTCGTGTCTTGTTTAATGTTTGTTATAAAATGCGCGTGTCTTCATGTCGTCTTTGTCAGTTCGTTGCAGGCTGTCCCGGTGTCGTGTTCTCTGTTTGTCTCTTGTCTCGTGTGCCCTGTTTTCTGGGTTGGATTATCCTTGGTCTCTGATTCCAAGGATAATCTGATTGCACAGTTCCTCAACAAACCGTCCATACCGGCGTGATGAATACGATCCTCAAATGGATGGAACTGAAATAAACACTTTGATTGTTGCGATCCTATCAGACTTATGATAGCAACCTGATTCGTAACAAAGCGCTGTTCGCCAGAGGAGAACTGGCCCCCTGACTAAGCCTTTTTTTCTCCATTTTAACACCTATTTGCCACCTGTTTGCCACCTGTTTGCCACCTGATGTCACCTGATGGAGTTTGGGTTCCTTGCCGCTGTCGCCTTTGGCTTGCTTAGTTGGGGACACTTGACATTTGACTTGACATTTGATATTCAACAGTATTCTTGACATTTAATCAACAGTGCTTCTGATCTGCCTGCAATGACACTATTCTTTAAGAGCTGCTGTGCAGCCAAAATTATGTACCAGTTATCAATGTAAAGCTGCTTTGACACAATCTACATTGTAAAAAGCGCTATATAAATAAAGGTGACTTGACTTGACTTGACTTGATACCCGCTGTAGCCCTGCGCCACCCTGTTCATCACCACTCTGCACGC
>RJVU01048958.1:2858534-2885954 GCA_003731715.1 Anabarilius grahami | reverse complement strand
TGCCAGACAAGGCCCAGTGGCCTAATGGATAAGGCATCAGCCTCCGGAGTAGGGGATTGTGGGTTCAAGTCCCACCTAGGTCGTCTTGGATGGGTTACCTTTAAGTTGGCCGTGCGAGAAATTCCAGGATGATTTGTTCAAAGCAACACTATAGCCATGATGACCGCAAGATCCGAATTAGCATAGAACTGACAAACTTCTGATAGCTGAGGCAGCTTTTGCGTGCATCAGACTGTCAGTGAATCAATCTGGCCCGCCTGTGCATGTGCCCTTTCAGGCTGAAACTACACAAAGCACTGTGTGCAAGAGGACGCTGGAGAACGTGACGTCAAGTACCACGTGGGTTGCAGTAAATTGCCTGGTATGAAGTGCTTGATAAAGAAAAGCAGCAATCGAAAAAAGTGCAAGAAAACCCTGGCACTCACACAGAAGGCTAGAGGGCTCGTCCGTGATTTGAACCCGGGACCTCTCGCACCCGAAGCGAGAATCAGACCCCTAGACCAACGAGCCTGACCGCTGAAAGTTTAGGCTACATGTGTACACTTGTAGAGTCATAGAATGCTGGCCGCTAACAGAAAGGCGCAGGCACTAGTTCTAATAGAAAGCGTTTGTTGGCGGGCTGCCGCTCTGACCCAGGAAATGACACTTGTCATCTGGTTGAATCTCGGCTATGTCATTGTTCAGATGAACACAGGCAGCAGTCAGATTTCAAAACCAGGACACCAACCAGCTGCCCCTGTCGCTCGCTCTGAAACTGCTGGGCTCATCCGGGATTTGAACCCGGGACCTCTCGCACCCAAAGCGAGAATCATACCCCTAGACCAACGAGCCTTGTGCAAGGACCCTTAAAGGCTGAAATTACACAAAGCACTGTGTGCTAGAGGCCCAGTGGCCTAATGGGTAAAGGCCAAATCTGACTTTTGCGCTACGATGACAGCTCTGCGTACGAAAGCAGAGAGGATAATTACACACAAAACAGCTGGGAAAGAGTCATGAGAGATTGATTTAAAAGACAATTCCACAAAATGTCGAAGGCTTGACTATGAAACCATGAGGCATCAGCCTCCCACCTAGGGCGTGCTTGATGAGCTAGCTCCAAGCTGATGCTGCAAAAAATTAAATCTCCATTTGTTCAAAGAAACTCCATAGAACGACAAGTATATATGTGCTTAGCGTTTCTGCAAAAGAGCCACGTTAATTCAATGAAGAGCGATATAGAATGGTTTGAATCCCACAGCGGCATCTACAGACCTGCAGAAAGTTAGATTTGGCCGAAGCATCAGCGTCTGATGCTAGAGAACGTGACGTCAAGTACCACGTGGGTTGCAGTAAATGGCCTGACATGAAGTAGTTGATATGGAAAAGCAGTAATCGGGAAAAGTGCCAGAAAACCCTTGAACTCATACTAAAGGCGAGAGGGCTCGACCGGGATTTGAACCCAGGACGCTGCGTGCTCAGGCTACATGTGTACACTTGTACAGTCACAGAATGCTGGCCGCTAACAGAACGGGCAGGCACTAGTTCTAACAGAAAACCCAAAGCGAGAATCATACCCCTAGACCAACGAGCCTGACCCCTGAATGCTTAGACTACATGTGTACACTTGTAGAGTCATGGAATGCTGGCCGCTAACAGAAAGGCACAGGTATTAGTTCTATTAGAAAGCATTCGTTGGCGGGCTGCCGCTCTGAGTATGGTCTGTCCGAGGAAATGACGCTTGTCATCTGGCTGAATCTCGGCTATGTCATAGTTCAGATGACAAACGGCAGCAGTAAGGATTTCAAAACCAGCACAACCACCTGCCCCTGCCGCTCGCTCTGAAACTGCTGGGCTCGTCCGGGATTTGAACCCGGGACCTCTCGCACCCAAAGCGAGAATCATACCCCTAGACCAACGAGCCTTGTCGATGGAGGGTTTTTCATGAGGGCGCTTCCAATTCAGTGAAGGTCACCTCAGTGACAGGACATGACCTGGCGTCAAGATACTAAAGTGTAGATGTTTGAGCGTCAGAAACTCCTTGAAGCCATACTACAGATCAAAGGCCAAGCTTGCCAGACAAGGCCCAGTGGCCTAATGGTTAAGGCATCCGCCTCTGGAGTTGGGGATTGTGGGTTCAAGTCCCACCTGGGTCGTCTTGGATGGGTTACCTTTAAGTTGGCCGTGCGAGAAATTCCAGGATGATTTGTTCAAAGCAACACTATAGCCATGATGACCGCAAGATCCGAATTAGCATAGAACTGACAAACTTCTGATAGCTGTGGCAGCTTTTGCGTGCATCAGACTGTCAGTGAATCAATCTGGCCCGCCTGTGCATGTGCCCTTTCAGGCTGAAACTACACAAAGCACTGTGTGCAAGAGGACGCTGGAGAACGTGACGTCAAGTACCACGTGGGTTGCAGTAAATTGCCTGGTATGAAGTGCTTGATAAAGAAAAGCAGCAATCGAAAAAAGTGCAAGAAAACCCTGGCACTCACACAGAAGGCTAGAGGGCTCGTCCGGGATTTGAACCCGGGACCTCTCGCACCCGAAGCGAGAATCATACCCCTAGACCAACGAGCCTGACCGCTGAAAGTTTAGGCTACATGTGTACACTTGTAGAGTCATAGAATGCTGGCCGCTAACAGAAAGGCGCAGGCACTAGTTCTAATAGAAAGCGTTTGTTGGCGGGCTGCCCCTCTGAGTATGGTCTGTCCCAGGAAATGACACTTCAAATCTGGCTGAATCTCAGCTATGTCATTGTTCTGATGAACACAGGCAGCAGTAAGATTTCAAAACCAGGGCACCAACCAGCTGCCCCTGTCACTCACTCTGAAACTGCTGGGCTCGTCCGGGATTTGAACCCGGGACCTCTCGCACCCGAAGCGAGAATCATACCCCAGACCAATGAGCCTGACTGCCGAAAGCTTAGGCTACATGTGTACACTTGTAGAGTCATAGAATGCTGGCCGCTAACAGAACGGGCAGGCACTAGTTCTAACAGAAAGCGTTTGTTGGCGGGCTGCCGCTCTGAGTACGGTCTGTCCGAGGAAATGACGCTTGTCATCTGGCTGAATCTCGCCTATGTCATAGTTCAGATGAAAACAGGCAGCAGTAAGGATTTCAAAACCAGGACACCAACCAGAATTATACCCCTAGACCAACGAGCCTGACCCCTAAATGCTTAGGCTACATGTGTGGACACTTGTAGAGTCATGGAATGCTGGCTGCTAACAGAAAGGCGTTATGCTGGCCGCTAACAGAAAGGCGTTTAGTTCTATTAGAACTAAAGCACTAGTTCTAATAGAAAGCGTTTGTTGGTGGGCTGCCGCTCTGAGTATGGTCTGTCCGAGGAAATGACGCTAGTCATCTGGCTGAATCTCGGCTATGTCATAGTTCAGATGAACAAAGGCAGCAGTACGGATTTCAAAACCAGGACAACCAGCTGCCACTGCCACTCGCTCTGAGACTGCTGGGCTCGTTCGGGATTTAAACCCGGGACCTCTCGCACCCAAAGCGAGAATCGTACCCCTAGTCCAACGAGCCTTGTCGATGGAGGGGTTTTCGTGAGGGCGCCTCAAATTCAGTGAAGCTCACCTCAGTGACAGGACATGACCTGGCGTCAAGATACTAAAGTGTAGATGTTTGAGCGTCAGAAACTCCTTGAAGCCATACTACAGATGAAAGGCCAAGCTCGCCAGACAAGGCCCAGTGGCCTAATTGATAAGGCATCAGCCTCCGGAGCTGGGGATTGTGGGTTCAAGTCCCACCTGGGTCATCTTGGATGGGTTACCTTTAAGTTGGCCGTGCGAGAAATTCCAGGATGATTTGTTCAAAGCAACACTATAGCCATGATGACCACAAGATCCGAATTAGCATAGAACTGACAAACTTCTGATAGCTGTGGCAGCATTTGCGTGCATCAGACTGTCAGAGAATCATTCTGATTGATTGGACACCAACCAGCTGCCCCTGCCGCCTAACTGCTCTGAAACTACTGTGCTCGTTCGGGATTTGAACCCCGGACCTCTCGCACCCAAAGTGAGAATCATACCCCTAGACCAACGAGCCTTGTGCAAGAACCCTTAAAGGCTGAAATTACACAAAGCACTGTGTGCTAGAGGCCCAGTGGCCTAATGGGTAAAGGCCGCATCTCACTTTTGCACTACGATGAAAGCTCTGCGTACAAAAGCAGAGAGGATGATTACACACAAAACAGGTGGGAAAGAGTCATGAGAGATTGATTTAAAAGAGAATTCCACAAAATGTCGAAGGCTTGACTATGAAACCATGAGGCATCAGCCTCCCACCTAGGGCGTGCTTGATGAGCTAGCTCCAAGCTGATGCTGCAATAAGTCAATGGCCATTTGTTCAAAGAAACTCCATAGAACGACAAGTATATATGTGCAAAAGAGCCACGTTAATTCAATGAAGAGCGATATAGAATGGTTTGAATCCCACAGCGGCATCTACAGACCTGCAGATAGTTCGATTTGGCCAAAGCATCAGCCTCTGATGCTAGAGAACGTGACATCAAGTACCACGTGGGTTGCAGTAAATTGCCTGATATAAAGTAGTTGATAAAGAAAAGCAGCAATCTGAAAAAGTGCCAGAAAACCCTTGAACTGCTCTTGGTACTCTATGTTCCCATATTCGACCTTTTACCAGGAATTTGGGTGTAATTTTTGATAATGCTTTTAAATTTGATAAACAAATTAGTTCAGTTGTTAAAACTAGCTTCTTCCACTTGAGACTTCTGGATAAGGTCAAGCAATACATGCTACGTAAAGACTTTGAAAGAGTCATACATGCTTTTATTACGTCGCGATTAGACTACTGTAACTCTTTGTATGCCGGTTTGGATCAGTCATCACTCCGACGGCTACAGTTAGTACAGAACGCAGCAGCTCGACTTTTAACCGGGACCAAAAAACGTGAACACATTACACCAGTATTGGCCTCACTTCACTGGCTTCCTGTTTGTTTTAGAATTAAATTTAAAATTGCATTAATTGTTTTTAAAATCTTGAGTGGGTTGTCGCCTTTATATTTGACGGAGCTTCTACATGTCCACACACCTGCCAAAGTACTGAGGTCTTCCGACCAGATGCTCCTCGATGTGCCCAGATCTAGGCTAAAAAACAAAGGTGACAGAGCATTTGCAGTGGCTGCTCCTAATATCTGGAATAGTCTACCAATTTATGTAAGAAAACCTCAGACTATTGAAACTTTCAAGTCCTTGCTTAAGACGCATTACTATGCTTTGGCTTTCAATTCTAGTTGAGCTTTGATATCTTGACCTGTTGGTTATTTTGTTTGCACTTTGTGTAATATTGTCTGTATAATAATCTGTTTTTGTTTGTTTTTTCTTTGTTGGATCTTGTGAAGCACTTTGGTCAATTATGATTGTTTTTAAATGTGCTATATAAATAAATTGAACTTGAACTCATACTAAAGGCAAGAGGGCTCATCCAGGATTTGAACCCTGGACTTCTCGCACCCGAAGGGAGAATCATACCCCTAGACCAACGAGCCTCAGCTACCATAGTCCATCAGATAAAGGCTTAGTTTTACTGCGCCGAAGTATATGTGTTGCCACGTGGAAAAGCAGAGACAAAGAGACACATAGAAAACCCTCAAAACAGACTTTCCTGCATTAATTTAAAGACAGGCTGTTCTATAAATGAACATGCATATCCATAGTATATTGTATCCATTATTACTGTTTGTTGTATTGTATTCAGTATTGTATTCACATTTTTTATGATACATTTAATGTAACTTCAATTATGCCATGTTTAGTCTCTATGGGTTCGTATTGTGAAGATTTAAATGCTTGTGTATATGAGATGGTGATACCTATGCAACATATTAAG
The DNA here is from genome assembly GCA_003731715.1 of Anabarilius grahami. Lineage (NCBI taxonomy): Eukaryota > Metazoa > Chordata > Actinopteri > Cypriniformes > Xenocyprididae > Anabarilius > Anabarilius grahami. Next base: position 2,880,102 of record RJVU01048958.1, on the reverse strand, counting down.
ATGACAAGAATCTTTAATAGGTTCTTCTCCAACAACCAAGTCAGTTACCAAGGCAAACGCCCTGCTAGAAACACAAGGCTAATAAACCCCCCCACAAAGGAAGTTCCCGCTACAGAAATTCCACTTTGCTCATTGGTTAGGACCACCCGAAGAGGTGTGACTCCTCCCAGACCTTAAGAGGAGACGCACAACTCCGCCTCTCACTCTCTTGCTTCTTTGGACGGACTGAAGAGACCCCCTTTGCTGCAGGCCTCTTCAGGCCAAGGACTGTGGGCCTGCAAGGCCTGTAGTCCTAAACCTGCACCCCACCCATGTGCTCATCTAGAAGAGTGAAAGAACTCTTTCCTACTACAAGAGTCAAATTAATAGCTTAAGTTGTTTCATATTTCTTCAACCAACGCAGAAGATATTGATTAAAACTTCAGACCAAACCATCAAGGATTTCTCCTCAGCCTGCAGATCCCATGCTCCTCAACCTAAAGGCATTTTGTAAGTGTCGTACATTTGAACACTAAACAGCGATTTAGTATTAATTTGTGAACACTTTGTTAGCAAAGGTGCATTATTACTGAGAAAAGTTTGTTTTCCCTTTCCCTTTTTTACCCTTTCCATTGCTTCATTCCCGTTATGATACGGTTCAAATTCATTTCACTCTATCAGTTATCATTTTACCCATGTACGTGTGACTTGTGTGTGTTTATGTATGTATTTGTTAATTTAGTTATGTGTTCGTGATTTAGTTAAATAAAACTTGTGTGCACACTCTTGCGAGTTGATTCTGACTTGCTTATAAACCCAATGTCCCTGATAACGATTTGATTAATTAATAACTAGTTATGATTAATTATCATATTTATTTTGAGCTAATTTGCTGCAGAATGTTCTTGATCACTCGAGCGGCACTTCAAAGTGTCATCAGCTGCGCTCAAGGGATCTGCCCTCTTGTTATTAAATTTTGGTTATTTAAAAACTTCATAATAAATATTAATAACGCAAGATGCCCCATTGAAATATGTGAGATGAACAGTTTATTTAAACTGCAAAAAAAAACATACATTTAAATTATTGTGACAGATGTGAAGGGGGAGGAGAATGTATACGTGAGTATATGTGAGGTTTCTCAACAAAAAAAGACTTCCGCAAAGGATACACCTATCCTCGCTTGCTCGGAAAGCTTCTTCACTCCTCGTTCCTCGTTCCTCACCTCCTTGCGGTGCAATTAGAGAATTGAGATGTCCTTCAAGATGGCTCAGTTCGATTGGTTTCCGGGTCACATGCTGGAGGACGGAGGAGCAAGGAAATGAGGAAGCATCAGTTTGAGTATTGAGAAGCACTCTGGGTGTTTCTCACGCCCTGTCCCAAATGGCACACTTAAGGTTCGTCCCAATGTGAAGGCTCCTCCGGAGGTCACATTTGAAGGCTGCATACGTCATCGAGGCAATCTCATTTAAGAACTGTTAGATTGCAAAGTAAGAAATTAGTCTTTTACACATCACAAGGAATAACAGTCAATTTTATTACAGTTAATTTTCTTAAATAAGACATCCTTGATGACGTATGCAGCCTTCAAATATGACTTCCGGAAGATGCAGCCTCCAAAATGAGACGCAGCTTTCATGTGCACTTTCGGTCTTGACAATGGCCGCCATGTGCGCATGTCCGTTAAGTCCACAAGACCGTAGGGTGTGCCATTTGTCAGTTTAGGTTTCACAAGGGTGCTCGTGAGCGCCCCCTTTTTGGCCACTATGCGCCCTCAATGCGCACTTTTCCTGAGCCCGCACTTGTGCAAGCCTTGCAGCCGGGGGACCTAAGCAAAACTTGGGCCCCTGTCACTGCATTCTTAAAAACCCCAAAATTTCCTTAAACCTAAGTAATAATTACAATGGTTTTTAGTATGCAAGGTGCACTGTCAGTTTTCAATAGCCTAATGGAATTAAAACATCAAGGAAACAAACTGCAAGTTATGAAAAACGTATATAAATATATAAAGGGAAACCCGTTAAATAGGTAGTAAGAACAATTAAGTGAAATTAAAACCAAATTTTCGATGACGGCTAAATAAATACTTTTTAATAGTAATGCTCTGGCACCATCTAGCTGTCACAAAAACTATAACACAGCCAAATTGGCTTTCTAAATGCGCGATTTAGGCTGCAATCGAAATTACAGCATGATAAAAAAGGCATGGTTGTTTCAACCCAAATTTGGGTCAAATATGGACAAACCCAACCTTTGGGTTACATTTTTTTAGTACAATTTTTAACCCAATGTTTGGGTTTGTCCATTTTGACCCAAATCTGTGATGAAACAACCCAGACTTAGGTTAGCTAACATACGAAAATACATCGGCTAATAATGTTTTTGGACATGAAAGTATGTCATCTTTTGTTTGGCTGTAAATGAATCACATAACACTAAATTGCCAATAATGTAAGCCACTGGGAGACCACAGATGGCTGTCACTGACTGTATTGCATTATTAGAAATCCAGTTAATACAAAGATTTGTAATACAAAGTATTTTATCAAAATTAAGTATAAATAGTATTTTTGTGATGTCACCACGAGGATGGAAACATTTATGATGTATCCACGCACACTTACTAGACTGTCTCATTCTAACATTTAATGCTAAGGGAGGACTCTAATCTACAAGCCTCTGAAGGACTGGACTTGGAAGGACACAGCCTCAGTAGGATGCACGTTCCATTTGAGAAGCACCCGCTGTGTCCCAGATGACACACTATGCAATTCACGAGTTCACACTTGCAAATAATCAGATAGTAAATAGTATGCGTAGTAGTATGCGTATTTGGCGTGCTGTCCGAGGAGAAGGCTCCGAGCTTGGTATTTTGGCCCGAACCCAAAGTACTCCCCCCTATTCTGGTTAGGAAAGTAACCAGGCAGGTGTGAGATGGGGTGGTGGAGGGATGCTGTCAAACTGTCGAGGAATATGGGTGAGTCGACCGTGTCTTATATATATATATATATATATATATATATATGCTTTCACTCATGCTGATTGGGTAGATATGTTGATTACTGATTGCTGACAGCTGGCCGAAATGACGTGATGATTAGTCAGATTATTTGAACGTTGCTCCTCCCAAATTTTGTTAATAAAACATCATTTATATACTATGAGTGCATCCGAAACCGCATACTTCCCTACTATAGCCTATAGTAGGCAAAAATCAGTAGGCGAACGAATAAGTATATCCGAATCCTCAGTATGCATAAATGAGTAGGCGAGAATTTCCTGGGTGATGTACTAATTCTCGCGAGATTTGGGTGTGCGTACACTTAAGTTGCATCCGAATATGCCTTCTTGCCTACTATAGTAGGCGAAAACAGTACGAGAAAAGAGTATGTCCGAAACCTCAGTATTCATAAAAGAGTAGGCGAGAAATATGGTGCAGTTTTAGCGGTGTACAAAGCTGATGGTTTAAGTTAATTCATCACTGTATGTAAGCATGGAAAACAGAATCAATGCACAACTTCAGAATATTATCATATTACAAAACGACAATACGATTTAGCAAATTGAGTGAATTAGTAAATCGTATGCACGATTTATAAATTGAGGGAACGACTTAAGCCCCGGGTATACTTCGGCCGTCCGTGTTCGTGCACAGTCCACATGATGTAATTTCCATCATGCGGAGGGCTCGCCGGCTGGAAGCACACCCTGTCCGCATGCAGCCCAAATTTCGAGACCGTGCAGACAGTGCGCGTGCAACAGCGCATGTGCAAGCAAGCGCATGCAGGACAGAAGAGTCCACTAGGGGGCAATACACACAGTACTGAGCACAATGTGCAGTCGTCGAAGAAGTGTGTGTAAAGAGCGATTCAAAAACAAGATGAGTAAATTCATAAGCATTCTCCATCGTTTTTGACTCCTGTTCTCTTGGTGTATCTTCTGAACTATCTTGCAATGGTGGATGCACTATTTTTCTCCTCCGATCCTGCCTAGCGAATGTCCCGTTGATAACACGATGGCTGCGTCCGAAAACCTAGGTAGCTGTCTTGCTGCCTCGCTGCCTTATAAGAAAATGACTTGTATGGCAGCGTTTGTGCATGAAGGCACCTCACGAAACTGATTTTGGGCAGCGTAACAGTTTAATGATCTACAGCAAAATAGCGCGAGCTTTGGTGAGAACTAAACAAATAATTAATTACTACAGTAGTTATTTCTCGATAGAAATGATATCAAAATTGAAATATGTTGGTCAAAATCATACATTTATACACAAACTGGCCAGCAAACGCAACTTTCGGACGCCATCTTTATTTTTCTAGCTCAAATGTCACAGAATGGAAGATTGTGGTATATCAAAGGCAGCCAAGGATACATCTATGCTTCCTTCAAAAATCGATCAGATGAAGGTATCTCAGGAAACAGGAAGTGAAGCTAACATTGGATTCAGACGTGCCTTGATGCCTTCCTACCTTGAAATGTGTCCTCAGAAGGCAGCATTTTCCAGTTTTCGGACGCAGCCGATGTCTGGTAAAGAGTATAGAAAAAATGGTACAGCACATGTGTCGAACTTGGTCATCCGCGAGCATCCGTGGTTTAAGCCCCGGGTGTCGGTACACGATCCGTTCCACCTGCACGATCCGTTCTACACATGCATAGTAGACTCTTTAGAAAACGCACATGCGCAAATGATTATTCTGTTTTGCGACGATTTACGACACTGCACGATCTGTTACACATTATGTTACTTATTGTCTTCTGTAAACAACATTGAAGGGGTTATTTTCCTCATTTAGATTATATAGATATATATTAGCCTATATAGACCCATACTAATACAAAATTACTCAACTTAAAAGTTAACTATTAGCAGCTTTTAACAAAAAAAACGACACAAACCGACTTTGACAATACTACTGACCTCAGACCAAAACACGGCAAGTTAAGTAAGTTAAGCCTTATACCAGAAATGAATCGCAAAGGAGAGTATGGAGGAAACTGATCATGTATGTTCATGTAACGACTCACAACTGCTTTATTATTTTGGATTGGCAACCACGTAAACACATCGTAATGCATAGCGTAAGCTACATTTAAAAGCATCAAAATAGACCCGGTGTTAAATGTTAAACACAATACAACTAATGTTACACAAATATGCCGCAAGTTGTGCCACCTTGCCATCAAGTGTTTCATTAGTAGGTACCGAAGGCGTTTCTCAATGTCAAGGAAGGATCCTCGGAAGCCAGAATTTTGAGGATACGTCATCGACATCCGTCGAAGAACTGTTCCAATGTCGAGGATCCTCGGAATTTCAAACAAGGACTGAATCCTTCGTTGGAAAAATATCACATATACAGGAAAGGATGCGTGTAGCCTTCGCGCTCTCAAATCACCCACAATCCTATGCGCGCAGCTTTGCGATCTTGTTCAAAAAATTTAAAAAAAATGTCGGACGTTAGCGGGCAATATGCTTTCAAATGTAAGTATATTTACGTTACCAAACATTTGTTATAACTGTAGTAAATATGTCAGATAAATAAAGTTTAATGTTTAAATGCCAGTACAAATTACTACCGTGTTGATATTATAAATTATACAAATACAAATTACGTTATTGATGGCTAACTGAACCGGACCGTCATTTAACAATTGTTAGCTTGGTTGCCGTCACCGGCATTTCTTTTATAAATAATTTAGTTGTCCAAAGTAATTTAACGTTAATATTATACCATTATACCATTCACAGCATTATTCATAGCTTTCTCGTCTTTTTTAACAGGGACCAAGGAACAAACGGAGTACGGTGTTCATATTAGGACTTCCTCACACCTCAGTCATACAACGAAAAGGCGTCATGCCTCAGACTAAAAGGCTTCAGTCATCCGACAAAACGGCATCGCGCCTCAGACTGAAAGGCTTCAGGTCTCAGGAAAAACGACGTCAGGTCTCGTACAATTAGGCATCGAAAGAAACAGCCTCAGACCAAAAGGTATCAGACGAAAAGGCATCGGATGAAACGGACTCAGACTAAAAGGCATCTTTTTTTTTTTTTTGTATAGCCTAACTTTTTTATTGGCTTTTATCCCATCATAATCCCCTCCTTCTGTTGTCTTTTTCTTCACTGTTACTACTCCCAAATTGATGTAAGGTTTGTTTGCGTGTTGATGGTATTCATGTAGGCTATTTATGTAATCCCTTGGCCTATGGCGGCATTATAATGCCAATAATGACCGAGCGCACAACTGATGCTTGCGCGCAGTAAATCACTTCCGCGAGAGAATAACAGATCTACACGCGAGCAAACGGGAGCCAGCGAGCTCATTTTAAACCCGCGCGCGCGCATGACATCTCCACTGCGCGCAGATCAAGCCCTCGCGTGCTCGTACACAACTCGCAGCACGCGCGTCATCACTTCCCACACTCGCGCTCGATCTTCTATTTCGCTCGCGCGAACACTTTTGATTTTTGTCAGTCGTGGGGCGGGACTTTACTTATTTCAGTGTAACCTCAAATGTCATTGGACAATTCAGTTTATCCAGTCTGTTGTGATTGGACGCCTGTTGTAAAACGATTAGACATGGCTTCATCAATGGACCAGATGCAAGTGGGTTAAACTTTATTTATTGACTGATTGATTGCATTATTATTATAACATGTCCTTACCAGATACTATATATTAACTTGATTTATTATTATCTTTAAGGAGCTGTAGCTGCTGGGGAAAAATGAGAACACATTATATTTGCTGTAGTTCACCGCTACATTACTACTATACCTTCACTAAACAGTATCTATGTTTACCCAGCCAAAATTATATCAGTTCTGAAAAATATAGAGATGTGAAAAGTGTCCATTAAATAGTTGTAACTATGATTCTAAATCCAAAATTGCTTCATGTGGCTTTGGATGAAAGAGAAATCACTTGTTCATATCAGTAAGGAAGAGTTGTTGTGTAAGCTTTTTTGTTATCATTCTTTGTCAGTTTAATATATTTTCCATTAAATACAGTATAAAAGGGTTTCAGCACTTTACCCCGTTGAAAAGTTGCAGTTAAAGTTAACATACAGTACTCAGTATGAATGATCATACCCCTCTGAAACCCAATTAAGAAATTAATCTTTATATCTAAGACACTTTTTTTTTTTTATAACATTATGTTCAGATGTGGTCAGCTGTACTCATAAATACTGTGCACTGTACTTACTTTGAACTTGAAGAGTTCACTCAAAAATGAAAATAATGTCATTTATTACTCTCCCTCATGCCGTTCCACACCCGTAAGACCTTCGTTAATCTTCGGAACAATATTATATTATAAAGCGACGATAATATTTTTGGTGCACCATGTGACTTTGGTGCTCCGAACAGCTGATTCGACACAAAAGATTCATAACGCTCCGAAGCTTCCTGAAGCAGTGTTTTGAAATCGGCCATCACTAAATAAGTCGTTATTTAGTTTTTTTGGCGCACCAAAAATATTCTCGTGGCTTTATAATATTAATATTGAACCACTGTACTCACATGAACTGATTTAAATATGTTTTTAGTACATTAATGGATCTTGAGAGAGGAAATGTCATTGCTCAGGCCTCACTGAGCCAGATTTCATCAAAAATATCTTAATTTACGTTCCGAAGATTAACGAAGGTCTTACGGGTGTGGAACGGCATGAGGGAGAGTAATAAATGACATTATTTTCATTTTTGAGTGAACTCTTCAAGTTCAAAGTAAGTACAGTGCACAGTTTTTATGAGTACAGCTGACCACATCTGAACATAATGTTATTAAAAAAAAAAAAGTGTCTTAGATATAAAGATTAATTTCTTAATTGGGTTTCAGAGGGGTATGATCATTCATACTGAGTACTGTATGTTAACTTTAACTGCAACTTTTCAACGGGGTAAAGTGCTGAAACCCTTTTATACTGTATTTAATGGAAAATATATTAAACTGACAAAGAATGATAACAAAAAGCTTACACAACAACTCTTCCTTACTGATATGAACAAGTGATTTCTTTTTCATCCAAAGCCACATGAAGCAATTTTGGATTTAGAATCATAGTTACAACTATTTAATGGACACGTTTCACATCTCTATATTTTTCAGAACTGATATAATTTTGGCTGGGTAAACATAGATACTGTTTAGTGAAGGTATAGTAGTAATGTAGCGGTGAACTACAGCAAATATAATATGTGTTCTCATTTTTCCCCAGCAGCTACAGCTCCTTAAAAATAATAATAAATCAAGTTAATATAGTATCTGGTAAGGACATATTATAATAATAATGCAATCAATCAGTCAATAAATAAAGTTTAACCCACTTGCATCTGGTCCATTGATGAAGCCATGTCTAATCGTTTTACAACAGGCGTCCAATCACAACAGACTGGATAAACTGAATTGTCCAATGACATTTGATGTTACACTGAAATAAGTAAAGTCCCGCCCCACGACTGACAAAAATCAAAAGTGTTCGCGCGAGCGAAATAGAAGATCGAGCGCGAGTGTGGGAAGTGATGACGCGCGTGCTGCGAGTTGTGTACGAGCACGCGAGGGCTTGATCTGCGCGCAGTGGAGATATCATTCGCGCGCGGGTTTAAAATTAGCTCGCGGGCTTCCGTTTGCTCGCGTGTAGATCTGTTATTCTCTCGCGAAAGTGATTTACTGCGCGCGCAAGCATCAGTTGTGCGCTCGGTCATTATTGGCATTATAAGGCCGCCATACTTGGCAAATAAGAAAAGAACAGAAAAGAACATGCCGATATTCACATTGGTCTGCAGAAAAACTGCAACGGGCTGAATGAAAATGTAAAATGTGACTCTTCCATCCAGATAGTGATATTCTGTTTTTATTGTTATTTTTTATGCATTCCTATTTTATTCTTATGTATTTGTTTCCTTTTTATGTAAAGCACTTTGAATTACCATTGTGTATGAAATGTGCTAAATAAATAAAATAGCCTTGCCTTGCCTAATCGACTCTCTGACAGTAGGTGGCGCTGGAACAGCAGAAATTAAGCTGTTTCCTTGGTAACCTCTTTACACAAAGCAGCTGTGCATATAACAACGCATTCAAATAGCTCGAAATATATATTTTTTTACCTCTTATAAAAATTAACCATGGTTTTACAACAATAAAACAAAATGGTTATTGTAGTTAACCACGGTAACAACAAATTAACCATGGTTTTGCTACACTATAGTCTAAGGCATTAGTAAAATTGTTGTTATACAAATAGTAGCCTATCAATCCGACAAAAAAAAAATCATAGTTAACACTTTTAACCATGGTTAATTTTAGTTTGCAATGCAAGCTAGTTGTAATGTGTTATTTTGCTAACCTTTTATAGCCTACATGCAAACAAAACTAGTCAATAATACAAATTTACAAAATAATCTCAGTGGAATATGTTTTACTTAGTGTAACATTTAACAGAAAACTGCGTGCACGTGACATCACATTGAGGCAGGCACTTCGCTTCTTTCTAAGTCCGTTTCGTCTGATGCCTTTGAGTTTGATGTCTTTTAGTCTGAGGCCGTTTTGTCTGATGTCTTTTGGTCTGAGGCTGTTTCGTTCGATGCCTAATTGTACGAGACTTGACACCTGACGTCGTTTTTCCTGAGACCTGAAGCCTTTTAGTCTGAGGCATGACGCCTTTTCGTTGTATGACTGAGGTGTGAGGAAGTCCTAATATGAACACTGTAATACGGGCGTTCATACGTCTCCGTGTAGAAAACTGTTTACCGGGGGGAGAGACACCGCGGCGAACGGATATCGGTGAGAAGCAAATTATTTTTTATTTAATTATTTAATGTTCAGAAGTGATAGCTGTGTAATCAGTAACGTTTGCACTTCCAATATTTAGCGCCGAAAGCGGACCTTTTCACTTACGTAATGACGCAATGACCTACACTTGCTAGTCTGTTCCAGAGCCGTCAGCGGCTCTGGTCTGTTCCATTTACGTGTTCTCCGAATGCTAAAGAGGAGCCTCGCCTAGCCTCTGAAGGAAGTGACTTGGAAGGACCAGTCCTGCCAAGGAAGTATCCTTGACATTGAGAAACGCCTCGATAGTGTAGGAAAACCGTGACGTTTTCTACTACGTAATTACGCGCATGTGTGAAACGGATCGTGCAGGTGGCACGACGTAATTTTCGTCATGCGGAGGGCTCGCGGCCGGTGTTACGAGATTTTCGGTTTCTGAGATTTTCGGTTTCCGAAGGCGGAGCATACATTAATATTAATGAGTTTATCAGACATGCGCGATTGCACGTGGAACTGAGAATTTTAGTTCACATTGTATCTCAGCACATTAGTGGATTATTCCATAAAACTATATTCTCAGCCTCGCGGCTGAATTTATGTCTAAACTACAGTTGTTTACTTCTAGGTAGAAGTTTATAATGTTTTCATTAGTATGCACGATTTGTGCAGTCGTCTGTAACAATGACAGATATCGTGTAACAGCAGAACAGACCTTCAGCTATCGTCTACAATGAGTTCAGCTCTCTGTGCTCTTCCTTGCGATGTTTTAAAACTCTGTATGTTATTAGTTGTTATCATTAAGTACATCACTGCCTGTAACAACTGAAATAAACCTGTATAAATGTTTTTGAGGACTTAGCTATATCTATTCTGGTATTGTTCTTAAATTTTTGTTCATTTGGATATGATAGGCCTATTGCTCTTCAAAAGGACTAATAAAATGATTTATGTTTAAGCTCACGAAGGTTGCATTTATTTGATCAAAAATAGGCAAAAAATTATTAATATTGTGATTTTTTTTTTTCTATTTTAATATATTTAAAATGGCTGTTTATTCCTGTTACTCCAGTCTTCAGTGTAACATGATCCTTCAGAAATCATTCTAATATACTGTTTTGCTGCTTTTGTCTTAGCTACTATTATCAGTGCTGAAAACAGGAAATCATGATACAGTGCCTGTTGATTCACAGAACACCAAGTTTGAAGACTATTGAAATAGAAATCTTTTGTAACATTAGACATTAACATTAGTCTTTTCCCCCTTCTTTTAAAAAAAAAAATCTATTTAATGAATCCTTGTTGAATAAACTTCATCCTTGTGAAATTAATTTCTTAAAAAACAAAAAACTACAGTGATTCCAGACATTCAAATTTTAATGCAATTGCATTTGTGCAAATTATTTGGGGGCCATTGTCTGTAAAAAGATAACGTTTTGATGTTATAATAATAGTTTTAAGTAAATAAAAAAACTCATTAGAATTCAAAAATTCAAAGAATTCAAAAAATGTCAAAATCTTTGACTAAAAATGTAATTTTTTGATCTTTGAATAGCTTTCTTATGTGTCATATTTCCATATGTTAAGGGACTGCTACAGTAGCTAAAGTTTGTTGTTGGCAAGTCCATGCCCATCTTTTTGTACAAAAACAAAATGTCATTAAATGTCTCACACAATATCATATGTTCACTCCATCACACATTATACAAAGCACCTATTAATCAAAAGCAAATCAAGGCCATATATGATATTCCCATCTTTATGATGTTTTGACATAGTTTTTTCTTTCAAAATTCCATGAGGCCAAATGTGCCCCTAATTAAAACCCCACGAAGAACATGCATGTTTATGAACATTAATGACCAGTGAATTCAGGTTGACTGGGACACTTTTGGCCATTGAGATGACTGGGAAAAAGTTTCCCGCTCAACCTGAATATATGCCAAATAATGAATGTATCAAAATAAATTGTCCATTTATATCAGTGATCATCATTGTATATCCAGGTACACATGGTCAAAAGAAAGCATGAGAATAACAAAAGGTTGCAAAAATCTTTATTAGGCCACTGATTTTGGACATTATTTCTTTCATTTCCAGAGGGATGACCCCGTTTTAAATCTTCATAAGGTGAGGTAACAGAAGAACATAGCAATACATCATTGAAATGGCAGCTGCATGTTTTTTTAACAATTTATTTATTTGTTTTCCCATTTATTTGTTATATGAAATCAGTATAATCTACTCCAACTTATTCAGGTGTTCTGGGATGCTTGGTTTTATTGTGCAATTGAAAAATTAAATCTTGTGGTGTCAGTGTATCTTTCTTTGATATTTATAAACGGAAACCATGAAAAGACAATAGTTTCAGCAATATTTTCAGAATTTGTCACCAACTGGAAAACCAGTGAATGTTAGTCTGAACACGTAAGCTAATGTAATACTCCTGGAAAGAAGTAAAATAAAAGAAGATAAGAGTCTGCTGTGATGGCTTCTCGTCTCTTCATTTGCAAAGAATGAATCAATAATGCATATAACAACAGTTTGTCACATTACAGTGGTCAAAACATGTATGACCTATTTGTACAGCAATGACTGGGTATGAACATCAACATTTTTCAACAACATTTTTCATCATCAGAATCCAAGTGACACTCAAATGTCTAACTCTTTTACAAGATTAAGATTCCTAAAATATATAGATAAGCATCAAAAGCATTTATATATTATATGTATATATATAATAAACATATCTATATAATATATATATTTATATATTTGACATCAGTAGTATTTAACTTTTAACCTATTTAACCTTTATCTAAATAATAACATGAAATTTATGTCAAAATAAATACATTTAGAAGATGAACAATATTCCCAGTTCGTTCTAATGCATTACACTGAATATGAAATTCACTCGTCACATATATTGTCAAATGGAACGCAAAACACAGGAATAACCACGAATTAAACAACCATGTATGCAAAATGAAGATATCTTATAACGCTAAAACAATATTATATATATATTTATACTAGATTTCCATTTTGTACATTCATCATATGGCGGGCTTTCGCACTAATCACGGAGCACATGCTAATCATGTGCTCAGCCACAATGAACTCACGACAAGTTTTTGTAAAGTATAAAATNTAGATAGATAGATAGATAGATGAGAAGTGATAGATAGATAGATAGATAGATGTATAGATAGATAGATAGATAGATAGATAGATAGATTGAATGAGTTTGAATGGCTTGGAAATAGGAATGGCAGTTTAATTGAGTCTGTGTGTTTGAATTTGAATTTTGACAGTTGGACGGAATGTTCAGATCAGCCAAGGCAGTTCAATGAAAGTCAATGGGAGTTTTTTCCGGGTTTAATCAGCATTTTTAGGAAAACCGTAAGTCGGATCAGTCTGAAAAGATAAAGCAACTCGAGTCAGAACAGTCTGAAGGTCTAGTCCGAGTTTGGTGGTTGTAGCTTGAACAGTCTAGGAGGAGTAGCATTTAGAAATTTAGTCTAAGAAGAAGAATAATAATAAGCTTAAGTACAATATCAGTAAGTTGGCTTTTTCAAAGCCAACTTAATTAAACAACCGTATGCAAAATGAAGATAACTTATAACGCTAAAACAATATTATATATATATTTATACTATATTTCTATTTTGTACATTCATCATATGGCGGGCTTTCGCGCTAATCATGTGCTCAACCACACTGAACTCAAGACAAGTTTTGGTAAAGTATAAAATAAAGGCTTAAAACACATACAACTCGTTCGTATTACTTTAAACAGTGTTTATGAAACTGAAAGTGTGTTTTGTGCATTTTACTTCGCAGTTACCTGGAAAGAAGTAAAATAAAAGAAGATAAGAGTCTGCTGTGATGGCTTCTTCTCGTCTCTTCATTTGCAACGAATGAATCACATCACAGGCGCGCACCAAACTATTGTGCGATGACGTCATGACGCAGGTATGCCAAATGAAAATAATTAATTTAGGAAATGCACAAAACATACTTTACTTCTCATAAACACGAATAACGAATTAAATACAATTTTTATAATATTAGAAAAATACTATTAACAATATATTCACTTTAGGAACTTAATCACCATATCACACTAACATGTATAATCAATCACGCCAGTAATCTGTAGGTTACAACAATATTATGTCCACACAGACACATTTATATAGGCCTATCAGCTGTTACATCGCAAGGTACAAAGGAACTCATTGTAGACGATAGCTGAAGGTCTGTTCTGCTGTTACACGAAGTATCTGTCATTGTTACAGACGACTGCACAAATCGTGCATACTAATGAAAACATTATAAACTGTTACCTAGAAGTAAACAACTGTAGTTTAGGCATAAATTCAGCCGCGAGGCTGAGAATATAGTTTTATGGAATAATCCACTAATGTGCTGAGATACAATGTGAACTAAAATTCTCAGTTCCACGTGCAATCGCGCATGTCTGATAAACTCATTAATATTAATGTATGCTCCGCCTTCGGAAACCGAAAATCTCAGAAACCGAAAATCTCGTAACACCTGTTACACACCCCGTCCACGTGCAGCCCAAATTTCGAGACCGCGCGGATGGTGCGCGTGCGACAGAGCATGCGCAAGCAGGACAGAAGAGTCCACTAGGTGGCAATACGCACAGTACTGAGCACAATGTGCAGTTGTTGAAGAAGAGTGTGTAAAGAGCGATTCAAAAACAAGACAAGTAAACTCAGAGGCATTCCTTCTCCATCGTTTTTGATTCTTGTTCTCTTGGTGCATCTTCTGAACTTTGCAATGGTGGCTGCACTATTTGCTGCAGAGCTTTAGTGGTGGAGCAGGGCCTGCAAGGCAAGGTGACAGTGGCATTTGTGGGAAGAAAAAAAAAGCAGGAAATACCTGAAACAAAAATACTTGTGTATTATGTTTGTGCATTTTTGTAGGATCTGAAATGTCCACAGACTTATGTGAGGACTGAGGATGGGAAGTCCACAGCAGCATCCTGGAAATGGTATAGAGCCATGGATGAGACCCTCCATCACTCCACCTCCCTTATTAGTCAACTCACTTCATTGACTGATATTGTATGAACAGAAACCAGACGGACAAACTTGACAAAATCACCTTTTGTGTTTAGAAAAAAAAAACACACACACACAGAGGGATCGAATAATGTGAAGGCGAGCAAATAATGACTGAATTTATATATTTGGGTGAATTAGCCTTTTAAGCCTTGAAATGTATGTATGCATCTATATTATATAGTACCACGAAGAAATAAACTTTGAGAAATTAGCAGCTTTACTGAGCGTTTGTGCCCGAAGCACTTTCAGAAAGGGATTTAGAAAAATCACATTTACATTTGGCAGATGCTTTTATCCAAAGTGACTTACAGTGCACTTATTACAGGGACAATCCCCCTGGAGAAACCTGGACTAAAGTGCCTTGCTCAAAGAGACACTAGAGGTGCCGGCTGCAGAGATCGAACCAGCAATCTTCTGCTTAGCAGTTCAGTGGTTTAGCCCACTATACCACAAAAGTAATAAAAATATAACAAAAATGAGCATGTCATTGTAAACATTAAATTATATTTGGCAAGAAATCGAATGCTGACCACATGAATTGTAAAAACGTGTTGTTAACCTGTTCAAATGTTTTATTGGTAGTCATGCTGATGGAAAGCAGGCACATGAATGTTTGGAGCAGACACAGCGGCAGCCAGATTTTCCCACACATGTTCTCCCATTCTTGCTTCAGCGAGGCCCGTCATCATGGTCTTCCTCATCTTCTGGCTCAATGATGTCCTCAATGGAAAGAGCGAGATTGTGAAGCAAAGCGCAGCACACAACTACCTCAGGCACAAAGGCATGGCTCACCTCTAGCCATGAAAACATTTGAATTCTTCACAGAATACTATATTTTAAAGGGATATGGAGGAGAGTAGGAGGAGAAACATTTGAGGTTAGAAGGAAACTGAGGTTTTACCGAGCTCAGTGGCTCTGACCGAACTGTGATATAAACGAAATGCTATTGGCTATTTAAAAAAAAGGGAGGAGCTGTTCAATATGTCCCGCCCTGTTTTCCTGTATTAGTTGAAATTACGTCAACACATTGAATAATGCTGCTCATTCCAAGGCACTTTAGTGGGCCTTTAAGTTGTTGCACTTGTTATTACATCATAAGTCACATGATAACGTCAACATGGCGGATGATGTCCGGATTGCATTTACACTTAACGCATTCAGCCTATATAGTACCTACTCTTTTAGCACTCGTTTATATTGTACCTACTCTTTTAGCGCTAAGTACTTATTGAAATTAAGTACCTACTCAGAGAGAATTTCGAATGCAGCTTAATATATGTACTTATACACTATGTATCTATCTCATAGCAACCACCCTGTACACCCTAGCAATCGCATAGCAACCACCCTGTACACCCTAGCAACCGCATAGCAACCACCCAGAACACCATTGCAACAGCATAGCAACCACACAGAAAACCCTAGCAACAGTATAGCAACCACCTCCTACTTCAAACTTTCTGGCTAGGCTTTTTCAAGCCAACTTAGTTTGTCTCTACAAACTTTTTTATCTAATTTAAGTTCTGTTGCTTTTATATGAAAATACATTTAATTAACAAGACACCCAAATAACTTGTTATTTTATTCCATTCGAAAGACGTGTTTATCAATCATTTTTAGTTGAATACACACTTTTTTATATATTTTTTATAAATATCACAACAATCACATAACCCACAGAGAGATTACACTGTCAGACTTATTCACACATAATTTATTCACATAAAAACATGCTCTATCTATCTATCTATCTATCTATCTATCTATCTATCTATCTATCTATCTATCTATCTATCTATCTATCTATCTATCTATCTATCTATCTATCTAATTTAACACCTCATACTCCATCCCAGTAGGTGGCGGAATATGCACCATAAGCTGGTTTGTAAACCGCCATAAAAAAACAAAAGAAGAAGTTTGAATCCGAGCGCCGAGCGGTTTATCATTATGATGAGTGATACTGTTCATTGTTTTTTTAATAGAAGACTTTTTATTTTTTAATTATACAGTTATTAAATAGTCTCGGATCTGTATGTAGATAACACGTCGAGGTAAATTCGATTGTCCACATTGTTTATTTTTAAAATATACGCTGTGGTTTCAAATACCGGTTTGTCATTGAGCGAATTTTGTATTAGCTTTAGTGTTTTCTCTCAAGAATTAACCTATAATTTCGATTAACTTCCAAATTTAACTTAAAAGTGCAGTTTTAGAAACTAAAACCGTTTCAAGTCCAGGACATTTTTTCTTGAAAATATCTAACGTTATGTTTGAAAACTCACAAAAAATGTCACTGTTCTCGATTGTTTAGTTCACGTTTATTGTCTGCTTCTGTTGAGTTTTAGTGTTTTTTTTAGTGTTAGTATACGAACTGTTTTAGGATATTTTTGGATTAATAAGCAGTTTCACATTCAATTCTGTAAGAAATGTAATAGCAGTAATGCTGTTTTTTTATTTTTATATCATCTGCATCTGTAAAGATTGTTGTCCTGTAACATCAAAAATACAAAAAAACAAACAAACATATAATAATAATAATAATAAAACAGATAATACCAGAAGTTGTGGACTGGGAAGCTTACGCGTTATAAATGAAGTGTTACAAATTAAACAATTTGTTGTCTTTACAGAAATATGTTCATTAGCAAAGGGATTACATCTATGCTTTTTTAAATAAATACTTGCATTGCAGGATTGACTTATTTTTAATCAGGTTGTGCATTCCCTGGGATTTGAGCACATGACCTTGCTGTTGCATCACTTGCTCTACTGTTTGGTTAAAAAAAAGGGATCCATTTTTATATAATAATATATTAATTCTACTCAGTAGTAAAGATGAATGCAAGAGGAAAAAATGGGCCAGTGTTTATCAAGACATACAGTAAACGAATGCGAAAGGTGGAGCCTTGGTTCTCCCCTGACCTGAAGAAAGCAGCTTTCTCTTTTTCAAGCACTCCTTCATCAGATCAGTCCATGCCAGAGGCCACACAACCCAAGAAACGGTAAAAAATGTTCAACCGCTTATTCATTATCATTCCCATTTTATATTACAAAACTGATTTGACACTTCTATAGTCAAGCTGTTATTATCCATGCCTTTTTAATTTATCATACCTTTCTCTGTTCTAAGGAGGATAAGAGAACCAGCCTCCCGCCCTGCTAAGAGCAAAGGCATGACTGCCATAAAGGAGAACATGAGTAATGAGGAAAACTATGCACCGACCTCACCATTCAGGTAGAAATGTGGCAAAATGCCACACCAGAACATACATTTTACTCACTTTGCGCAGAACAAATGAAATGTCCTCACAGAGAATATTATTTCACTGCAATTTTTGTTAACTTCCAGTTATGTATAAAGGGTTAGTTCACCCAAAAATGAACTTTCTGTCATTAATTACTACCCCTACCCATGTCATTCCAAACCCACAAGACCTTTGTTCATCTTAGGAACACAAATTAAGATATTTTTGATGAAATCCAAGAGTTTTTTTTTTATCTCTGATAGAAAGCAACAAAATTACCACATTCAAGGTAGAGAAAAATGGTAAAGACATCGTTAAAATTGTCAACTTGACTACAGTGGTTCAACCTTAAGCGAAGAGAATACTTTTTGTGCGCAAAAACAAAACAAAAATAATGACTATATTCAACAATATCCTCTCTACCCTGTCAGTCTCCTACACAGTTTACGCTGTGCACCACTTCTGTGTTTACGTCCATACGCCAGCTCAGGATTGGCCGACACTGTTCACGTGAGCAGCACGATGCATGCGTGTGATGCTGACGCAGGAGCTGGCTAATACAGAGTCTGTGTTCTGACGTGAAAACAGGAAGACTCTGCAAAGTGTCTTCAATGTAAATTGCGTAGGTGAATGACAGGGTAGAGAGGAAATTGTTGAATAAAGTCGTTATTTTGGTTTTGTTTTTGCGCACAAAAAGTATTCTCGTCGCTTCATAACATTAAGGTTAAACCACTGTGGTCACAGTGGCTATGTTTACATGCACCAATTTTCGTCAATCCGATTGCAGATGTTTTTTTTGTTGCTTTCTATGGGAGTTAAAAAAAATCTCTCGGATTTCATCAAAAATATCTTAATTTGTGTTCTGAAATTGAACAAAGGTCTTAAGGGTTTGGAATGACATGAGGGTGAGTAATTAATGACAGAAATTAAATTTTTGGGTGAACTTACCCTTTAATTAACATTTACAGAACTGCAAAATTCCATTTTTTTATTTCTTTGTACTTTTTTGAAACAGCTAGTAATGTTTCTTGAATTTAACCCCAAATCTTAATTTACTCATATTTTGAAGATTCTAAAAACCCATTATAAATAGACTGAACAGTTGTTATCCTTTCCTTCATTGTTCTGTATGGTTGTTTCTATAGAAAGAGGACAAATGCAAAACCAGTAAGGACTACAGCTAAGAGAAAGACTCGAACAACAAAAAAGGCAAAAAGAAATAAACAATCAATGCTGAGCAGCAGCAGTGAAAATGATGATGAGTCCTTTACGATGAAAAAAGTCCATGCAAAAATGTCTGCTGATGAATTTGCTGGGTAAGTCTTGTTATACATTTTGTAAAAAAACAGAAAATCATTGTTTCTTGAGTCCGAATGAGTGAAATGCTTTATATCTTTGTAGTTCCAAGAAAGTGTTAGACCCTCCCCATTTGAGCAGGTTTGTCACACATCGCAAAAGACCACCACCACCCATCCAGACTAAGAAAATTGTAAGTAACAGTATTTATTGCAAGTAACAGTTTTATGTGTGTGTAAGAGAAAATGCTGAAGGATTGTCATTGAAACATCAGTGTTCTTGCTTCTCCCCCTTTTCACCTAGTCTGTTGTTCACCGCACGCTAAATTCCTCAGATGATTTCCTCCCTTCGATCTCCCAAAACAAGCGCAAGAAGCTGTTCTACATGAAAAACCATGACTCAAATAATCATGCCGCTAACAAGAACCTCAAACGCACACAGAACTGTGTGACTCTGGCTGAGGTCTCTTTCAATGATAGCGATGACCAGCAGCTCCCAAGTAAGCGTCCCCTGCTGTCCAGCACCCCTTCACTGGTCTGCAGACAGCTCCAAAACTTACCAGAGCCCTCCATCAGTGAGATCTCCTCCCTCAGCTTTAATGAACTTCACCAACCTATTGAAAATGACAACAGCGCTCATAGTTTGAAGAATGTTAAAGAGTGTGGCCACGCTCCACGAGAGAAGACAAGTCAGCAGTTCCCAAACCCAGACATCTCTTCTGGAGAGAGAGTGGAGGGTGAAGAGGATGCAGTTGTGGAAGAGAGAGCTGAGGATGGAGAGAGGGATCAGAGAAAAGAAGGATGCAGAGGTTTTGGACGCATGTCAACACTGTCACACCTAGAATCCTTAGCAGAGGACCTAAAGGAGAGGTGAGTAATGGCTGCTTATTTACAAAGAGAAACACAAACAACCTATTCATGATTTATTCATGTTTTTTAAATTAAGAATGAGTTGGTGTGTTCGTACCTTCAACTGGTAGTGTATGTAAAAATTTCATGTTTTTATTTGAATAAAAATTTCAATTCAGTTTTGTCTGTTTATTTTGATAGGTGTCGCAGAGTGGATGTAGCCTTAACGCTCAAAAGAATAGATGTCTCAGAACATCTCTCTGTGCAAAACAGCAGGAAACAGGAAGAGAAGATTGCCACAGACTGTTTGGAGTCCTCCGTGGCAGCAACTAGTCAGAAAAGCCAAACCTATGTAACTGTATCATCCAGATGCTCTTCACTATCCAACCTGTCCCTCTATATCTCCTCCTCTAAGTCTCTTTCCACTTCTCCTTTAACTGAAGCTAACTGCTCAAATCTGTCCCTTATTGACCGTCTTAAGGCTGAATGTCTGTTATCTTCCCTCACTGTTTGCATTCCCCGTCTTGACTTGGCTGCGTATCCTTTGGTCCACCAGGGGGCAACAAAAGCACCCTGCACTTACTCCTCATGCATACTCCCCATCAGCCACAGGGACATTGCCACCTCTCCACCTTTTAAGGAGACGGGGATTGTTTTCCCAAACAGTCCAATAAATCATAGGACTCCCAGTAATGCTGAAGCAGTTGTTCGACACTTGTCTGCATCATTCCAACCACCTCCAGTCTCTCCACCTGCCTCTGCAACTCATAGCAAAACACGACCACCTGCTGTGCCTAAAGAACGCACAGGTGCTGGTACTGGCACAGGTCGTAAAGTTTGTGTGAGTGGACTGAATGTCAGCCGCTGGTCAAAGAGGGGTACTGGAGAGTTCAATGAAAAACGAAGGAAAAAGGAAGGACGAACAAAGGCCTTGTCAGGAGACTACAGTTCCGGGTGCAGCATGCTATCTGCTGGAGCAGACACTTATGTAGCGGTCAGTTATCATTGTCAAGAATACTTTCTTGTGCCTATTATTCTGCTATAACATTCAGTCATTTTCTCACATTCTTTTTTGATAACTAATTGAAAACGTTTTTTATTTATGTATCATTCAAAATACACCTTTCACTGGACTACAGTGCACAGCAATCCACTTTACAATTGAGATTTTTTTTCATAGGTAAACCATTTTCTCGTAATACATTCTTGCATTCCATCTGTAATTCAGTTTGGAATTGCTTATTTCAAATTCTATTACAAAATGTATGCATGATGTATTTTTATTAATATTATAATTAAAATATTTAGTTATTTAAAAAAAAATTTAACA
>RJVU01048958.1:2825397-2858395 GCA_003731715.1 Anabarilius grahami | reverse complement strand
CCCCTAATACAAAAGATTGGCTGCGTTTATGCCCCCCCTTGGATATCTTCAGCTTGTATTTAGTAAATGAAATATAAAAGTATTTTGGCTTTCAATTCTGCAGGATGTTATTTTTCTGAAAGAAAAATGCCATTGTTTTGCTGAAACAAAACATTGTAACCAAATGTTTCAGCTGCTTATCTTTTTTTTCTGTGTGTTAATGCAGGAAACAACGTGTGGCTGGCTGCAGGGCACCAGTGGGATTGGTCTAGCTGTGACACCTCTCAGAATGGAGCAAATTAATCTCTCCTCCATCCTGGCCAATTTTACTCCTGACACACTCACGACACACTCCTGGGGCCGACTAAAGGCTGCGTTGTCCCTTCACAAGAAGAAAACTGGTATGTGTTTACAGCAGACCAGATAAAGCCAGTAGACGACAACCAAAAGTCTTTGATTCATATACCAAACTACCCAAAGTTTGCTTTCTTGAGAACTTAAGGCATTTTACATGGTACATGATGGGTGGCTTTTGGTGCCACCTTTGTTCTGTTACCTCTCAACCTTAAAAACTTAATAAGCATGTAAAATGTTCTTAAGTTCTTGTCACTTTTCCTAAAATGTTATGTATAAATCATGTGTGTACCACAGCATTTCCCACTCCTCGGCGCTTGGTACAGTCTCAACTGAAGTCCCCAGGCTTTGGTTTTCCAGCTGACATCAGTGTAGACCTGTTTGCTTCCCCTCTCTGCACACCTTCCAGAATCGCACCTTTACGCATGATCCAGTCCACCATGAACACTCCCATGGTAAAGACACAGAGATTTATGTGTTCACTCTTCAACACTAATGAACAATTATGTAAATAAAGGTCTCTTTTAATTCAAGAAACTGTATTGCTAATAAATATATACAGTTTGCATGGTTTATTCATATTTCAGAAATGCTTCTTTTAGTTTTGCATTTGTCTCAAAAGAGAATTGAGTTTTTTCTTCTTTTATATCTCTATAGTTCTCTATGGAAGCTTGTTTCCACCATGAAATAAAAAAGGCAATTGTTTTCTCGCAATTGCAAGTTATATCTCACATCTCTGATTTTTTTTTCACAAAATTGTGAGATATAAACTTGCAGTTGTAAGAAAAGTTCAGAATTGTGAGAGTCAAAATGACCTTTTTTCTTTTATTCTGCGGCAGATACAAGCTTCCATGCTCAACCTCTTTTGAACCATTTTTTGTTTGTTTGTTTATATAATTTTCCTGTTTTGTTAGGACTAAGACATGTATACACAAACACCATATGAGAATTTTTGTTAATGTATGTGCATGCTTTTGCGTATGTTAAGAGATATATAATACAATAATGTAGTCTACAGTTTAACATTATTTTGTTTTAAGCTTTTCTTTCAGAGTTAGTGTACACTCTCAGATAATTCATGTCTCTTTATTCCAGATATTTCTCTATTACAGAAAATCTCTATGATTTCTCATTTCTCTATGATGTATCTTTTCTCCCATTTTTACTTTCCTCCATTGTCTGTTCTAGACTTCATATGACGAGGATATCAGCGATGCAGAAAAAGTGTATCAGGAATGTCAGCAGAGCGGCCCACTTTCCTTTAGTGACTGTATCCCTCCAGCTCGCATGAAACACTGCAACAAGATTGGCGAAGGGACATTTGGAGAGGTCTTCTCAACTATAAATGATTCCGATGAGACAGTCGCTCTCAAAGTATGTGCACAATTTAATTATATACAATTTCATTGTTGAAGCATAACAACTATTGTCTTACACATCACAGGGTGACTTAATGCAAATACATGTAATATTTAAAATTTTGAACTTACCATATACATTATCTAAATACGTGAATAGATGTTTAATCACTGATTTGTAAGCATAATTATTTCTTAAACAAAATACAAAAATGATTGAAGTGATGTTAAAATGCAATTTCTATAGATCATTCCAGTGGAAGGCAGTCAGCAGGTCAATGGTGAACACCAGAAAACATTTGGTGAAATCCTCCATGAAATCATCATTTCCAAGTAGGATCTCTAACATAGCTCAGCAATTAATTTTTGAATGAATGGTGTAAATATTCAAACACATCTTCAATGTTCCTACAGAGAGCTGAGCAGTCTTAACATAAAGGAGATTAACAAGACAGATGGTTTCATTGGGCTCAACAAGTATGCTGCTTTTTTTTTTTTAGCAAACAGAAGTGTAAAATTAGGTGATAGGAAGTTTTCATGTGTTATAGTTTTAAGAATGCACACATAGAAAAGGATATTTTGTTTTGAAAGAAATCGTTTTTCTGTAATTTTCCTTTTTGGGTGAATGTTTTGTTTACTTTTTAGTTTACATTGTGTCCGTGGACGTTATCCTGAAGCTCTGCTCAAAGCCTGGGACAAGTTTGACCATCAAAAGGGATCAGAGAATGACAGACCTGGTAAGCTAAATGTGTAAACAATACATATGCCTTTAAATAGTTTTATATTTAATGTCCATTAATATATTGATTCTGTTGGCACAGATTTCTTTGATGACGAGCAGTTGTTTTTAATCCTGGAGTTTGAGTTTGGAGGGAGTGATCTAGAGAATATGAATGGAAAGGTACTTGTGCACAGATTTCCTTCTTTAAACAATGCTTTTGTCATTGTATGGGTTAACCCTTAAACAGGCAAGAGTGAAAAATGATCAGCAAAAAATCATTTCATGTCACTTTTTATATCATCTGGACATAAGTAAAACATATCCAAAGGAATTTTTTTAATATTTTTGTATTTTTTGAGTTGTATCTCCCAGGATATGTTGCCCTATTATAGTATAAAAAGCCAAAGTCATCAATATTTCTATGATTTATTTGATGCAAAAAAAAAAGAAAAAAGTAATATGCAAAATATACTGCATGTATGACATGTCTCAGTGTACTAAAATTGAGGCATACCCATTTCTTGTATTTTTACACTGCTTAAAGGTGCAATATGTACAATTTTTGCTGTAAAATATCCAAAAACCCTTAGGCCAGTGTTATATATTTTGTTCACTTGAGTACTTGCAATATCCCAAATGTTTTGTAAACTATTTGTAAATCGTGAGAAAATTGCAATTTTAACCAAGGCTCCGAGACATGTGAGGTCATACCTGCGTTATCCTTGGTTTCCGGTTTTATTTTGTAGAAACCATGGAAACACCAAAGACGCTTTAATATATTGCATGTTTTAATAGACAAGAGAACAACTGTTTTGATATATTTATAGACAGAAAACGAATTGTTGTTATATAGCTCAACACGTTTAGTCTTATTGTTTAAATCTAATTTTCTTGATTTTTTTTTTTTGCAAGTACATACTGCACCTTTAACTGTCTCGTCTTCAACCTCGGATGGGCAACTCTAGCCTTAGAGGTCCAGTGTCTATCATCCCTAATCAATCATATAATATAATTTATGATACAACATATAATTTTAAAACATATAAAAACATAGGCCCAGTTTCACAGAGAGGAGGATTAGGCCTTTGTTCAATCAGGACATTTAAGTAGCTTTTATAAACGTACCCTAGAAAAAACATTGCTGGAGTGCATCTTGAGACAAAACAATGGCACTGACATATTTTCAGATATGTCAGTGCAAGTAGCTTTCAGTTAAAACAGCTCAAATATGCATTTTATAATTTTTTACATTTATATAGCGCTTTTCTGGGTACTCAAAGCGCTTTACATATAGTAGGGGGAATCTCCTCAACCACCACCAATGTGCAGCATCCACCTGGATGATGCGACGGCAGCCATATTGCGCCAGAATGCCCACCACACACCAGCTTATTGGTGGAGAGGAGACAGAGTGATGAAGCCAATCAGTATATGGGGATGATTAGGAGGCCATGATGGACAGAGGCCAATGGGCAAATTTGGCCAGGATGTCGGGGTTACACCCCTACTCTTTTCGAAGGACATCCTGGGATTTTTAATGACCACAGAGAGTCAGGACCTCGGTTTAACGTCTCATCCGAAGGACGGTGCTTTTTGACAGTATAGTGTCCCATCACTATACTGGGGCATTAGGGCCCACACAGACCACAGGGTGAGCACCCCCTGCTGGCCTCACTAACACCTCTTCCAGCAGCAACCTAGTTTTCCCAGGAGGTCTCCCATCCAGGTACTTACCAGGCTCAGCCCTGCTTAGCTTCAGTGGGCAACCAGTCTTGGGCTACAGGGTGATATGGCTGTTGAAACTGGGGGAATAAAATGTAATCCTGGAGACTTTGGTTAGATTTTTTTGGTGTGTTTGCACAATATTTTTTTTAACTCAAAATTAGTGTTGTCAAAAGTATGTACCACGAAACCAAGTTGGTACTGAAATTTTAAAAACGAGCGCTGTTGAGCAGATTCGTAAACACCTGATTTACCTTTGTGTTGATGTGCTCATCAGATATGTCTGTGATTGGCTACAATGATCAATGCATGGTAGCATTTGAATTTGAAAGCGGGAGCGTTTTAAAGCAGGCGTCTATCAGCGGACCGTCACAAAGGCCAGTCAGAGATGTTTACTAATCCTAATTTAATTTGTTAAAATTTCAGTACTGATTTTGTATCATGGTCGTTACTTTTGTTCTTTTTTTTTTACTTTTGATCTTAATTTGTTTGGAAGAATGAAAATCGAATAGGTTTGGAATGACTCGAGGATGAGTATATAACAATTTTCATTTTTGGGTGAACTATCCCTTTAAGAATTACTGTAATATCTAAACCTATTAATTAGAAGTGGAGTGTCCATATACTTTGAGCTATATTGTATCAAGTTTATGTTTGTTTGTACCATTGCAGCTAAATTCCATGGCCCAGGCCAAGAGTGTTCTACATCAAGTCACTGCAGCTTTGGCTGTAGCTGAGCAAGCCCTGTGCTTTGAACACAGGTAACAAGTCTGAAGCTGAAATTTAAATGTACAGTTGTGTTCAAAATAATAGCAGTCCAACATCACTAACCAGATCAGTCAGTTTTTGATAGAAATTATATTTCTACATGGCGAATATTTTACTAATAGATGTAGTAGAGTAATAGAAAACCAACAGACACAACAGTCATGACATGCATGCTGCTGATTATGTGTGATTGAATCATTAATTGAAATGGGCGTGTTCAAAATAATAGCAGTGTGGAGTTCAATTAGAGATTAATCAATTTCAATGAATTCTGTGAAAAAACTGATGTCAAACAAATGGCCCTTATTTAAGGACGAAGGCAGCAAATGTTGTTCTGTGCATTTCTCTCAGAAAATCAGAGTAAAATGGGTCGTTCCAGACATTGTTCAGAAGAACAACGTACTTTGATTAAAAAGTTGATTAGAGGGGAAAACATTTAAGGAAGTGCAGAAAATGATAGGCTGCTCAGCTAAAATGATATCCAATGCTTTAAAATGGCAACCAAAATCAGAAAGACGTGGAAGAAAACGAAAAACTACCATTCGAATGGACCGAAGAATAGAAAGAAAATGGCAAAGACTCAGCCAATGATCAGCTCCAGAGAGATCAAAGAAAGTCTAAAATTACCTGTGAGTACTGTAACAATTAGAAGACGCCTATGTGAAGCCAAGCTATCAGCAAGAAGCCCTCGCAAAGTCCCATTGTTGAAAAAAAATGACACGTGCTGAAGAGGTTACAGTTTGCCAAAGAACACATTGACTGGCCTAAAGAGAAATGGCGCAATATTTTGTGGACTGATGAAAGCAAGATTATTCTTTTTGGGTCTAGGGGATGCAGACAGTTTGTCAGGTGACCCCCAAACACTGAATTCAAGCCACAGTACATTGTGAAGACAGTGAAGCATGGTGGCGCAAGCATCATGATATGGGGATGTTTCTCGTACTATGGTGTTGGGCCTATTTATCGGATTCCAGGGATCATGGATCAGTTTGAGTACATCAAAATACTTGAAGAGGTCATGTTGCCTTATGCCAAAGAGGAAATGCCCTTAAAATGGGTGTTTCAACAAGACAATGACCCCAAACACAGCAGTAAACGAGCAGCATTTTGGTTCCAGACCAACAAGATTAACGTTATGGAGTGGCCAGCCCAATCCCCAGACCTTAATCCAATAGAAAACTTGTGGGGTGATATCAAAAATGCTGTTTCTGAGGCAAAACCAAGAAATGCAGAGGAATTGTGGTGTGTAGTGCAATCATCCTGGGCTGGAATACCTGTTCACAGGTGCCAGAAGTTGGTTGACTCCATGCAACACAGATGTGAAGCAGTTCTCAGAAACCGTGGTTATACAACTAAATATTAGTTGTTATTCACATGAAAGCAACATCTTTAAGCATTTTTCAGTTTATACAGTAAATGTCACTTTGTAAAGAAAAATGCAGACGCTGCTATTTTTTTGAACAGCCTAATATTCCTTTTCCTTCACTTTCTGAAAAGTAATAACAAATTTGACAATTTTTTCTTCATGTTTTGATTTAGAATATAATGTGCAGTGTTCCCAAAGCATTTGCATGTATTGAAATAAAGGTTATTATATGGATTTTAAGCTTTACTCACTTTTTTAAACACGCTGCTATTATTTTGAACATAACTGTAGATATAACTTGCATACAAATTTCTCTATATGCTGTCAGTGTAAGCTTAAGTGGTGTGTGCTGACTTTTCAGAGATCTTCATTGGGGGAACATCCTGGTGAAGAATGTTAAGCACAAGCACAACGACTTCATTCTGAATGGAACAGTGCATTCCGTAGAGACACGAGGGGTTCACGTCAACATTATTGACTACTCACTCTCACGCCTGGAGATCGGTCAGTGCAAGGAAAAACTTTCTCTAACTCTTCTTGGCGCAAATAGTTTTCTGTTCCATGAATTTAGTTTTTAAGGTATTAGAGTTGCAAATCTCATGCTTATTAACAATTAGAGATAAATTAATTTTGTATGTATCCCCCTAGCCTCATTCTTAAAATGGTGATTTTTGGCCTGACTTCAGAGGCCTTCCTTCCTTGACATTCTCAACTGCACCTAAGGCCCGGTTTACACCTGGTATTAAGATACGTTTTGTTAGATCGGATCACAAGTAGATGAGGGAGACGCATACACATTTACACCTGATGTTTTAATCCATCTCTTTTGACCACTTCTGTCCAGATTTCTTTAAAGGTGCTATAGAGGATGTTTTGTTTTATACATTTTTGCAATATTACTTGAAACTGTCTTTACTAACTGATAAAAGACTATATATTAGGTGCACTGAAAGGAATAATATCAATATACATCATCTGTGCACGAGGTAGGGCCTTAAAAACAGAGGGCCAATCGTTTATGCGATGATCACGTAAATAATTGGCTGATGTTATTAAGGCCCTTCCTCGTGCACAGATGATGTATATTGATATTATTCCTTTCAGTGCACCTAATAAATAGTCTTTTATCAGTTAGTAAAGACAGTTTCAAGTAATATTGCAAAAATGTATAAAACAAAACATCCTCTATAGCACCTTTTAAAGGGTAGGGTCTATGGGCAGGTAAATGTATCCAATATATTTGTATCTAAAGGGCAAAATAAGCTCACACAATTTACATTTGAAAGAGACCGGAGATGGTGGAAGAACATAGGCGGAAGCTTTCGTTTCTGCTCTAATATCCACAAAAACCACGATGAACGCAGTGAGTACATTAGAAATCAGAAATGGTGCAAGAACATTGCGCTTGGTACGTTTTTCATTTTCAAACCAAACTTGGGTCCTCAGCCGACAAAGTATAAACCCTGTCTGGCTAGCGCACTTCCAATAATTTTTACACATTAGGTCAGTAGGCGGAGAGTAGACCGTCTTTTGTGACTGTTCGAACGCATTCAACCACATGAGTGTCTACACTACAAAAGCAGTCCGGTCAAATGCGTTTTCGACTATCTCTGGAAGTGGTTGAAAGTGACAAGCTCAAAACATTTAAGACCCCGTTTACTCCTGTATTTAGTGTTGTCCATTTGTGATCTGATCGACCAAAACGCATCCTAATACCAGCTGTAAACAGGGCCCAATAATTAAAATCATACAACATTATTTTACAACAAATGAGTCTTTAATGAACATTTTTTTTATATATAAATGTTGTTGATTGCATTTGTAAAGCTCAACCATCCCAACCATTCCATGATCAAAATAAATTAAAATGTCCCATAAATTAACTACAAATTAATATTTGGTCCCAAACTAGCTAGCCGTTAGTAAAGGACAAGGTCTACAATTTTGTAACCAGCTTTGTATTGTGTCAATGTTGGTAGTATGTGTAAATGAACTTTAAATTGACTTTTTCTCCATGTTACCTGCATGCTGGACTGAAACATAGAGAAAGAGTACACATTGTTCATTTACATATTCTATAGTCATTGTAACAATGCAAAGCCAGTTGAAAATGTATGATTGTATCCTTTTAAGAGAAAGTTTCATTTAGGTAAAATTGGCAACTTTTACTCTTGGTACAAGAGTTGCAAATATAGTAAACCTGATACACATGAGTTGGAAAATGTTCTAAATGTTTGAAAACTCTCTCTCTCTTTCCCTCTCTCAGATGGACTGACAGTGTCATGTGATATCTCTTCAGATGAAGAGTTGTTTATGGGTCAAGGAGATTATCAGTTTGAAATCTACCGCCTAATGAAGAAAGAAAACAAGTGTGTGCTTCAGCCTCAGAAAGATATTTAAAATTCTTTCATTCATAATGAAGGATTGATGATTCTCATTCTTTTTTTCATTCTCTTTCTCAGTAACTGCTGGTCCATGTATAATCCCCATTCCAATGTGTTGTGGCTGCACTATCTGACTGATAAGCTTTTGAGCATGAGCTACAAAAACAAAGCCCAGTCCAACCAGCAGAGGACACTGAAGAGCGCCCTCAAATCTTTCCAGTCGGAGATACTGAATTATCCGTCTGCTACAGAAGCTCTTATAAACTGCAAGTTCTTTCAGTGAAACGTTTGTTTTAATTAACACAATATATAGACCTGTATAATTAGTTAGTAATGAGTTGTTCAAATGTTCTGTAAAAATATATTGAAAACAAATAAAGAAAATGGGCAATCATGCAATTTAAAAAACAAAAATATGTAATTTATTAATACACATTAATTATCTTGAGATAGTTAAGAGTTTTGGCATAGTATGGCAAAACCAGCTATTCTTGCATTCTATTTTGTTTAAGAAAAGTCTCAACATTCCACAACACATTTCCAGCAAACCAAACCTGGCAGTTCATTTTATTAATTAACAGGTCCATGTTGGATTTGGTGCAGAACTGTTCAGTCTTTTTTTTTAGACCTTGTATAATCATCCTTTAGCTGGGAGAGACCACACGTGAAGCATCAATGGAGAAAGCCTCTACACAGGAACATTCTCTTCTTTCAGGTCTTTGATATGCCCACCCTCTCCATGACCTTAGAATCCTGTTGTCCTTCATCGTTCTGAGTTCTTTATGACCGAATGCATAATCTCTTTATTTTTGTAACAATTTAAGACATTGGATAAAAGAGGATAAAAGTGAGATGCATCCTGTAGAAAAGCTTATTTGGTGTTAGCTTGCAGTTGAGTGTAATTATGCAGAAAAAGAAACTTTGGTGATCCTGTTCTCAATATGTTGGGACAGATACAGCCAAATGTTCAGTGGGACCTCAAAAAGAGAAATATTTGGTGAACCACTCCTGTTTTTGAGGGTCTTGTCCATCAGGCCCTGTTTCAATAACCCTCTGCTCAGCAGGAGTCCTGAAACACAAGCACAAGATATAAGAACCAGAAAAGTAGATATGACATCTTGGGAAGGGAAAAAAAAACGTTGTCAAGCATCAGACTTTATAACATTGAACCAGGAAAGGGGTAATAAAATATTACGATCTCAGAGTTAAACTGTCAGAGAAAAATAATCTTAATTATGTCAGATAACACTTAAGCAAAACATGGTCAGGTCAAAGAGTAAATAATTTTTGGTTACAAATTTTTATCAATTTTACTGGTAGTCCGCTGTATGAAGAATTTTTGGATATAATATGTCAGTTTATTTTGCTATCCTCACTTACATAAATAAACTATAGTGTCCTGCACCCACTAGTAAAAATTTATTATTTTTGGTTTGGCTGTAAGTTAATGTATTAACTAACAATGTGCAACTAATTTGCTACTGTGTTTATTAATCTTCATTAACATTAGTTAATAAAAATACAAGTTCATTGTTAGTTTGTCATCTCAGGTCCATTAACATTAGTTAATGCTCTGTGAACTAACATGAACAAACAACAAAACAGCTGGATTTTTATTAACTAACATTAACAAATGTTAACAATGGTGCTAACAATGCTGAGTTCATGAGTTCGATAATGCATGAACTCATAAAATCTTGAATGCAATGTCGGTCGCTCTGGATAAATGAATCTGCCAAACTAATAAAATGTAATTACATATTTTAATGTAAATTTTCAATAAGAACAAACCTCATATGTTAAGATTTGTATTTATCTACCTCAAAAAGAAAAGGTTTTTAAAACGCTGAGGAGATTACATTCAGGAGTGTTTGGTTAGATCTAGGACTGCTGGTATGCGGTTGATTACCTGATGTGCTGGTTGTAGTTAATTTTAAGCTTGTTCTGATGTCGCACCTCTTGTGAGGGTGGGCGGCTTTGTCTGATAGAGGCTCTGTGTTCAGCATGAGGCGAGGTGGTTGTGTGTGTCCTTGTTAGGGGGGTTCCTCGCCCGCTCTGGTCCAGACTTGGTAATCCACGCTCAACTGGTGAGCATTTGGCCTTCGGAGACCCCCCATCGTATGAGCAGAGGTTTGGGATGCTAGTTTCCTCAACGCCCTTTTTCTATATACAGAAGGCAGATTACAACAGATTAATTCTGAGCTTCAATAAACAGTTCCTCTCACTTATTTTATAACACTTTTATAACAATTGTTTTTTGAAATTCAATGAGTGTGGGTTTTGGAGCAGTGTGTATGTGTGCTACCTTTATAGTAGGTGTGAGGGTCCCTGCTTGTGTCCTAGAGTCATAAGGCTTCAATATTTCATCGCTGCAGAGAGGTGGATGCTGGGATAGCTGGTGGAGGTCCTCCTGAAATAGAAACACAAATAATGAGATGAAGAGACAGAAGAGTATGAGCATCTTGCATGTGTCTATGTGTACATGTGTGTCTAACCACTAGACTTTTGATGAGTTGGTCTCTCTCGCTCAGCTTGTCCTGTAGTTTAGCAATGGTGTGCAGGTCTTCTACTCTTCTCTTTCCCCTTTCTTCCCTTTCTCTCAACCTACAAACAAAATACAAGCACATAAAACAGACATACAAAGATGAATTAAATGCAACAATAATTATATTACATTAATATATGGCTTGAATACAACTGTGTTTTAGTAAAAAAATATTTAAAAAAAAAAATCTCAAAATAGGACTTGCACAAGAATAAAGGTGTAGCATTATTCTACTTGATTCATGCAATATTACATCTTTGTTCTTGTCATTTTAAGACTATTCACAAAATGAATGCCTTTTATTCTCATGATGTTACAACTTTTATACTTGAAGTCTTGCTTAAGATTTTAATTTGGCACTAAAACAGTCACACATAAATACCTGCATAATATGACATTCTAATATAGATAATAATTTAAAATAGCTAAAATGATCGAATTAGCCAATATATTTAATAAATTAGCATTAAAGGTGCAGAGGATGTGTGAAATTTTTACAAACACTTGGAAATCTGTGAAAATCTAGGAAATACTAGTCATGAGCCATCATCATATATTGTCTTGGGTTAATTCTGTATGTATGTGTGGTTTGCATTATGCATTATTGATTTGGGAGGAGTAGGTACTCTGTTTCCAAGGCAACTATGCGGCCCTGTAGTCGTGTTTGGGCAGTGCTGAAGTCTGATATTATGGTCTGGATCTCCATTCTGTGCTCTCTCTTCACACTCTCCATGCTATTCCGGTGATCTGACCCATCCGCTTCACCAGCCGCATCTCGTTCCTCTAGGAAACTGCAAGTCGCATACAAATACATCAACATCACACAAGTATTTTCTGCTTTTTGCTCATAGCTATATCAGAGCTATAGATATTAGATTTACTCGCCCCTAAACGTCACGTAAAACAGTATGTGGTTGGTCTTTTAGGTTCAGACATCTTTGTTCTATTTAATATCACTTTTCCACCAAAATCGTGCAGGTGCTTGTGGGTAGAGCTGGTACTCAGCTGGAGGATCTGCAAACTCTCATAACTGGCTGAGCGAACAATGATGTAAGTGATACTACAGTACATACCCTGCCAACAAACTTTATGTTTTGAAAACAGGTTTATATCCATTGGAATTTAATTCAGTTTCTTTATGCCATCTTGCTGCAACAGCCAGTAGTTATTAAATGTATTACAAATACAATTATTTTTCAATCAATTCAACATAACATTTAATTAAATAAAATCATATTATTTTAGATAACGGGATAATGGACAGAAACTGCCTGGAGCCGCCGTGCAAAGTGACATACACATCAACAAGATCAACGGAATGCATATATCATCACACGCTTCAAGTGTGGAGTGCCCAAGATTTATTTTTTGTGTGTGCGTGCGTGTCAGTCTTGCCAGACCAAGTTGTTGTTGTTCAGAAAACATTACTTGGAGGACATTAGTGTTAGTGTTTCCTGGTTTGACACCAGCAGGTTTAAAGGGATAGTTCACCCAACAATGAAAATGCTGTCATCATTTACTCACCCTCATTTTGTTCCCGTAAGATTTTGATCAAATTTGAAACACAAATTAAGATATTTTTAATAAAACCTGAGGGATTTCTGTCCCTCCATTGAATGGCCATTCCACTAAAAATGTGATGCTTCAAAAAGTTCATAAATACATCGTAAAAGAAATCCATATGAATAGATTGGTTTAATAAAAGTCTTCTGAAGAGACAAGATTGCTTTATATGATAATTAGATTTAATTTAGGCATTTATTCACTTATAAACATTTATCAATACACATACATGGAGTACATCAAATATGGTCAATGGAAGCTGAACGAAAGTTTTATCCATTTTGAAATGACATGAGGGTATGTAAGTGATGACAGATTTTTTATCTTTGAGTGAACTTTATGGGAACTTGTGGAGAGCTGATTTTCTGTAGTGGAAATGTATGGAACAGTTCCAAATCCCTTTCCATTGGAAAATTGGAATAAATAAGCAGTTCTTGCCCAGAATAAGCAGCAATGTGGACCAGATTTTATGCCGATAGTCAACAGTCAGTCTCGTCACTGACTGCTGTGTGAGTATACTTGTGGTCATCTTATTATTGACCTCCCTGTCTGTGTGCGTGTTTGAGGTCATCTTGTTACTGACCTCTTGTGTTTATGTTTGTGGTCATCTTGTTCCTCTCTTTGTGCACTCATTGCACTCATCCGTTCTTTCAGATCTTCGTTCTCTCTCTTTAGCTCCTGAACCTCGCTGCTCTTCTCATCCAGCTGTCTCTCTAGTGACTGTAAGCGGTTTTGCTGCTTCAGATCCTGAGAAGGAGACAGGGAGAGAGTTGCGATGCACCCCTTGAGGCAGTGTAAGTGTGTGTGTGTGTTTGTCTGTTTGGGTTGTGTGTGTACCTGCTGCAGGGCCATCATTTGTGTGTGTGTGTGTATTTCATTCTGAAGGTCCTCGATCTGCTGCATGTGTCTCTGGGTGACCTGTCTCACCCACTCAGTGTGCTGCTGGGTCAGCTCTGCCTTCTGCTTGTCTATACACACACACACGCACAGACACAGTTGAAAGACACATTAGATAAGACATGCTTACAAAGGTGGCCGTATGTGCCGTCTTTAGTCCTGCTCTACTTTAGGAGATGGTGGCACTAGATGGTGCTGTTGTGCAAAATGCAATGCATGATCATCAATTCATTTTAAAGAATAACATTATTTTTCACACAAACTTGTTTTATAAACCTTTCACATTATGACAGCAATTTTTATATGATTTTTACAGGCACATCCTCTGTATGGCTGTGTCCAAAAGCTTAAAAATGCTGCCTTCGGAGTAGAGTTGTCAAAAGTACCGACTTCGGTACCAATTTCGGTACTGAAATTTTAAAAATGTGACGCTTTGAACGCTGTTAAGTGGATTCGTAAACTCTCTGATTAGCTATTGTGTTTACACGCTCATCAGTATGTCTGTGATTGGCTTCAATGATCAACGCTTCAATAGTCATCAATGTAGTGATGGGGAGTCGACTCCAAAAGAGTCGATTCCTCGATTCTGAATAGCCCCAGAGTCGGGGTCGACTCCAGCACAGGAATCGACTCTCGGTGTCGACTCTGTTGCTGTGTCCGGAATCGCTCACTTGTTTACTGATTCTCGAATCCATAGCCTACATAATGCATGGCAGTTAAGTGCATAATGTCTATGGTTAAGTGCACTAAGCAAGGAGTGAACGAAATGAAGCGAGGAATTCGGACACTGACGAATCACGTCAGAGAGCTGTCGTAGAAACTTTGTCACATACATTTATGTAGCTTACTTTAGAAATAGATAAGTCATAGTGACTTTAGTTTGTAATACATACCTCCGTGTCAGCTTTAGTATTGATGGTAGCTTATATTATTGCAATAAATATAGATTTGATTTTCTATAGTTAACCGTGTTCATTAAACTAACCATACATAAAAAATAATAAAAAACTCACATCAACAATAAACACATTAATAAGTGTACATGTATGTATTTTTATGTATTGTATTAATTTTAGTATCTTTAACTCTCGTGTCCAAGCACTTTTAAGACAATGATCATGTGCGTTTAGTGCCATCCCCTGACCATTATAATGAGATGAATTCAATAAAGAATCCCTGCTTTCTCATTAATTTAATTCTGACATAATATTCGACCACAGATGTTCTTCGAGACTTTTCCCTCGGTCAAATTAGGTATCGGCAATTAGCAACATTGATAGGCTACTCATCAAGTCATCTCTAAATTGGACTAATTTGGACAGTCTTGCTAAACGTGTGTTGTTTTAATGAGGGGATTTTAAGGCTTTGCGTCGGGGAAAAATAAATTATGTGTGTAAGGACTGCCATCTTGGCTTATTTATGACCCTGTTTTGATGTACAGTAAATGGAGTCGAGGAGTCGATTCCATCGATTCCTACAGTGGGAGTCGGGAGTCGGAGTCAACTCCAAAAAACTTGGAATCGAACACCCCTACATCAATGA
The DNA here is from genome assembly GCA_003731715.1 of Anabarilius grahami. Lineage (NCBI taxonomy): Eukaryota > Metazoa > Chordata > Actinopteri > Cypriniformes > Xenocyprididae > Anabarilius > Anabarilius grahami. The sequence continues at coordinate 2,843,196 of RJVU01048958.1, read as the reverse complement.
CACTCTTCACCGAGCGCTTACAAAGATACACATGGGAGTGTTTAAAAGCAGGCGTCTATCGCGGACCAGTCCGTTGAGTCCTGCTTTCAACCGCTCCTGTGCATTGATCATTGTAGCCAATCACAGACATATCCGATGAATGCGTCAACACAATGGCCAATCAGAGATGTTTACGAATCCGCTCAACAGCACTCAAAGAGTCATGGATGACTTTTCTATGTGTGGAAATCAAAGTTCTTTTAAAATTCTCTCATACAGTACATCCAGGTTGTCCAAGAAAAAGAGAACCCTGGTTCTTAAAGGATTAGTTCACTTATATTACTTATAATTTAGTCACCCCCACGTCATCCAAGATGTTTATGTCTTTACTTAATCATGTTTGAAAGGTCACGTGTGATGTAGGCGGAAGTACCGAGCAAGTTTTTGCAAAGCGAACATGCAAAGACTAAGTCAAACAGCCTTTCCAAAACACAAGGTAAAACAACGTTGTCGGACGATTTTCAAGTTGGAGGAGAAAATGAGATGGAGTTTTTCGCCCTACCGCGGTACTTCCGCCTATGTCATGCGTGACCTGTCCAACTTGATTATGTAATGGATGGGGCATGGCAGAGCTAGTGCAAGACGAGCATTTGTGGTTAAAAAGTATATCATTTATTTATTTTTTTTAGAAAATGGCCGATCATTTTGCTAGATAAGACCCTTATTCCTCAGCTGGAATCGTGTAGAGCCCTTTGAAGCTGCATTGAAACTGCAATTTGGACCTTCAACCCATTGAACCATGTTGAAGTCCACTATATGAGAAAAATCCTGGAATGTTTTCCTCAAAAACCATAATTTCTTTTCGACTGAAGAAAAAAAGACAAACATCTTGGATGACATGAGGGTGAGTAAATTATCAGGAAATTTTGATTCTCAAGTGAACTAATCCTTTAAATAAAAATGGCAGTTGTGAAGGAAACAAATTAAAATAAGTAATATGCTTTCAGCTTACATCTAGATTTTTAGCTGTTTTTGCTCATTTTAAAGCTTGTTTCGTCTTATTTTAAATCATTTTAAGCCATTTTGCGGTCCCCTCTGTAGTGTGCTAAGTGGATACCAGCCCTCTGGAACCAGAACCAGAGCCAGTAGGCTAATAGGCCCTGTTTTGCTTCATATAAAAAAGATTGTTCACATTCTTTTGGTGCGATAGATTCTCTCTATGTAAGTTTCAAACTTAGAGGTTTGCAAAAAAACATTCTGGATGAGGAATGATGGTTACCCAGCTGTAGTTTGTGCTGAGTGAGTAAGCGTTGTTTCTCCGACTGAAGTTCTTCATTGGCTTGTGTTTCCAGGGCCTGAAGAGCACGCTGGTGATTTAACCTCTCCACACGCAACAACTCCTCTTCTCGTTCACGCCAGCCCCACTTCTCCCTCTCCTCTTCCCTCTCTCCTGTAGCCTTTCCATCCTCCTCATCCTCATCTTCCTCTTTTACCACCTACAGTACACAGATACAAAGACAACACAAAGTAACTAACATGAAGAGTTCTTTCCACAGTCGTGTGTGCATGTGTGTTCTGTCATAAAACTGTTTTTGTCCACACAATATCAGTCAATGGGGTCCAAAACATCATTGGACCCCATTTACTTGATTATACATTTTACCATTTACTTGATTATACAGACCAAAAAACAAACAAAACTCTTTTGTGTTACAATGAGTGAAGAATTACACAGGTTTGAAAAGACATTGTGGGTGAGTTATGATAATGATGATAATTATATTATTAATCATGAGAAATGTTTTAATATCCCAATAGCCCTAGTGTGCACGCACCTGTAACTGCTGCCTTATCAGTCTCTCTTTCTCCTGAATGGTGGAGTGAAGCTGAGATCTGAGCGAGCTGTTCATATCTCTTGTCTTTTGGATCTCCTGCTTCATTCGTTCCATCTCTCCATTACCATAACGCCTCTCTCTCTCTCCTTCCAACTTCTCCGAGAGTGCTCTCCTCTCCTCCAGCTACACACAGAGATGGAAAAAATAATGTGTGTATGATGGGTCTGAGGAAACTAACATTGTGTGTTACCTGTGTCTGCAGTTCTTCTACTCTGTATTGCCACTGTTGGTTCATATTTCTGATCTCTTCTTCTCGTTCTCTCTTCAGTTCCACGATCTGATCAGAGAACTGCTTCTCAAACTGTAGCCTACACACACACACACACATACATTCTAATAAATAAAACTGCACCCTCTACCAGTGGTGTAGTCCTAACAAAAAGTGGTTTATTACATTTTGGAGGTCCTTGGCATCAAACATTTTTAAAAACCACTGGATCTGTAGACAGGGCACTCTGTCTTTTTCTCCTGCTCTCTCTCTCTCTCTCTCTCTCTCACACACACACAGTGAGACATTGAAAGTTTGGGGTCAGTGAGATTTTTTTTTTTGAAGGAAATTAATCTTTTATTCAGCAAATATGCATTTGATCAAAAGTGACAGTAAAGACTTTTTTGAAATTGTTACAAAAGATTTCTATTTCAAATAAATGCTGTTTATTTGAACTTTCTATTTATTGAATAATCCTGCAAAATGTTTCATGTTTCTATAAAAATATTAAGCAGCACATCTGTTTTCAACATTGATAATAATTATATATAAAAAATGTTTCATGACCACATCAACATATTGGAATGATTTATGAAGACTGGAGTACTGTCTGCTGAAAACTTAACTTTACCATCACAAAAATACATTTGTTTTAAATTATATTAAAAATAGAAAACAGTATTTGAAATTGTAATAATATTGTAAAATATTGTTATGGTTTAAAATAACTTTTTGATTTTGATGTTTGATCAAAAAAACGCAAGCTTGGTGAGCTTAAGGGACTTCTTTCAAACCATAAAAAAAACATTTGGTTTGCACTACGAGTTGGTTTGCACTCGTAGTGCAAACCAAATGTTTGCACTACGAGTGTCATCCACACAAATTACTGACGTCCAATTGCCAATAATTAGCAAAATTTTATTAATGTTCATAAATAGATCTGAATAAATGAATGTGTTTATTAATTATTTACATAATACAAATTAATCAATTAAATATTTTAATTAACTGAAATTATCTTTCTCTCCCCTCTCGTCTCATTGTCGTTTAGACACACCTGATTCTCTCCTCTATACCATGATTGGACTGTTGTAGAATGTCTCTCTCTTGCTGTAGAGCAGAAATCTCTGCCTGTAACACTTCCTTCTGTGCAGCAAACTCCTCCTGTGGGACACATAAAAAGAAAGGAGGACAAGGATAGATGGATCCATGGATTAAGGGAGAAAAAGAAGTAGACCGGTTGCTAGGTGAATGTTGAAGTATTTCTTTCCTCTAGGCAGCACAGATTTGCTGAAATCAGCAGAACCTTGTGCTGCCACAAGGGAATTGCAGATCTGTGTGTGTGCTTGTGAGTACGTGTGATAGAGCTGTGCAGTAATGGAAAGGGACATCACTGACACTCTGTCCACATGTCAGATGGAAGTGTGTGTTGAGCAAACAGGAGCAAGAACCTGTATTTGCTGCATACTCCTATGCATGTTTTCCAGTTCCTCTTTCACTTGTACACACTCCAGGCCATATGCTGACTGCCGCTCCACCTCTGCACACTCCTTCTCTCTCTCTTCTGCCCTTTCCTTCTCCTCTTCTCTTTCTCTTTCCAGCATTTGAATCACCCCTTCCAATTTCGCTATCTGCAAGCCAAGAAAACTCAGATCAGGAAAGACCCATAAGAACCATATGAGAAACCACCCAGGTGTGATATAAAATTCATGTGAGCCATACAAAGAAAATCAACTTCTGATAGAATAGAATAGAATCTTTATCTAGAGCAACATGAGGTTGAGTGTCTTTAATAAAATGGGATTTGTTATAGGGTGTTGTTCAATCTGTTTTCTAGTTCAGTAATGTTGTCGCAAATATAAATTTATTAAGATATCTTTTTTCTGTGATTTGATCTTATACTGCCATTAAAATGTTTTGGAGTCAGTAAAATTTTCACTTTTTTTCAAAGAAATTAATACTTTTATTCAGCAAAGATGCTGTCAGGAAATGCTATGTATGAAAATGGCAATATGGTGAGAATAACAGGTTTATTTTGCAGCGTTTCAAAAACAGGACAGACAGGTAAGCAAACTTGATATAGCAGATGAGAATTAGAACGGAATGATAATCAGAGTCTTTACTGTGTTACAGGTGGTGTTGGAGCTTGTGGATTCATGACAGGTGACGGTGGAGAGAACACACTTCTGTGGGAGATCAGAGGTGAGGAAGAGGGATCGCTGGAGTATGCAAGGAGCAGGTAGGAAATCAGAAAATCACAAGAGGTAAGCATTTAGGCAAGTAGTCCGTAGTCCTTGTTGTTTGAGGACAGGTGCAGTGGAGTGAATACGGTATTGAGCTGGTAACTGGAGCTGATAGGATACTGGGTTGACTTGGCGGATGATGGTGAAGGGGCCAGTGAACCTAGGACTTCTTGCAGGGCAGGCACAGCTTTATGTTCCTCGTGGAGAGCCATACCTTCTGCCCGGGTTGAAATGAAGGAGTGCTGGCCCGCCCGGCATCGGCTTAGCTCTTCTTGCAGTGCACTGCCCTCTGAAGGTGGTGATGTGCATCGTCCCAGATCCTCTCACTCTCCTGGAACCAGTGATCTACTGATGGAATGTCCGACGGTTTCCCAGACCAATGGAACAAAGGGAGCTGAAAACCGAGTACGCACTGGAAGGGCGTGAGTCCAGTGGCAGATTGATGAAGGGAGTTCCGTGCATACTCGGCCCAGGTGAGGAACTGGTTCCAGGAGTTCTGGCAGCCATGGCAGAAGGTTCTCATGAATCATCTGATTTCTTGCACCTTCCTCTCAGCTTGCCCATTCAATTGGGGATGGTAGCCAGAAGAAAGGCTCACGGTCACACCCAGGAGAGTGAAAAGGCTTTCCAGACTCTTGAGATGAATTGTGGACCCCGATCTTAAACTATATCTTTAGGTAGGCCAAAGTTTCGAAATACAGGTCCTTCTCAAAAAATTAACATATTGTGATAAAGTTCATTATTTTCCATAATGTAATGATAAAAATTAAACTTTCATATATTTTAGATTCATTGCACACCAACTGAAATATTTCAGGTCTTTTATTGTTTTAATACTGATGATTTTGGCATACAGCTCATGAAAACCCAAAATTCCTATCTCAAAAAATTAGCATATCATGAAAAGGTTCTCTAAACGAGCTATTAACCTAATCATCTGAATCAACTAATTAACTCTAAACACCTGCAAAAGATTCCTGAGGCTTTTAAAAACTCCCAGCCTGGTTCATTACTCAAAACCGCAATCATGGGTAAGACTGCCGACCTGACTGCTGTCCAGAAGGCCATCATTGACACCCTCAAGCGAGAGGGTAAGACACAGAAAGAAATTTCTGAACGAATAGGCTGTTCCCAGAGTGCTGTATCAAGGCACCTCAGTGGGAAGTCTGTGGGAAGGAAAAAGTGTGGCAAAAAACGCTGCACAACGAGAAGAGGTGACCGGACCCTGAGGAAGATTGTGGAGAAGGACCGATTCCAGACCTTGGGGGACCTGCGGAAGCAGTGGACTGAGTCTGGAGTAGAAACATCCAGAGCCACCGTGCACAGGCGTGTGCAGGAAATGGGCTACAGGTGCCGCATTCCCCAGGTCAAGCCACTTTTGAACCAGAAACAGCGGCAGAAGCGCCTGACCTGGGCTACAGAGAAGCAGCACTGGACTGTTGCTCAGTGGTCCAAAGTCATTCGGAAATCAAGGTGCCAGAGTCTGGAGGAAGACTGGGGAGAAGGAAATGCCAAAATGCCTGAAGTCCAGTGTCAAGTTCCCACAGTCAGTGATGGTCTGGGGTGCCATGTCAGCTGCTGGTGTTGGTCCACTGTGTTTTATCAAGGGCAGGGTCAATGCAGCTAGCTATCAGGAGATTTTGGAGCACTTCATGCTTCCATCTGCTGAAAAGCTTTATGGAGATGAAGATTTCGTTTTTCAGCACGACCTGGCACCTGCTCACAGTGCCAAAACCACTGGTAAATGGTTTACTGACCATGGTATTACTGTGCTCAATTGGCCTGCCAACTCTCCTGACCTGAACCCCATAGAGAATCTGTGGGATATTGTGAAGAGAAAGTTGAGAGACGCAAGACCCAACACTCTGGATGAGCTTAAGGCCGCTATCGAAGCATCCTGGGCCTCCATAACACCTCAGCAGTGCCACAGGCTGATTGCCTCCATGCCACGCCGCATTGAAGCAGTCATTTCTGCAAAAGGATTCCCGACCAAGTATTGAGTGCATAACTGAACATAATTATTTGAAGGTTGACTTTTTTTGTATTAAAAACACTTTTCTTTTATTGGTCGGATGAAATATGCTAATTTTTTGAGATAGGAATTTTGGGTTTTCATGAGCTGTATGCCAAAATCATCAGTATTAAAACAATAAAAGACCTGAAATATTTCAGTTGGTGTGCAATGAATCTAAAATATATGAAAGTTTAATTTTTATCATTACATTATGGAAAATAATTAACTTTATCACAATATGCTAATTTTTTGAGAAGGACCTGTATATGGTTAAACATGATTTCAGCTGTTTCCATTGCAGAGTGTAACCATTTTAAAGGCATTAAACTGCAAGCTTTGGAAAATCGGTCCACAACTACCAGGATGCAAGTGTTACCATCAGATGGAGGCAGATCTGTGATGAGGAGTGAACTGATCGGATAAAAGAATTGTGTTGGGTTCTGGGAATGTAAACATGACCTGGAGGACACCTAGGGAGGGCTGTCTTGGAGGCACTGGAAGAGGCGAGGGTGTCATCAAGGGACCATTGGATTGGGCTAATAATCAATTTGGAGGGAACAATGGATTCAGGGCATTCTGGGGAGTCGTCTGGAGCATAGAGTTGAGAGAGCGCCAGCCTTCACATTCTTTGTGCCTGGACGATAGGAGATCATGAAATCAAAACGAGTGAAGATAAGTGCCCAACGGGCTTGACGGGGATTTCGGATTTTTGGCATCTCTCAAATATTCAAGGTTCTTGTGGTCTGTAAGAACAGTAAAGGGATGTCTGGTGCCCTCCAGCCAATGCCTCCACTCCTTCAAAGCCAGTTTGATAGCTAGGAGTTCATGGTTGCCGATATCATAGTTCCTCTCCGCCGGGGTGAGTTTCTTGGTGAAGGCAGCACATGGATGGAGTTTGGCCTTTTCTTGAGGAGATTGCTGAGAGGACTGATTAATGTGCTGAAGTTCTTGATGAAGTGATGGTAAAAAATTGGCAAAACCTAAGAATATTTGCAGTTCTTTTACAGAAGTTGCAATGGGCCAGTTGTGTACTGCTTCTACCTTCTCCTCATCCTTTTGAATTCCATTCTTGCTGATTTTGTATCCTAGGAACTGCACTGAGGATTGATGGAAAGTGCACTTCTAAGCCTTCAGGTAGAGATGGAATTCACGCAGGTGTAAGGCCTGTACAATTGGCCCAACAACATTATATTAAACAGAGATAAGGCTCACCCCCTATTTAGGTTGGTCAGTCAACATTCTGTTACCCTAAACGGAAATGCCAAGTGTTAGTAGGAGCTCTAAAATCTCAGTTGGAGTGCCCCAGTGCTCCACTTAAAACTGGACTTTAGTCCGTTACTAACCTGATGCAGATTTGCGGTAACAATGGATGCAACGTAATCTACTAGAGTCAATAATTTCAGAGTAAGTCAGAATAAGTCCAAATGAAAATTTATTATTAGTCAGGTAAATGTGTCATGCCAATTACATAATCAATTCAAAGATGATCAATACAAAACATCAAATGCTCAGAAATAATAGTAAAAGATGCATACCTGACATCTGGAAAATACATAACATGAGTGTCTGGAGAACACTCAGCATTATGGGTCGATGTGGTTCATGTGGGGCATGAACTTACAATAGGAATTTGCATCAACTAGGGTCATAGACCTAGGGAGTTTGCACCTTGTTGAGGAACAGAAGGTAGTTTGGATGAAGGACCCTGGGAAAGGGGCACACCCTACCTTTTGGTTTAATTCTGTGAAGAAGAGACCATTGTACCAGCCACACTGAGACATTTTAAATGATATATAACATGGCTGTTAATTCACTTGCATAGACATAGAACATAATGTTATTATATATATTTGTTCTAAGTGAACTGAGTGAATAGAAGAATGTGTTAAGGGAAGGAAGTGGGGGAAAAGGAACAAATGTGAAGGAAGGACATGATAGAAAGAAGCTCTCACGCAACTTCAATCTGTGGGGTGTGGAGACAAATGGCTGTATGTGTTTGTGTTGTCCATATCTCAGGAGATCAATGGTTCTTTTTATCTTACAGTTTTCTGTCCTTGACCCCATGGTTCAAATTCAGATGAGTTAGCTCTGTGTTCACCTGCAAAACACCCAGTCTCACCAGCTGTATGTAGCTTGAGTTTAGCAGGTGGATGAATGTGTCCAGGTTTTCTACCTGTGGTTGAGCTCAGCATCTGAGTACAGTTCATAGAGTCAATCTGAGCCTTTGTGACTTGTTCAGTTAACGTGTCATTCCTTCATGGAGAAACTTCTGCTTCTGTGGCACCTTCCCTACGATGATAATCTGACCCTCCTTGACCAATCCTGTCACCTTCAGTGGTGTGGTTATCTGGGCAGACTTCAATAGTTGAATAAGTCCTCTTTTGTAACATACTTCTTTTGTGAGACACCTGAGAAGCATATTAATGGCCATTTAATGACTGAACACTGATGAACTTAATGAACTTCAGACAGTCTGGCATCAGTCTTACACAGGCATTGGAGGACCTCAGAGACATGCTGCCAATGTTTGGACATACTCTGGGAGTACACCAAGATGTCAATGTTCACGAGCACAAACCAATGGAGGTACTTCCAGGGCACCTCATGCATGAAGTCCTGGAATACAGAGGGAATGTTGACCAGGCCATACAGCATAATGCAGTATTCATAGTGCCCTGTTGGTGTCATGAAGGTGGCCTTCCACTCGTCTCCCTCACATATCTGGATGAGGTTATAGGCACTCCGGAGGTCCAACTTTGTAAAGGGCAGCAGGGATGAGGGGAAGCGGGTAGCGAAACTTCATGGTAATTTTATTGAAAGATCTGAAGTCAATGCAAGGCCTTCAAATCCTTTTTGGCCACAAAGAAGAAACTTGAAGTAGCAGGGGACATTGAAGTTGAATTTAGCCTTGGCATAGAGTTTCCTTGATGTATTACTCCATGGCCTTCTGCTCAGGGATGGATAGTGGATAGATCTTTCCACAGGGCACTGGCTCACCCAGATGAAGGTCTATGGCACACTCCTATGGCCGATGTGAAGGTAGTTGTGAAGCTTGCTTGGGACATAAGATGTCGCTGAAGGGGGCATAACAGGGAGGTATTTTTACTGATTGCTGATCAACGGGGCTTTTGATAGAGGATGAGATGACAGATAGCACCCTTTCTTGATGTGGAAGGATAAATGGAAGAAGGTCAGGGAAACATTCTGGAAAACAGCCTTCTCCCCACTTCTCCTGTTGACAGAGACAGAACTGGATTATATCTGATGAACCAGGGGCACACTAGAATAATGCCAGCAGTGGATCACTCCAGAACCAGGAAGTCGCTGGATTCTTGCTGTAACTGGCCAACTCTGCACACAATGAGTGACTCGAATGGAGAGTTGGATAAATTGCTCAAGGTTGATGGTATCATAGTATGCAGAGAAATGCAGCCACAGGTTTGGCTCCAGTCCTCCAGGCCGGTCGATGGTGAGGAGCGAGCGCTCATTCTTTCTTGTTTTATGATACAATTGCTCATTGACTGATGAATCACCAGGTGGCTTCCCAAACACGGGCCACGAAACTGTACAGAGATGTGTAACCAGACCAGCTTGCTGTCAAACTGTCTCTGCCATAGACTGTAAAAAAAGATGGACGACGCGACGCCGCTTCCTTCCATTGTATTGAACTGAAGCCAAAACGGACGCCGATGGGCGCGGACACGTTACGCAAAAACGTCAAAAAAAAAAAGTTTGGAGCCTGGGCATGCACAGAAGGAGTCGTCAGTGGAGCCCGGAGTCGTCAGTGGAGCCCGGAGGCGGAGTCTCGGTATCAAACTTCCGCCCAGATGACTGCGTCATCATTGATGTATTTTAAATAGGCTATATAAATTATACACAATTTAAAAATGTACCTATAAAATAATAGGCTATTCTGTTTCTAGAGCAATAATATTTTTGAAACAGCAAATTCAGTTGATACACTCAATATAATATGCCACTAGAAACAACTCTAAAAACGTTCATAAACGGTCCTACCATTTTAAATAAGGGGTTAATCTAACGTTACAGGGGATCGATTGCTGTAGACAGTGCTCTATAATTTATTAGAGTAGGCTATCATTAGTTTTATCCTGCTAATTATTATTTTAGACCCATAAAAATAATTAGTAACTGCCAGATAACGATCACCTGCTTTTTCCCGTCATACTGAACGTTAGGCGTGATATCTTAACTAATAACATTTATTAATTGGCTTATAAAGCCCACATTTAACATTACTGAGAAAAGTTCAGTGATCCGTCAGATCCTGTAGGTCAGTTACAGTTTACTGCTGAACAACTCATTTTGTCGGTGTGAAATAACACAGAAATTGAAAATTAATAGTTAGTTATATATCTTCAATCTCCCCCTCGAAGCACCGACAGTCCTCAGACAAGCTGTCAATCAACTGTGAATCACGACGACACGCCCCGTTTCTATAGCACCAAATTGCTAGCTAAAATCAAACTTATCACAAAAACGAACAATTGAATATAAATCAGCGTGATAACAACTACCTTAAATGACCAAAACCATCTTTCGGAAAATTTTATTTGAAGCATAATTTATTTTTAAGTTTTCACTGAAGTCTCATTCGTCTGCATTGAGAGGGCGAGGTTTATGACATGTACTGCATCCAGCCTCCAGGGGGCGATCAAAGAGCCCGCAGCTTCACTTTTCAGGACGTATGAGGCACACCCGGTCTCTGCCCATTGGAAAGCTAACCCCGTCAGCAAAGAAATTACAAAGGATATCATGACTCGTGTGGTGGGGAAGCGATATGGCTGCATCTCTAGGGCCAATGAACACTGAAGCAGGAATCCATTGAATCCATTGTAGTCCTCCACCGAGCACACCATTGAGGCAATAAGCGATAGAGCCTTGGGTGCTAAGCCTTTTCTTCATAAATGCAATAAGTATTTTGATTTACAGATTTTAATATTCGATGGCATAACATAAAGGTTCACTTATGTATAGGCAAAATTAATTAAATGATGGAGAATAAAACATTGCTGTCAAGTTGAAAATAATGTCCTATCGTTAACACTGATAGCCTTGTGGGCAGCTTGGGTGACCTGAGTTTAAGTTCCAGCTCGAGGACCTTTCCCGATTCCGTCCCCCCTTTTCTCTCTCCCACTTCGCTTCCTGTCTACTCACCATNCACCATCCTATCATAATAAAAATGCAAAAACACCAAAAATAAATAATTGAAAATAAATAAATAAAAAAGAAAATAATGTCCGATTACCTGTGGCAGTTGTTTTCACAAGTTCACACTTAAAAATGATCGAATAGAGTAAAATAAGTGATTTGGCGTGCTGTCCGAGGGGGGGCTACGAGCTTGGAATTTAGCCCAAACTGAGGGTACTCCCCCGTATACCCGGCTGGGAATAGGAACTGGCCGAGAGTGAGGAGTTGGGGTGGTGGAGGCATGCAGAAAACTGTTGAGGCAACTAGGTGAGTCGGCTGTGTACAGAGCCTCATTTCGAGCTGATTAGATAGTTCAGGAGAAGCATGTTCAAATGGTCTTTGTTTATAAAACAATTTGTCGCTTGAATTCTGCAGTCTCTCAAGATGCAGACATGCAAGAGGCTGACAATTAGCTGAACATATACTTTAATCAGCCTACATTTTAAAATCTTTATTTGAATATGTCAACATGATACCTTGTTCTACAATATTTATACGATTAAATCACTGACAGAGACCCATCCGCTATCAGCTAATCACTGTGGGCACAGTTAGTAAGCGTGTTGACATCATCCATAGCAACAAGGTCAACCCCACCCTTTCTCTTAGCTTAAGATTTCTCTCTGTTCCTTAGTAAAAGTTGGTCTCAGCAGCTTTGTGAATACGTTTTCAGAGGAAACTCTTACCCAAGAACTTTTACTGCTAATTAGGAGAACTCTTAGTGGTGGGATAAAATGCTTTGTGAATACGGCCCCTGGTCGACAGCAATATGCTGAGAATAGCACAGGTTTATTTTGCAGCATTCCAGAAATGGGACAGGCAGGTAAGCAAACTTTATATAGCAGATGAGAATGAGAACAGAATGATAATCAGAGTCTTTACTGTGTTACAGGTGGTGTTGGAGCTCATTGATTCGAGACAGGTGACAGTGGAGAGCACACACTTCTGTGGGAGATCCAAGGAGGTTAGGAAGAGGGATAGCTGGAGTAATGGAGACTCAAGGAGCAGGTAGGAAATCGTAGGAGAATCACAAAAAGTCAGAGTTTAGGTAAGTAGTCCGTAATCCTTGTCGTAGACCAAACAATGATGGACTAATAATAATAATAATTTAATAATAATTTGTTACATTTATATAGCGCTTTTCTGGGTACTCAAAGCGCTTTACATATAGAAGGGGGAATCTCCTCAACCACCACCAATGTGCAGGATGATTCGACAGCAGCCATATTGTGCCAGAACGCCACCACACACCAACTTATTGGTGGAGAGGAGACAGAGTGATGAAGCCAATCAGTATATGGGGATGATTAGGAGGCCATGATGGACAGAGGCCAATGGGCAAATTTGTCCGATTTGGATTTTTAACGACCACAGAGAGTCAGGACCTCGGTTTAACGTCTCATCCGAAGGACGGTGCTTTTTGACAGTATAGTGTCCCATCACTATATTGGGGCGTTAGGACCCACACAGACCACAGGGTGAGCACCCCCTGCTGGCCTCACTAACACCTCTTCCAGCAGCAACCTAGTTTTCCCAGGAGGTCATCCAGGTACTAACCAGGCTCAGCCCTGCTTAGCTTCAGTGGGCAACCAGTCTTGGGCTACAGGGTAATATGTAGGCTTGGGTATCGAGTATCGAGTATCGATTGGAACCGGGACTAGCTTTGCGATTTTCCCGGAATCGTTCAAAAGTTTAAATTTCGATTCCTAGTTTCGATTCCTAGTTTCGATTCACAGTCCGCCGACTGGAAGAAGAAACCGCTGAACACCAACGAAGAAGCGTCCATCGGAAGTGTTGGCATAACCGAGCGAGTCGAACATGGATAGCGTGCGTCGGCGGTCCAAAGTGTGGCTTCACTTTTTTTAAACAGAACGAAATCTCGCCAAAATGCAACATTTGCGGCAAGATTGTTTCGTGCATAGGAGGGTGCACGTCGAACATGATAAAGCACCTCCGAGTTCATGACTTCGGTAAAGTTGGTTTTATATTCGCACATTCGGGCATCCGTATTCAATAGCCTTGTTAATCACACTACATTGGACATTCAGTGGACATTCACAAGTAAATATGCCATTAAAACAATACTTGCCTATTTTGATCGACTGTGAAAAATGTTGTAAGTTGACAATCGTTGGTTGTCAATATCATGTCGCTGCTTAAAATTCGCAAACATTAATTTATTGCACATTTATTGGAAAGTCTGAATTTATCAGAAGTCCGAATGTGCGAATATAAAACCAACTTTACCGAAGTGAGTTCATGGAGTAGAAATAAATGTGTGCACAGCAGGAGATACTATCTGTCCAGAACGCTCACGCATCCTGACTGAGAAGGCAGATATGATCATTTTCCTAAACAAGAACTGTTTCTGATTTTATACTGTACCTGCTGCTAATCTGGACTGGGTTTTACAAGTTGTTTCTTATTGTTTATTTGCTATTCTGCACCAGGTTAGCTCATCAGTGGGAGCACGGTAACATGTTCAAGTACCTGCAGCATCATACACTCATGCGTAAATGTGTTTTCATGGTTTTCAAAAATAAAGCTCTCTTGAGGAAAGTGTACCCCTGTGAAACTATATTCATTATTTATAATATTTATATTCAAGTTCATAGATTTGATATTTAAATTGTAGTTGAAAACAGCCCTGTGAGAAATTCATAGTAAAGTTCATAAAAAGTAAAAATTTCATAGAATTAAAATTGATGGAGAAGGTCAGACTATTTCCTTCAGAAAGACCGTTGGTTAGCTAGCTCATTTAAAATATCCTAAACTTTTTTTGACCCTGCCTCTTAAAAGAATCGGAATCGAGAATCGTTAGGAACCGGAATCGAAACAAGGAATCGGAATCGTTCAAATTCAAACGATACCCAACCCTAGTGATATGGCTGCTGGCGTGATGGAATGAGAAGTGCTCTAATAGTGCTCTAAATCAGTGTTTCCCAACCCTGTTCCTGGAGGCACACCAGCACTACACATTTTCAAACTCTTCCTAATCAAACACACCTGATTCAACTCATCAGTTCGTTAGTAGAGACTTCAATGCTGTGTTCGAAATCGCCCCCTATACACTCATTTACTATTCCCGACATTAGTCCACTAATATAGTCCACTTGAAGGAGTGAATTCGGACACTTGAGTGCGCCAGAAGGGCTGTCGCTTTTGCAGTTTGTGCTTGCTGTTTAATAATCATTTGAAACATAGCAAATTGGCAGCTCCAGTAGTAATGAAAAAATGTATCTTGAGCTCTGTAGTAAAAAAAGTAAAAATGAATTTATAACTGTATGATATTACGCTGTAACCACATTGGGAAGTGGATGGATGGAGGATTCAGCCGCGTGCGCCATCCTCTGGTCAGACGCAGGAATTAATTCGGTGCGCGGCGTGACTCTCACAGTGCATTATGGGTATTCTCTAGCCATTGAGTGTACATCGGTTGTACACTCGTTATTGCGGTGCATTGTGGGATTGAATGAGTTCACTCGGTAACATCCACTATGATTTCGGACACCACTACAAATGGCTGTCCCCTCAAATTGTGCCCTATTTAAGGGTATAGGGGGCAATTTCGGACACAGCCAAAGACATCCAAAATGTGCACTGTTGGTGTGCCTCCAGGAATAGAGGTTAGGAAACACTGCTCCAGATGTGTGTGCTGACTGAGGACAGGTGCAGGTGCTCAGTACTCAGGTGATATAATGATAATGCTGCTCAAAACGGCATGTTCCTCACCAAATGAATAAGAAGGGTTTTTAGTCTAAATAAAGGGCTAGAAGGATTGTAAAATAAGTCGATGTGATTGATCATTTAATTAAATTACTTATTTATATTTATTACTTATTTATTAATCAAATATAACGACTAATACAACATGTCACCAACACTGCTTCAGATGGGTGCTAGTCAGAACTCCTGTTGTGGATGCGCTCTTCCTGGAGCAACGCGCTAAAACATGACAACTAAACCCAATGAATTCACAACGATTTATTACAATAGTGTTCTCATTTTAATGTTATGACAGTCCCAATCATAGTTATTATTAGTCATGCATTGCTGTTTGAGCTGCATGCGCTGAAGCGCTGAATGAACACCGGTAAACTGAAGCCCTTTGCTTGCGGGTTATTTAACTCTATGAAACATATCCTATATGAGATTAATCAGATACATACAAAATAAACATAATATTACAAATTATAACTGCACAAAATGAAGCAAATGCATAAGTGAACTCGAAGTTATGTGCTAGTTAGAATTTATTTACACTAAGTGACAATAGCAGCATTTTCTTAGCGATATGCTATTTACACTAGGTGAAAATAGAGATATATTTTCCATGTTCTACATTTACTCCATGTAAAAGTATCAGTTCTTTGCAATAAGAGTAAATAGTAATTAGATGCTATTTATACTTTATATTGGCAGATAGTATTTACACCTCAGTATTTTTGTACATTAACAGGATGCAATAATATCATAGAGTGTAAATTATTATATTTATTAAAATTATTAAATGGATGCTGCCTTGTTGGGAGAATAAAAACCCTCCCTACACCTTCCCCTAACCCTACCCAATAAACACTTTTAATATTATTAAACTCTCTTTCGCAGTTTATTTCCATTTTTAGAATTTTTCCATTATTTTCAATTTTGTTGAAAAATGCAAACTTGGCAAAAGGCAGATTCAAACCTGCGTCGATTGCGTTAAAAGCCAGGTCTGCGAGCCTTACTCACTACTAATGCGCCACTTAAGTATTCTGTGTGTCTTTTTTAAAACTTGAGTGGCCCAACCAGACATTGGTGGGCGGGGCTAGTGTAAATACCATTTGCCAACAAGGGCAGCTATTTGCACGTAGTGTAAATAGACACTCCGTTAAAGATTTTATGCAGCACAGCCGTTTTCTGTGATAATAATAATAAAAAACTGAATACCAAATCAGAATATTAGAATGATTTCTGAAGGATCATGTGACACTGGAGACTGCAGTAATGGCTGTTGAAAATACAGCTTTGCCATCACAGGAATAAATTACATTTTAATTCATTAATTACATTAATTCAAATAGAAAACAGTTCATTTAAACTGTAAACATTTTACACAATATTACTATGTTTAGTGTATTTTGAGCAAATACATTTTATAATTAAATAAGAGACTTCTTTCAAACATAAAACATAAAAAAATGTATTGAAACTTTTGAACGGTAGTGTACATCACTGGTGTGTATTACAGTGAAAAAAATCCTTCAAACTATAATACAGGAATTGCAGTAATAGTGTCTGAATTCTAATAATGCCACTGTATGTACGTTATCTCTGTTGTGTAGTAAAAAATGCAGGACAAGCATATATTTCACTGTGCTTTGTAAAAACAAAGAAGCTTGATGGCCCATTCAGGGATCTTGTTGATAAATACCAACTACATTTTAAAAAGCTCATTCGGTGTCACAGGAAATGGAATCATCTGTGTTTAGCAGTTCTCAGCTTGTGGATCGTCCCACGTTTCCCCACAGGATTGTGGACAGCAGTTCCAACAAAAGAGAACAGCCAGTTAAACAAGCAATGTTGAAGCAATTGAAACAGAAGGACATAAACTGTCAGCAGTTTTATTTTAGATAGAAGAGTTGTATGGTTATTCTGTTTGAATCACAGCAATGAGAACTGTTACTTCATTTATGATAAAAACAATTGCTCATGAGGATATTTTATCATCACATTAATGTCAGCAATTCAGCAGTACTGTCACACTGTGTGTTCTTCATTCTCAAAGTTTTGCCAAAGTGACAACATGGTGCACAGTGTGAATTAGATTGCCTGCCTTTCAGTCCTGTTACCATTTCGGAAATGGCTTTCAGGATTCATAAATCATTTTGCAGGTGCTATTTAATCTGCATTGGTACCACCCTTTATTTTGCAGTTGTTTGGAGGCACACCACAAATGACATATTCATTAAGGGAAAACTGGAAAACACACAATACCATCCTAAAGTATGTTTTGTTAGTATAAATACTTCTTAGGATCAGTATTTGTGTATGCTATCACACCATTTCGAAAAAAGCACATGGAATTCAAGTTGATTAGTCAAACCGTTCCTAAATAACTCACAAACAAATTCTACAAAGAGCATACCAAAGTGAACGTGAGGCTATATCTCCAAAATGCTTAACCAAACTTGGTTATGACAACCATGACCTGAGGGTACCTGCACAGTTTCAGCACAGTGCCACCCAGAGGAAGCTGGCCAATATAAG
>RJVU01048958.1:2803534-2825380 GCA_003731715.1 Anabarilius grahami | reverse complement strand
TGGCCACCCTCCCTAAACCACACACACAAAATAATAATAACAATTATTATTATTATTATTATTATTATTATAAAATAAATTGATATTTATAATAAATTGATATTGATATGATATTAAAAAAAATCATCTGTGCAAAACATGCTTTCCCTATGTCACGAATACAGCTCCTCCGGTGCATCCTCCGGGCCACCGGAGGGAGCCCTCACCGGAATATTGATTCGCACTCATCTGGACTCCAATTCCCATAGGCCCGCATTCCTGGGACTGATTACCTCACACCTGCGCCATATCACACCACACTATTTAAGACGCACACACATACACAGCTTCGCGAAGTCTTGATTTGCTATTAGTGGTCATTTCTGAGCGTTTATCTTGTGGACTGATATCTTGTTACTACTTGGACTGTTTATCTCTGTTGAACCTTTGCCGCCTACCCTGAACCTTGCCTGTGACCCGATCTTGTCTCTCGCCGCCAGCCCCGACCTTCTGCCTGTCCCTGTTTACGGTATTGTCTTGCCCTAGCCTGTATACATCTGTCTTTTAATAAAAGCTGCAGATGGATCCACTCTCTCCAGACTCTTCATTACACCCTATAAGTTTCCTCTACCTGTGTGCATGTCTCAGGTTAAACTCTGGGGTGATGGAGAAATCACCCACAGGATGCGGGTCTGTTTAGCAGTTTAGCCAATTGCTGATTCACAATTTAAACATATTCAAGATATGACATAAAATGTAGCCAATCAGCATCTTAAATCCTAATCTGAAAAGGGTGATTATTTATCGCACCTAGCCAGGACTAGGGGCTGGATAACGCAAATGAGCATCTTGCTTATAAAGTTTTGACAGATGACAATTGTAATCAAGGTAAAGACACAAGCATATTTCATTATGGTTGATTGTTTTATAATGGACTTGTGAAAGAAGCGTGTTTTGCAGGAGTTTGCGAAGGTCAGTGATATTTATGTACATGGACATCATGCGCTCCAAGCACAGACAAGAACACTCATTCTGGCAGAGGAACTGTTCTCTGATTCTATTGACCTGCCTCCAGATCACTGAGTTTCCACACAGTTAAAATGGTTTTAATTTTCATGTGTATATTATTTTGATGTGTTTAGTAATTCTGAACAGATCCATATAATATATAAATATATATGCAGTAAGGTCAAGGCAGCTGGTATAGTTGTCTTTTGGTCCTGTTTGGTATCGCACCTTGACGTTGATTATATATATATATATATATATATATATACACAGTTGCAAGAAAAAGTATGTGAACCACTTACAGAATCTGTGAAAATTTGCAGAATTTTAACAAAATAAGAGAGATCATACAAAATGCATGTTATTTTTTATTTAGTACTGTCCTGAGTAAGATATTTTACATAAAAGATGTTTACATATAATCCATAAGACAAAAAAATAGCTGAATTTATTCAAATGATCCAGTTCAAAAGTATGTGAACCATTGGTTCTTAATACTGTGTGTGGTTACCTGGATGATCTACGACTGTTTTTTGTTGTGTGATGGTTGTTCATGAGTCCCTTGTTTATTCTGAGCAGTTAAACTGAGCTCTGTTCTTCAGAAAAAATCTCAAGGTCCCAAAAAGTCTTCAGTTTTCCACCATCTTTTGCATATTTGAACCCTTTACAACAGTGACTGAATAATTTTGAGATCCATCTTTTCACATGGAGGACAACAGAGGGACTCAAACACAACTATTAAAAAAAGGTTCAAACATTCACTGATGCTCCAGAAGGAAACACGATGCGTTAAGAGTCAGGGGGTGAAAACTTTTGAACAGGATGAAGAGGTCCAAATTTTTCTTATTTTGCTTGAATATCATTTTTTTTCATTTAGTACTGCCCTTCGGAAGCAACAGAAGATACTTCCATGTTTCCCGGAAGACAAATTAAATACAATCTACCTTGATCTTCAAATTCCAAATGTTTTCACCCCCCATCTATTAATGAATCATGTTTTTTTCTGGAGCATCAGTGAATGTTTGAACCTTTTTTAAAAGTTGTGTTTGAGTCCCTCAGTCGTCCTCAGTGTGAAAAGATGGATCTCAAAATCATTCAGTCACTGCTGGAAAGGGTTCAAATATGCAAAAAATGCTGGAAACCTGAAGAATCTGCAGGACCTGGAGGATTTTTCTGAAGAACAGAGCTCAGTTTAACTGCTCAGGACAAACAAGGGACTCATGAACAACCATCACAAAACAAAAAAACTGTCATAGATCATCCAGGTAACCACACACAGTATTAAGAATCAATGGTTCACAAACTTATGAATGGGGTTATTTTAATCAATTCAGCTATTTTTTTGTCTTGTGGATTATATGTAAACATATTTTATGTAAAATATCTTACTCAGGACAGTACTAAATAAAAAATAACATGCAATTTTGTATTATCTCCCTTATTTTGTTAAAATTATTAACATTTTCACAGATTCTGCAAGTGGTTCACATACTTTTTCTTGCAACTGTATATATAGAGTCAGGCTTTATGATACAGATTAGTTAGCTAGCTAGATTATGTTGAAAATGATGCATAATAGCAGTGGGAAGAGGAATAGGGGAGAAGAGGAAGGTCAAATTATTTGGGAAAGTAACTAAAGGAAATTTCTTTATATCCCATCTATGAGGGCAAATGTTGGCTGTTCAACTGTCAGCCATCAGTATAGTATAGTAATAGTGAGTCACTTTTTAAGGGCTACACCATTGGTTAGTAGATCAGCTTTAGGAGATCACTTTTTGTGTGTACTAGCAAATTTACAATTGTTTTATACACGCAAACTTAAGGACCGTGTTTAAAGTATGTAAAATGTCACAGGATGTCTGGGAAGATGTGGTGACATAAAAGGCACAATGAAACGTTGATTTATTGAAACACTGTTTAAAAGAGTCAAACACCCTAGCATTGGATTTTTCAGGGATTGTCCATTGTGGGATTTGAACCTACAACCTTTTGATAACCAACTTAGATCATTAGCCTCTAGGATAACACCCATACATTTCAGACATTTGACATGACAAATGGTTTTCTGATATATAGTAGGAACTTTGTGGCTTTCTGATACAGTAGGAACTTGAGGCTTGCTTCGCAGCGACACAGCACTGAAACAACACTCTCATTCCTAGCTATCACTTATTAATTATACTACTTCGTTATCATAACCCAGTTCCAAGCCTACTGGCAGAGTAGATGAAGCATTAGATGAAGCCCTCTGCCTTGGGCACTACAAATGTTCTTTTTGTTTTCTCATTTATCATGGTCATATGGAGAGCTCTCGGCCTATTAGTCTGTCTCTGTGTATTTAAGCAGAAGGACTGAGCCTGTTCCCTTTGCCTGAGCCTCAAACCACTTTGAAAGAGCTTGATATGTATATAGCTCAAGTTATTTGTGGTGACCTGATTCATTAGTAGGTCAGCAATGTTATGCAAACATATCCAAGACTGTTTTGGTTTTTGAGAGGATAAGCAAAGGACTTTTTTTTTTCCTGTGTTGTATTCTTAGTGATAACTTACCTCTGTGTTGGACAGCTGTAGTTGTTTGTGTAGCTCTTCCCTCTCTGTCTCCAAACCCATTCTCTCTTCTTCTCCAGTTTTCATCTGCTCCTCAGCCTGTACTCAAACCAACATAATAAAAACTATTACAATTTCAATATTAACAAAAAATATCAGATCATGCACCAGATCTTTTTTTAATACTGCTTTTATTAGTTCCTTGTTCTGTAATGAAGGTGTCAGTGAGGATGGTAAGTCCACTTACCATGTTAGTCATTTACATTTATGCATTTGGTAGATGCTTTCATCCAAATGACTTCCATTGCATTTAGGGTATACATTTTTCTCAGTACATGCAATCCCTGGGAATTGAACCAATGAACTTGGTGTTGCAACATTCATGCACTACTGTATCAGCTACAGAAACACTTGTACACTTATATGAACTTTATAGAAACCCTTTCTTTTAACAAAATAATTATAATATATAAATAGTTATAATTAAATATTACATGACCATTTTCCACTTTCTCTAACTTTTAGGATTAAAAAATTAACATTTATATCATGTCATTCTAAACCTTCTTTCTTTCTTCTGTGGAACACATAATGAGACATTCTGAGCAAATGTTGCTCTTTTCTTCAGATAACTCTGGATATAGTGCATGAGTTGTATGGACTTTTGAAAAACATTTTGAGCTATTTTGTTCTTCTGGGAGCATGAAAGCCCCTGGTTCTGGATTTTAATTTTTTTATTTTTGAGTCAACTAAATATAAGCTGTTTATAGTTTCTGTACCTGCTGACTCTTTATGCAACTGACTTGTTATGATATGATGGCTAATCTCTGTTCATAAGGGTGGGCCAAGTTTTTGAATGCTGAATATGCGTCATATGTTAATGTGGTTCTGATTTTGAAATGACCCATTTTTGCAGCTTAGTTTCCATAATTCGTCTGAATGGACTGGGTTTGGAGCTTTGCATTATAAATAATGCTGTATGTCTTTATACACAACAACAAAGGAAATTCTTTTTATGTCCCCTGTAATCGTAAAGCCACACTAGTACAGATGAGTAAAAAGATAGATTAGTGTATGTTGGTTATATTGTCTTGATCGTCTTTTTTATTGGAAAAACTAACGTCAACACTTTGGCCGTTTAAACATTGCAAACAATATAATTGCCAAATATATTGCCTAAAAATATAAAATCAACATCAAATTGAGAATCAAATCAAGAGAGGAATCAAATCATAAAGTCAGTACTGATAGCCAGCACTATAAGCAACAGGGGCAAATGAGAAGGTATGAAATTATTTGCAAAGCTAATGCATCTGAATCAACATTTCTGTCATGAAAAGTTTCCATGATAACAGCAGCTGAAACCTGTTGTTGTACCTGCTGTGTCTTCTTCTTCTCTGCATCCAGCATCGCATGCGCATGCCGCAGCTCACTGGCATGTTTGCGTATCACTTCTTCCAGTGCTTTCCGAAGCTGTTCTTTCAGCCTTACTTTCTCTTCTTCCATCTTCTGCTGAACCTGCTTCTTCTCTTCTTCCAGCTCCTGTCTGTCATTCTTTCTTTCATTCTCCACCTCCTGCTGAAGGCGTCTGATCTCCTCAGTGTGTGCACGCTGCAGCTCCAGACGCATAGAGGATAGTGCATCTGCATGCTGAAACCCACACACAACTCTTAATGACATAAAACTGTAATCCTGTAGTTTCAAAAGAACACTACATCGTTCAGCTTCTGACGTGTCAGATTTGATGTTTTAAGATGTTCTAAGGGCTTGGTTGTTCTTATGTGCATACGAACTAACGCTTTTAAAATAACATTTTAAAGTGCGTTTGATGGTGAGCCTGTGGAGTAGTTTTAAAGTGTTTAAACTGTTCTTATATAATGTTTTAAATATAAGGTGAGGTTCGCTGTTTTCTGTGCTATTTATGGAAATGTTTGTGCAAATGTATGTGTTGGTTTTATCTGTCCTATTTATTGTACTTAATGATTTGTTTTAACTCTTGTTCTTAATATTTACTTAATTTTTTTGAATAGAAAGCATGAAGTAAGAGCTTACTTTATTAAAAATTGTATTCTCCAATTAGTAAGAGTGGGAAAATGTGTGTATTTAAGGCAGCCTTCTTTAGTAGAAGGGATTGATAGCGGATGAATTGTTTTTTGAGCATGAGAAACAATAGGTTATTGTTAGCGCTGCTTGAGCGCAGAAAAACTCTGGCCTTAACTGTTGTAGAGGGGAGTTGATGCTGTTTTAGTACCTGTACAGTGCAAGTTTTAGACTTGTATTAATAACCTTTGTTTTAATTACGCTCTTAAAGGGTTATTTCACCCAAAAATTAAATTTCTGTCATTAATTACTCACCCTCATGTCGTTCCACACCCGTAAGTCCATCATTTATCTTCGGAACACAAATGAAGATATTTTTGACGAAATCCAAGGGTATCTGATCCATACGTACTAGGCAGCAACGTCACTGCACCATTTGACGGTAGTTGAGAAAAGTATTTGAAAACATGGTTAAAATAGTCAATGTGACTACAGTGGTTCAACCTTAATGTTATGAAGTGACGAGAATACTTTTTGTGCGCAAAAACAAAACAAAAATAACACCTTTATTCAACAATTTGAACCATTGTCATACATAGTGAACTTAGTGCAGGCTTCCTTGTTTACATCCGAATGCCGGCTCATTATTGGCCAGATCCTGTGTCAGCATCACATGCATGCATCGTGCTGCTCACGTGTTCAGCTTCGGCCAATAATGAGCCAGTGTTCGGACATAAACAAGGAAGCCTGCACTAAGTTCACTATGTATGACAATGGTTGAAATTGTTGAATAAAGTTGTTATTTTTTGCGCACAAAAAGTATTCTCGTCACTTCATAACATTAAGGTTGAACCACTGTTGTCACGCTGACTATTTTAACCATGTTTTTAAATACCTTTCTGAACGTCAAAAGGGTGCAGTGACGTTGCTGCCTATGTGTGGATCAGATACCCTCAGATTTCATCAAAAATATCTTAATTTGTGTTCCGAAGATGAATGAAGGTCTTACCTGTGTGGAACGACATGAGGGTGAGTAATTAATGACAGAATTTTCATTTTTGTAATAAGTTCCTACTGGACAGTCTTGCTTAGTGTGACTTGATCACCGACAGATAACCAAAAGGCTCTAAAACGAATCTTAGCCTCCAACAAAGTTATCACAGTGTTGGTATTTTGAAAATATATACCTGTAAACTTGTTACGTGCTTTTATCTTTTTTATTCATTTTTTATTTAGTTTATAAATATATATATAGAGTTTTACTCATTTTAGTACTTCCACTTATTTCAGTTAGTTCCAAGGCAATATTTCTAATTTTCACTAAAGTTTTTCATCTAATATTTATATATTTCTTTCTATGACTGAAAATGATTTTTAATAGTTTTAGTTTACATTAACAACATTGCTGACTCCACCCCCACTTCCCCTCCAACTCAGAATCTCAAAGAAAATCCATAATTTCCCCACTAATTATGACACTGGGTTCCGTTCATGTGCATTCTACTCTTAAATACAATCTTTCCAACATGACTTGAATGCACCATTAAAAGCGTGTGGGCATGGCTTGCCTGTTTGAGCATGCGGGCATGGTCATTAGATCGGCCACTGTTCTGAAGCTCCAGCTCTTTGTTTCTAATGTTGAGACGACTGAGTTGAGACCTCAGCTCTTCCACTTCAGCAGAAAACCTCACCTGAGATGAACTCTGACTCATTAACTCCTCTGCAGAAATGAGAAAGATGATGAATAGATCAAAGGAAGCAGAACAATCAGTGACCAAGCTTGTAATCACAACAGTCATATGACACAGACAATAATTTCAACAGAGATGTAAAAGTCAGCAATAGAACAATTAACATCAAACAGACTGTAAATTATGCTTATTGACTGAAAACTTTCAGCTTATTTACTACTGAAATGCAGTAGACGTATTTTATGATAATTAAGGCAGTTAATGATACATAATACATTTAATTATATATAAAATAATGCATTAAACATTGTGCATTTAATCATGCTAAATAATCCCATGTTTAAATTCTGTAAAAAGGGATTTCCCTACCCTCAGAGCAATTCATGCTTGAAGTACACAATTAGGCTTCTGCTTTGTTTCGTGAGATGCAGACAGACGCAGCGCAATGGAACAGAATGCTTAGAACTAGTGACACATTTTTCAAATTTGAAAACACGGCTGAAAAAAAATCGATTTGACGCAACAGGCAGAGACGTCCATGACACGTCTACATAGACCAACAATTATATATATATAAAAAAAAAACTGTACTGACAAAACACTGAAAATGCTTCTTGTTTGAAAGTTCACTAAGTCTACCTTGGACAGACTGACAAACTCAAATGCAAAATGAATGTCTGTGGACTGTAAGCTTCTGTTCAATGATATGGAAATAAAATAAACCTACAGATATACTGACTTTCTAAAGCAATTTTTATATGTCTATTTAATGATTTACTAGGCTGTCTTTAAAATATCTTTATTTAGCAGCAGCAAATATTGATTTAAGTCATTCATTTGATTAATTATTCAGCATATATGATTAATTTGATCAATAACATGCCTTTCACTGATATGTTCTGTGCATGTGTACCTGACTTGCTCTGTAGTTCATTCTCTTGCAGTAATAAGCGTTCTTTGGCAACAGCTAACTCCTCCTCTGCTTTCTTTGCCACACCCTCAGCCTCAGCCACTCGCCGACGCCCATCCTCCAACTGCTCCTCCAGGTCCTGTAAGACAAATGAATAACTGAATAAGCATAACTAATACAATTGCTTATAATTAGATTTAGAGAATGGGTTAGGGTATTAACTTTTAATGTATCACTTGTACTGTTTGTGATATGGACATTAATGATACTTCAAATCATGAAGCTCGTTGAGAAATATATATATTTTGTTGATCCCAGAACAACATTCCTGTCAGAAAATTTTGTCTTAACCCTATCCCAACCCCTAAACCGAACAGTACCCCTAACTTATCCCTAAAATCTGAGGGAAATGATAAGTAAATAACACTGATGTAGAAGCACCTAACCCTGATTGTAAGCCTAAACTTGACATAAACATAAGCTGGTGTGTGGTGAGCGCATTGGCGCCATTGTACTGTGGCTGCCGTTGCATCATCCAAGTGGATGTGATATGATTGTCAAGTGCTTTGGGTGTTCAGTAGTACATAGTAAAGTGCTATATAAATGCCTTATTCATTCATTCATTCATTCATAAACTGTAAACTTTTCCCTCAAATCTGATTGGTTGACTGGAATGTTGTTCCAGGATCAACAACAATGGTGATTCAGGAACATGTTGTACTTGGTGAAATTGTGTTCACCTAGCAACCATATAGCAATATGATATAGCAATTTGGCTTGCTTAGTTGGGGACACTTGATATTCAACAATGTTTTTGATCTGCCTGCATTGACACCTTTGTATGCAAATCGAGGTGGACGATGACATCACTGTATTCTCCAGTGCTGATATATAGATAAATTACCTAAATTAATAACTATTGATTTTTACAATGGAATGAATCAATACTGAATTTATTTAAGTTGGACAATGATACCATTTTCTTTAAGAGCTGCTGTGCAGTCAAAATTATTTGCCAGTTATCACTGTAAAGCTGCTTTGACACAATCTGCATTGCAGAAAGCGCTATATAAATAAAGGTGACTTGAAAATACATTAAAAACCACTCTGAACACCTTAGGAACTGCACAGCAACCACCTGACAACCACCATAGCACCACTCACATCTTCTTAAGAAACTTAAAAATCTAGTTGTCTGTTATCCTACTGGATCCTTATATTAGATCATCCTATAGCAGAGATGAACAACCAAAACCGCATCATCTTTCAGGCCCATTAAGTCCAAGATGGCTTTAATCAGTCAATTCTGACCACCCCATGAACACTTTGAGCCAACGACCCTTTGATTACATCACAGCAGCTGCTCCGAGTTTGCAGATCTGAATTAATTTTCAGTGAAGGATGTTGAGCCAAAGCAGAGAGGAGAGGGTGTTACTCATCTCACTCTGTCTGGCATTTTTAGGCACATCTAATGCGCATTAGCCGCAGTGTATGCAAAAAGCTGCATCAGAGATGGCGGTGTCAATGTTGCATGCCAAGCAACTCTTACTTATTTAATCACATGGGTTTATCCTGTTCTAAATACAAAGTGTAACGACTTACTTTTGTGTCCCACATTAAAAAGCTTATGTTATTTTTATTTTCTGCAGGTTCTGAGCAGACTTTGCTGTAGAAAAAACGGTCTGCAGATCTGTGGGGTATTGTCACAGACTGTTTAAGTCGGGTATGCCATCTGTTTCTGCACAGCTGTGTGTGTCTGAGTGACGGTAATTGTGGGTGTTTGTCTGATCCCTCTAATCTCTGTCTCAATTAGATTCGGAAGTGTCAGTCACAGCGGTAATTACTGCCCCCTTACAATGAGACGAACACCCCGCTGAAAGGTCAGTTACACATGGTCACTCAACTGAATTTATGTGAACTTGCTTGTAAAGCAATGCTGGTCTGTGTGTACACAATGATTTTTTTCACTATGCATAAAAAGGAAAATTTATATCCACAATATAAATATCCATTAATTACCAGGCCTGGAAGACAAAATTTCCAGTTTTTGATCAGGCTTGGGTTTGAAATTTAAAAAGGTTTCAAATATTATAATATTTTTGTTATACATATATTTCATTTCATAAAATGTGAAAATTTCACTAGACAGTGATAGTAACTCAACCCCCTGATAAATTTAACAAACCTAAAATACTATTCTAACTAAAATTACTCTCACTTTCGGCTGGTCCCGTTGGGGGTCACCACAGCACACAGCTCCATCAGGCATGTGTTTTAACTAAAAAACTAAATATATTAAAAACGCAAAAAAAAACTGCAACTAATGGTCATATATTAAAAACTAACAAGAACCAAATTGGTTAAATTGGTTTAAAATTTATTAAAATAATCAGTTTAATCAATATAAAAGGGAGTTAGATTGTCTCAATTCATCTGGCATGTGTAGATGTGGCAAAAAGTGAATTTTGGACCCTGTGTTTGGGTGTTCATGTGTACCTCTACTCTCTCCTGAAGTTTGCTGCAGTGTCTGTTGCTCTCATTCAACCTCTGTTCTCGAACCTCCAAGTCTGTCTCTGCTTTTCTCAGCCTCTGCTGAAGTGTTGCATTCTGGGATTTGCGGTTTTCTTGCTCTCTCTGGTGCCACTGGTTGATGTGTTCATTAAGGCTCTGTTGTAGTGTCTTCTTGGCAGCCTCCTGCTCCTCCCTCCTCTCTTCTTCCATGTCCTTCACTCTCTTCTTCCACTCTTCCACATCTCTCTTCCATTCCTTCTCCGCTTTCTCCTTCTCCTCCCTCAGAGCCTGTAGCTCCTTTCTCACTGTTTTCAACCTTTCTTCAAACTCATCCTCTACTCTTTTTCTCTCCCGTGACTCTCTATTCCTCTCTTCTGTCTCTCTATTTCTCTCCTCGATCTCTCTCTTCCTCTCCTTCTCTACTCTATGCATCTTCTCCTCCTCCTCTCTCTTTCTCTCTTCATCTCTAGCTCTGAGTAACTCTTGGCACTCGTTTTCTAAGCGTTTGTTTTCTTCTTGTGTTTGTTGCAGTAATTTGTGTTGGTTGTCTCGATCTGTCTGCAGATTCTGGTAGTCTCTGCGCAGATCTGATGTCTCTTGGGTTAGCACAGCTATGCGCTCCACATACTCTATTTCAGCCCTCTGTCCACGCTCCTCCACCTGAAATGGATACACACATCCACACATCCTAAGATAATGAAGTGATTCTCTCCATTTTGTATTTAATATACTTATTACGAATCCATATACAGAAGATATGTGTATGTTTGACCACTTATGTTTTTACCTCCTCTACGGTGGCCTGCAGCTCTAGAAGGCGTGTCCTCAGGATAGATGCTGACTCCTCCTCTTCCTCATCCTGACCTGCGGTTGGCTGGAGGCTGCCCTGTGTCTCCGTGGCGACACGCCGTAATGATTGCAGAGTTGCCTCTTGCTCCTCATTCTTAGTGTTTAAAGAATATATGACCTACACAAATAACACACAACCATAAATATTATTAAGACACAGTTATAATGGCAGGACAACACAGAAACAAATTATCCACACTGTGGTTGCCGATTCCACGTGTACAGCGCTAAGCTAACAGTCTTGTTCTCGCTGATGAAATCTTCCACCTCTCTGATCCAATCAGTTGTACACCCACAGTCTGCAGTTACTGAGCTGCAGTTTATCTACATGTAGGTATGTCTGTTTACGCCATGCAGATGTCTGTTCTAACCTTTTATGAGTGCTTGCAATTGGTTGTGCACAGCTGTTTGAATATTTTTGGCACTTTGACATTGGAGTCCCATGGCATTTCCCAAGCATTAGCGGCACTAATCCCAAGTTTTTGTTGTGAGAATGTCTAAATATGTTAGATAAACTATTATTATAATATAAAATTAAAACAACATGATAAGTAACCAATTTTAAACACACAAAATCTCTCCATCACTCCCTTAAACTGAGGATTTTAAGACCACTTCAGAGGTCTTTAATCTATTGTAGTAACTAAACTACAATTCTCACTACCACTCAGTGTCTCAAAATCCCATATTTTGTGCACAACCTCATGATTTTTTCTTGATCACAAAAAAATAAACACTAAGTTGTGACACCCAAGAAGATGCATAATTTGAACCCTTTCTACACTATGGTGGGAAGACAAGTAAACAATTCAATTACATTTGCTATATTTTTACAAATACAGTGTGATGACTGCATTCTTGAATCTAAATCGATCAATCCGTTATTGTAAGAAAAAAAAATATATATTTTTTTTTCTCTCATTTACGGAAAATAGAATTTTATCAATAACTGAAAACTAACATTTGGTCCCAAACCAGCTACTGTGTGGTAATTTCATTTAGGACAAATTGGCAACCCTATTACCCATTCTGCATAGTTTTATTTTTATTTAAATTTAACTTTATTTAATGATAACTGTTGTAAAAATACAAAAAGTAAACAAAAATTATTCTGAATGTTATTTTTTGTAACATAGTTAAAAAAATACCTCTTATTATATAAACAGAAAAAAAAGATAGTTAATCAGATACATTTTCTGAGGGTCAATCACCTCCTTTCACTGACTATTTAAAAAAAGAAAAAAAAAGAAAATCTCTGTTGTACCCTATTTGTGGAAAGTGACATTTCATAACACAGTGTGGTTTGTGCAGGGCATTTGTATATTTGAGTCTGAATGTGTAGGCATATGAGAGAGGGCTAATATTATGTGTCACTTTGGCTCTTCATCAATGTGTCCTACCCACAAGTCCGCATGCCTGGGGTGTCATCAGATTCCCAACGTCTCACTCATCCCTCCAGCGGGTCGTATGTTACCATGACGCCTAACTGTCTGTAGTTAATCGCCACTGCAGCAGAGCTGGACATTCCGTATGATAAACTGCCAGGAAGTCAATCTCTCCTTCTCTTTACTCGGCCGTCTCTCTCTCAAACTCTTTTCCTGCCCCCCACAGTGTTTCTGTAAGCCAACCACCTTCTCTCTTTCTCTCTCTCTGTCTGTCCCCTGACTCCACTTTATAACTTTCACCCTCTGTCTATTTCCTCCCTCTCTTTCTCTCTCAGTCCTTGAACATGAACTCTCATGTTTTATGATGCACAGAATAAAAGGGAAAGTAATGTCATGTATATGTACGACTGAAATGTCTGCTAGCTTTATATAGAGTGACAGCACTCATACCTTAACTTGCAGACTGGAACGGAATAGGGAATATTAGGATAAAGAGCAGATTGAAGGAAGTGAGTGAATGTTTTTTGTGTACATAAATGTTCTATATATTTGTCCTTGTTTTCATTCTCTGCAAATATAGCACCTTGTCTGACTAAGGACCATACTAATAAAACCTGATACACAGAGTCTTATTTTCCTTCTCCCTCATTAACAGACACAAATGACAGAAGTGTCTGTTTCTCTATCCATTTGTCCACATTTCAAAAACTGTGTAACAGCAATTTCTGGCACAGCTAGTGAAATTATTGCATCTGTGCATGTGTGTGTGTGAGTGTAAAGGCTATAACTATAAAGATAACTATATTAGTGTCCACACATTTTGTTTATTATAAGTGTGTGCTGCAGTTATGTAGTCTGCTGTTTTAAATGCTCAAGCTCTTTAATGACAAGTGGATTCTGATTGACTATCAATGTTTTTATCGATCATCAGCCAGAAAAAAAAAAAATATATATATTATCATTAAATCTGTGGTGTGGACTTCCCTATTCTCATATAATTATTTTTATAGGCTAGGTATCATCAGACCCTTAATGCTACTGAAAAGCCAATTAAACATGGCCGTGTAGCTAATTTGAGTAAACAGGTTTTCTCTGTCTAAGCTTTTCAGCTATCTTTGTTTGATTTCAAGTCTGAGTTGCCTCGCCTAGCCAGAGTTATGACATAATCTGGCCAAGAACTCCACGGTTTTTTTTAGTTTGGTGTATTTGATACAAATAATAAGCCATCACAATAACAGACAAAACAGTGCGCAACAAAAAAATAAAATAAAATAAAAAAAATAAGTTGCAACAATTGGTGAATGGTTGTACAGGAAACGCTAAAAGAAGTTGCAGAAATTTATAGAGACGTTAAGATTACAGTTTCAATTCATCCAAAAGTACGATTTTTTTTCCAGACAGAAAGCTTAAATATGTTTGCATGCTTCTATGTGCCTCCAACAAAACATAACAAACATTTTACAAATTCAGTGATTAGTTATTCCTCACAAAATGTTCATAATATCATCCTGATATTTTTAAAAACAATATTTCATTTCCTGGAAGAATTATAAAAAGACTAAATGTTAGCTTAGAGTCATTCAAAGCAAACAATGCTTTCACAAAAGCATCATTATAAAGTTGCAAATTCCTGTGTTTCCAACATTTGTTAAATGATTCTTGGTTTTTCCAAAACCATAGTTCCAAACCAACACATATAGCAATGCAAACTTATGTAGTAATCTACCATGCATTACATTCTAAATTTTTCAATTCATTTAAATATACTTTTTAATCTATATGTTTTAACCCACAAACAATTAGCAGCATTTTGAAGAGTGCATATGTGCATAAATGCGCAAGAGAATGCCAAGATTATTCAAACATCAAATAAGGTAAAACGACAGGGAACATGTTAGTCACAGCAGCGCCTCGAAGAAATTCTGTGGAGAAAGAACAGCTTTCTGCTGTTTATCAAAATTAAAGCTGCAGTAGGTAACTTTTGTAAAAATGTATTTTTTACATATTTGTTAAACCTGTCATTATGTCCTGACAGTAAAATATGAGACAGATAATCTGTGAAAAAATCAAGCTCCTCTGGTTCCTCCCAGTGGTCCTATTGCCATTTGCAGAAATACACCGCTCCCGGTAAGAAACAACCAATCAGAGCCAGGAGGAGTGTCTTAGCAGTGTCAATCAAGCTCTTGTGCGCGCTGATCACACCCCTCTCATGCACAGCGCGTACAGGCGTTCAAATTCAAGATTACCGGTGTGCCGCAGCTTTGCTTATGGCGGACAAACAATCCAAACTGCCAATTCCTCGAGTGGCACCTGCTCATAAAATAAAGACGGGTAAACGGAAAAAGACAGATGACGATGATAAAAAAGCCAAAAAGAAAGAATTAGATAGAGCCCGAAATAAAACGAGGGTAAATATCGGAGCGGCTTTTCCGAGGTGGAGGGAGCTACGTGTCCTGAAAGGATTAAAAACCGATGCAGAGTTAGCCACATTTCTGCTTGACAAGTAAGTATCCCTGCTTGATTTGTTTCATTTTTTAAGAACTACACAACTAAGATAATTTCAAAACAGGCCTGACAAATGATGTATGGCATGGTTTCTTGTAGATTTCAGGGAGGTCCTTTGCATACTGTAATGTCAGTTACCGTTATATTATCTTACTAGCTATTTATTACTTATAGAAATAGTGCAACGTCATATAGTTACATTACATGTATTGCAAAATACGTAATGTTTTGAGGACCAAGTTTGTAGTCAAAGTATGGGAAGGCCATTGTCAATGTAAATCATATTGTTGATGTTTCGTCCGTACCAGTGAATGTGCCATAAATGTTTATCCGCCGTCATCGGTGGCCCTGCTTGCTTACTAGCCTGCGCGTTCATGGCAGGCTCCGTTGTGATGGGGGAGGAGCTGTGGAGGGAGGGCTGTAGCGCAGCAGAGAGCAAGGAGGAGTGACCTGTTAGTTGTGCTTGTTCAAATTTTCAGGCTAAGTCAACGTTTTCTAAAAACTCCCTACTGCAGCTTTAACTATAATAATCTCACATTAATTGCAATCTCGATTCAATTAATTAGCAGAAGTTATTACTTCACCACCTGCATGTGATGTCATTAATGACAGTCCCATATTGTTAAACCAACATGGCTGAAATAATGGAGGTGTGACCATGCTGCTACGGTTTTGGGAAACAGTCATGCTAGTTAATTTGTCCAACAATGCATATGGTGGTTAAGCAGCAAATTATGTCATTGTATAGGAAACACACCCCAATTGGAGCTTAAAGTTTTCATAAGTGATTTAGCATTTTGTGTCCTGGCACCCATGACATTCCTATCATGCTCTTATATCCATATCAGATCTAAGTAGATCAAATCTCCTACACTCCTGATCAGTAAAAATAGTGTGCCTTCGTGTGTAGCATTAGTAAGCGTCACAAAGCTGAGCTGAATGTAGAGAGGGTATGACTCAAACATCTGTTCTTATAGACACACACACACACACACAAAGCTAAAGATAACTAGTAGGAGTATGTTTACATGATGATAGAAAGCGGGATTCCACACAGCTGTGACATTCAAGCTCACAGGCATACTCTCACACACACACGCACAACGTGGAAGGTTTGAATTTCGAGCCCTGGCCTATTTTGTTCAGTAACAGTGCTGCCATTTCAATGTTTCAAACCTCAATGGACCTTAGTCACGGCAGACGCCATTTTTTAATTTGACAAGAATGAAAACAAGGCTTTGAGGGACAGTCCGTTCAATAGCTTGCATTGTTGTGTACCTGGGTATCAAACATTACAAAAACTACTTTCCAAAATAAATTCCAGAGGAAAACAGCCCATAGAAACTGCTTATGTCCCTCACAGCCTTCTTTTCATTCTCAGTAAATATGGCATCTTTCCTGACTAAGGTTCATACTAATAAAACCTGATACACACT
Source organism: Anabarilius grahami (assembly GCA_003731715.1). Classification (NCBI taxonomy): domain Eukaryota; kingdom Metazoa; phylum Chordata; class Actinopteri; order Cypriniformes; family Xenocyprididae; genus Anabarilius; species Anabarilius grahami. The sequence goes on along the minus strand of RJVU01048958.1, from coordinate 2,808,520 downwards.
TTCTCACTTACCTTCTCCCGCCTCAACAGACCCAAATGACTGTGTATGCATTATCCATTAATAGTGTTGATATTACAGCCTTTAACCTCTGTTTTCAATGTTACACTTTATAATTGTCCAAGGGAATAATATTTTCTCACACGACAACAGATATAGATATGGCCATTGATTTTATCATACATCATCGAGGTGCAGTTTATACAAAAATGCATAATTCAACAAACTCCAGAGTTCGAAATGGGGAAGTGTGTGTAAATGTGTTTGCTTCTATTAGGAAGTTTTGCTGATAAAATTACATTTTGTGCTGATTTACATTTAATTTTATGTGTTGTGAAACATGTATGGCCTATACTTTATGTTGTTTTGTCACTGGGTAATATAACATATGCTTTTTATCCAAAGGTGACAAACAGTATCATTCTAAGGGAATGTAGAGAATATGAGCTTTTTAAGCCTTATTTTAAGAAATATTTTTTAATTCATAGTCCAAGTAAAGATGACAAATTATAAGGATTCAAAAAAGGACAGGCCCAAATGACTGTGTGTATATATTAATACAGTGCGTCAATATTACAGCCTTTAACCTCCTTAACCTTATGGTTTCATAGTTATACTTCATAGTTGGCCAAGAGGATAATCATTTTTCACACAGTGTCAGATATAGTTGGCTATTGATTTTATTACACATCATCAAGTTGCAGTTTAATTAAAAAATGCATAATTCAAACTGAAACTCCAAAGTTTGACAACATGGGGAAGTATGTAAGTTGCAATTTGTTGGCAAAATAAATTTTTTTGCTCACATATATCTAATTTCATGTGTTGCTTATAGTCACTTGTTATTTTAGCAGATGCATGTTATCCAAAGTGACAAAGTAATGTGAGGTGTTGCCAAGTATGGTGTTCCATTCTCGGAATTTGTGTTCTGCATTTCACCCATCCAAGTGCACACACAGCAGTGAGTATTGAACACACACCTGGAGAAGTAGGCAGCCATTTTTTTTGCTGCGGCACCCGGGGAGCGATTGGGGGTTAGGTGCCTTGCTCAAGGGCACCTTAGTTGTGGGTAATGAGAGTGGAAGAGAGTGCTGTTCATTCACTCCCCTCACCTACATTTCCTGCCGGTACTGAAATGTAGGTGGGGGGGGGGGGGGTTTGGTTGTATTATATATATATATAATGCGTTAGACTTGCGTTTCGCCGTCATTTTGATGGACAGGAAAAAATCCATCATAATCAATAATTACCCGTCATTTGAATTTTTATATTTTAATGATAAGGCATTTGATAGCTTCTGATTTCGTCCACATTTTTCATTTTTATTCACGAACTTAAAGGATAAGCAGATAGGCCTAGCTATGCATTTATTTATATTATAAAAAAGAAAGTTGATCAAAGACTGCATCACTTTTTAGTTTTCATCTTGAACACTTTCACGGATTGTGAGTGAATGTCATCATCCTTTCCTCTTTACTACTGTACAGAACGAAATAATGAAAATCAAAAAATATGTTGAAAGATACAGTAGGCTAGCTTACCGAAATCTGTATCACGTCAGTTCAATCGTTGCAAACAATGTCACGTAACGTTATACCACAGAAAAGCCATTCGCTGACCATAAACTTATAGAAAAATAACAAAACTTAATTATGTAAGTAAGCATAAGTAACTTTATCATTATAAAATGGACTTAAACTGGGTGCTCGTCGGTGTGTAACTTAATCAAGCGCATCGTTTTCATTTTGTTCTGGAGACTGAACTCGCGCTCTGCTGCCACCTGGAGCACACACACCACCTACTGGACAGGGGTGGGAATTTCAGTTACAAGCAACATAATCTGTCAAAATGACGGACGGGCTGCAGATTGTCACTGCTAAAAAAAATTCCATCAATGACGGAACATTTTCGGTTAACGCGACCTCTGAGATATATATATATATATATATATTTATTTATTTATTATGTAACACTACCGCCGGTGACACTCCGCGACCGCGGTGGCGCGGTTGTCATGCCTACCGTCACAGCCAGGCCCGGATTGGCTAATGGGAAGCACCGGGAGAATTCCCGATGGGCCGGTCTGTTTTTCAGGCCGCGAGGGCCGGTGTTGTCATGGCACTGTGTTGAAATATGATCTAGAATATGTCAAAGCGGCCAAATGTACTAAGCTGAGTAGCCTACCTTTTTCCTTAAAACCAGTCAGTGGCGGATTTAGGCATGGGCGACATGGGCAACGGCCATAGACTGTAAAAAAAATAGGCAACGGCCCAGGGCGGCATCTTTCCGGGGGCGGCCCGGGGCACCCGCGCAAGAAAAAAAAAACGAATGCGCGATCGGAGTGTGCGCCCGGAGAAGACAGCGCACTTAAAAGTAGGCTATACGAGAAGAAGGGATGAGGTGACGTCTGTAGGGAGAGCGGGAGTGGAGCGGGACAAGTTCTGAATCAATAGCCTACTAAATTATGGTAAATCAAAAGATCTAAACCACCGGAGGCCGATTTAGGTAAATAAATGAAAAGGAAGAGGGGAAACATGCAAAAGATAAAGGCATGCATGCAGCTATTACTCATATCGTAATAATAGTACGCAAAAAATAAAATATAGTGCCTATTATTTATGTTATTGCTTGCTATGCTATTACACATTGGGCAACAATATTCATTTTTCTGTCCAATTTGCTTACATAACCTGACAGTAAAATGTGATTTTTTTTATAACAATGTAATTATTTTTTTTAAAACATGTAAAGTTGTGCAGTTTTTGGGTATTTTTTGTTATTTATTTGCCTCAATTTGTAATAATTTAAGTATATACATTTATATAAATAGCAACATTTTTATGTTAAATCCACTTTAAAAAAGATCTGCATTTCTCAATTTCATTCACAGCCAAAAAAGACATGAAAAAGACTCGAAAATTGGGCCTGGGTTTAGTGGATGATTGCTGCCATCTACTGGTAAGCAAACACTTATAAAAAAAAAAAAATTAAAATAACATGAATTTTTAACTACTGTCACTAGATGCCTAGAGAATTAATCAATGGTTCACATTATAAAATCATTATTATAACAATAAAAATCACTCTATATCAAATTGTATCATTTTTTGTACTGTAATTTTTTTTTTCATGAAACTCCAGGGCTGAAAATGAGTCCCACTCCGGCCCTGGTCACAGCCCTACCCGCGACCTTCAGGTTACAAGTCCGACTCTCTAACCATTAAGATACACTGCACGATTTTAGCAATCCTATAAGATCATTACTTTATCACACTGTGCGACATGGATCTGTTAAACTTGGGTACGACATGCATGTAGACTGTACGATGATGACACCTATTGACTCGTAGGCTACGATGCAAGTTTCTATAGAAGAATAAAAAGTCATAAGCATTCATTAGTGGTAAACAAAAAGACCATGTTGAATTACACTTTGGCAGTTGCTGAAAAAAAAAGGAAGCGGCGAAAGAAGAAGGGAAAAGAGCTTGAGGTAAGCAGTTTTAAGTTTTAGCGCCATGTCGAGTTGATTTCATGTCGCATTTTTATTGGCTGGTCAGTAGACACAGCAAAACACACTGTGTGTTGATCATGACTCTGTCAGAAATTGATCGTAGGCTATCTTTGGTCGCAAGACTGGGAAAACGGCTGTCTTTGAACCTCTCTCACTGTACGACATATAGGACCACCTATTAAGAATCACAGAAATCGCCACGATTGTTTCACGATGGCAATCTTTCATCTGGTACAGCCAAAAATCGTGCAGTGTATCCCGGGCTTTAGGCCAAACAGTATCATAATTGTAGGCTATTTTTAAGTGCTTTGTTTCAAGGGCACAATGTGTACGAGCAGGAGGGTTGTCCCAACAACTGTTCACATATTTTCCATATCAAAATTCAAACTAGCACCATGTGTTCACTTCACAACACCTCAGCTACCCTTGGGCTACCCTGCCACTAGAATAAATTTCTTTCTGGCCTGTCCAAAGGAAACGTAATAAGCCTACATCTAAAACAATCTAATATTAATAACACTATTTACAGGATAAGTTTACCCAAAGATTACAATTCTGTCATCAATTACTTATTTACTCATCAATTACCCTCATGCCATTTCAAACCTGTATGGCTTTCTTTCTTCTAAAGAAATCAAAAAGAAGATATTTTGAATGTTGGTAACCAAACTATTTTGGTTATACCATTGACATCCATTGTAAAAAAAAAGAAGACATTTCTCAAAATATCTTCTTTTAGGTTCCCTCCATGATGTATTTAAATTTAAATGAATGTCTAAAATGCATTCAGATCTAAATTGTTTCATTACAGTCTTTGACATCAGATAAAAAGTACTAAGGTGCCATCAGATAGCCTAGAAACATAATGGCACTACGACATATGTACTACAGTATGTCCTAACAAACATAATAATTCCAACGTGATTTTTTGCTAGTGGAACAAACAAAACAAACAAGTGTGGCTAAACTGAACTACATTGTAGTAGAGAACTGTCTTTTTGCCAAGCTGAACAAGTCTGTTATGTTAGCCTCAACCATGTTACAAGCTTCTACAGTTCATAACAACTGGATGCTGCTTGTGAAGGGGTGGTTCTTAGTACACACACACACACACACATCTAAACCTGATAATAAATAACCACACATTTCTGTTGCCAGAGATCACCCACGGGTCAGATTATTTTAGATGAGCCATTTGTAGTGTGAACTTCAGTAGCCTCCTCTGAGGAACTATATAAACTCAATGAAAGCGCATTTGCTACAATTCAACATCTCAGTCGTGACTTGTCTTTGATTACCTTCTGCATCACCTGTAATGGAAAGACAAGTGATGCGACGCTGAGTGCACTAAAACCCTGTTGCATTCCATGAAAAAACGCCAGTGTGTTAGGCAGCATAAAATACTGATGTGTGTCAATAATGTTTATTTACAGACTATCTTGTCTGTAACGTAAAGGATGTATGTGCGCAGTAGCAGA
>RJVU01048958.1:2774128-2803401 GCA_003731715.1 Anabarilius grahami | reverse complement strand
AAACAGTTAAATGAGTCCCGTTAGTTGAGTAGTAAAATTACGCACTTACCTTTGTCAGCTGCGCTATTTTCTTGCACATTTTCGTATGCATTTGATAATCATACATTTCCTGCTCTACATTCACATTGGGGATGTCCGCAATAGCGGTCCCGTTACATGCACCGCTGCCGCCGGGGGGCTGGTTCATCTTCCCAGAGCTGGAAGCCATAATAACCCCTTAGATCTCGCTGATCAATCACAAACTGGGCTGCGTAACACCCTGGTCGCCTCTACGTGATCCTGAAGGTAGAGTCCTTACGACAGCCGAAAGCATTCTGCATGCTGCAGCGACCGGCGAACACCCTCCCGCTCCGCCGTGAAGCTGCTCCCGGTGAGAGCACTGCTCACAAGATAATGCCATCGGCGCTCCGCCGCCCCGCGGTACACGACTCACTGACGGCATGTACCCCAAGCCAAGACACCTGTCTCTCACCCGGGGCGTGACTACAGTCTAACATTACAAGTCACGGGTAGCCTCTGCTACTGCAGTGTAATCACAGCCCCTCCCATGAACACCAACACGCCCAACAGCACAACAAACATAAGCTCGCGCAATTCCCAAACGTCAGTTTCTTCGATAACCCAGTTACTCACTTTGATGTGTTAGCGTTTAAAGATTTAAATCATTTTGTATGAACAATTCTCAAAGCAACAACAAAACTGCAGACAGGTCTATTCACTAAGTAAATAACGTAAATATAGGCCTAATTGTTTTTTGTCCCCGAAATGTAGAGGGCCAAGTAAATTATAAAGGTAAGTATTATTTCAAATAAATGTGAAAGGTGAAATCCCCATGCAAGGCTGAACCATATTTGGTTATAACAGCGTAATAGTGATATACGACATATTGGTTATTCTCAGAAAATGCCTGACTTACATTATGTCGTGCTAAATGCAGTTTTACACAGGAGCTGAGGAGTTGGTTTGCTGTCTAACAATCATAGTAAATGAGCTGACCTACCTAAAATCTGACCTACATGCTCAGGATGGTCTGTCAGTACCAGTATATAAAAACAACAACAACAAACTAACCCACACAACCCTAAAACATATAGTGGGATCCTGAGAGTTCGGTCATATTTCAGGACACTGGAAACGTTTAATCATGTCAGGGGCTTATCCTTCATTCGATTACCAAGAAATAGCATAGAAATAAATGCATAATCAATCTGTTACCTTTTGAAGAGCTTAAATGTGGACCAATCACAGCTGTGATTAAGGATAATTAAGGCATTTTACTGAATTATTGTTAGTATATTTAAATGTATATGATCAGGCTCCAAAACTTAAAATTAATAAAGTTAAACAGAAATATTTATTAGTGCACAAATACCTACAGTGAGACTAAACGTCTTGAGAAATCCATCTTCAAAGCTGCAGTTACTAAGCCTCTCAACGCCCCCTAAAGGAAAACCCATAGTATTGACCGTTACAAACATTCATGGAAGGAGGGGGTTCTCGCAATTCTCGCGAGACGAGAGCACATTTTGAAAAGTGGCGCTTTCACCATTGTTCGCGATACACGGCTCAAGATCGACTTCTTTCAGGTACGACGCGGATTAAAGTGTTTTTTCCCCCCATACAACTTCTTGATCTGAAATGACGCAGATACACTAGAAAGGAATAATGTTCTGACAAATTTGTAATTTGTTAAAATGATAATTATGAGATAGTTCGTCATGTTTTTGTGTTGTTGCTAACTGTCGGTGCTAGCAGTTTATCGAGGCGGTGTCGCTCATTTTATACGCACAAATATCTGTTTCACTAAGGGAAATTTATTTTTAATCCAGCAATTTCATCTGTGCTCTTCGTACATGTTTGATTTGTTGTGGGATTACTATAACTTAATCTTGCTGTGTGGTATATGCTAGTTTATTTAATGAATAACTCTTTATTTAGATCATTAAAAGTGTCCAATGGGTGGAGGAAAGATCAGGTAACTTAACGATTCTGTCGTGCTGAGTTAACGTTATCCGACATTTGTTGTGACTAATTACTTTAACCTGTGAATTGTGTTATTAACAGCTAACGCTAAAACAACTAAAAACCCAAATAACGTTACATGTTTAAGCAGGTGTCATTTATATACCGTGTTCTATTTGGGTATCGGTGTGAAATGAATGGGTGTTTGGGTTTTGTAAACGTATTTCAAATATCATTCATTCACACCAGAAGGCTGGCATGTAATTTGTTTTTGTGTTTTAGGAACATCAACATGTCTGGAGACGCTGATATAGAGATTGAAGAGGCTTTCCGGCGCGCACAGAAAGCTCATAATAACAAGGCAAAACTTGTTGCCAGTTTGAAGACCAGATATGATAAGGTACAGCAGATGTATCATTATGTGAATTTTGTGTACACTATCGTCAAAAAGTTTGGGGTCAGTATTTGACAAATTAGTGCTTTATTCAGGAAGAATGCATTAATTGATTTAAACAAATGTTTCAAATAAATGCTCTTTTGAACATTAGATTCATCAAAGAATACTGAAGAAAGTATGAAGGTTTCCACAAATATTGAGCAGCATAACTGTTTTCAACAATTTATTTTTTTTATTCTCAAATCACCATATTAGAATAATTTCTGATGGATCACGTGACACTGAGAACTGGAGTAGATAGTAAATAGAACACTTATTTTAAAATGTAATAATAGTTCACAGTATTACTGTTACTGAATTTTTGGTCAGATAAATGCAGCCTTGGTGGGTTTAAGAGACCTTTCAATAACATCAAAAACCAACCCCAAACTTTTAAATGGTGGTGTAGGTGCATGGGATATTTTCCAACATGTTGTCTGTCTGACACATTAAGCAATCTTCTGAACAAGAGATCGTTTTTAATTGTTTGTGTAGTTGGAAGATAAGACTGAATTCCATGAGGAGTTCATACGCTGCCTGAAGTATGCCATGATCATTTACACCCGAGAGCCAGCAGTGGAGAATGTCATTGATTTTGTCACTAAGTTTGCTGCAAGTTTTGAAACGCCTGTTAATGAGGAGGCTGAAGAGGAGGATGATGTTGATGATGACGACAATGAGTTTTTGAACTTTCTGTTCAACTTCCTGTTGGAGGTAGTGTCACTCATATGCAGACATTTGGGTTGGGGGAAAATCATATCTCAAAGTGTACCTTTGTTTACATTAGATTTTTTTATCCATCTCTTTCTCTCCCTCAGTCTCATGGTGCAAGCAGCCATGCGGTGCGGTTTCGTGTTTGTCAGCTGGTGAATAAGTTGCTGGGCAGTTTGAGTGAGAATGCTCAGATCGATGATGACCTGTGTGATAGGATCCATGAAGCCATGCTGGTCAGAGTCACAGACAAATACCCCAATGTCAGGATTCAGGCAGCACTGGCCATGGCCAGACTCCAGGATCCCAATGACTCCGACTGCCCCACTATTAAAGGTACACTGATTGCTCATACTCGCACTCACGCTAGGGCTGCATGATTAATCGGACGATTAGAAAAAAAACATTGAAATCGCACTTAAACGATTTGGCTTAGTGCGATTATGAAATCGCAAAGCAGCGATTTTTTTTTTATTTTATTTTATTTTTTTATGCGCGGCTTATCAATGAACTATGGCTCCAAATGCTAATCCATCTGAAAGCACTGAGAGTTTGAATAGCTTATAATGTGTTTGGAAAAAAAAACCTGTCAACATCTTTCCAGACATGAGAAACATTTAACAACATCTTGTCCAACAAAAGACAACATTTAATAACATGTTTTTACTCCAAACTCACTTCATAACGACAGTTGAGCATCCTTCTGTGAGATGATGTGGCTTCTTACACAGAATAAGGCAGTCGTGTGTTCATTATCAAAAATTTCAGTCATGTTTAATCAATCAAAACATTTCAATCTTCTGTTTATTCAGCTACAGCGATAGTATGGGATTTCCTGGAATGACGCGTGTTCTACTTCGGCAGCAGGGCATATTTGCAGTTTCTGCACGAGCACCCTCTGGCTTTCAGATAAACATTTACTACTGATCACAGAGCCGTACAGCTCTGACAAGCTGCGCATAAAATAATCGCAGCTTTTGCCAAATCGCGTGTGATAAATCGTGCAGCCCTAACTCACGCTAAATGGCATTGAGCTACAGTCCCTACTTAAAGGATTAGTCCACTTTCAAATAAAATGTTCCTGATAATTTACTCACCCCCATGACATCCAAGATGTCCATGTCCTTCATTCGAAAAGAAATTAAGGTTTTTGATGAAAACATTCCAGGATTATTCTCCTTATAATGGACTTCAATGGCCTCCAAATGGTTGAAGGTCAAAATTAAAGTTTCAGTGCAGCTTCAAAGGGCTTTAAACTATACCAGACGAGGAATAAGGGTCTTATCTAGCGAAACAATCGGTCATTTTCGAAAAAATGTATATGCTTTATTTAAACACATGATCGCCTTCTAAGTGCTTCCGCCAAAACCACACTTTCGTTTTCTTTAAAAAGCTTATGCTGTATGTCCTACACCTTCCCTATTCTACTTACGGAAAAAATGAACTGGCGCTGCGTTCGTTCCGTAAGTAGAATAGGGAAGGCGTAGGACATACAGCGTAAGCTTTTAATTTTTTTCAAAAATGACCGATCGTTTCGCTAGATAACACCCTTATTCCTCGTCTGGTATAGTTTAAAGCCCTTTGAAGCTGCACTGAAACTGTAATTTTGACCTTGAGTATCCATGAGTTCCTCGTCTGGTATAGTTTAAAGCCCTTTGAAGCTGCACTGAAACTGTAATTTTGACCTTGAGTATCCATGAGTTTTCAAATAATGTAATTTTAAATAAGGTAAATGTGATTAATTCTGTGTGTTTGTAGCATATATTTTGCTTTTGGAAAATGACTCCAACCCAGAGGTTCGACGTGCTGTGCTGTCTTGCATCGCTCCTTTGGCTGCTACACTTCCTAAAATCTACAAGCGCACCCGGGACGTCAAAGAGAAAGTCAGGAAACTTGCTTATCAGGTAAAAATGTCTAAGAAAATGCCAAACTGATCAAACCTGGAATGAAAGTTTACAAATAGTAGGTAATAGAGGTATTTTTGTGTTTGTTTTTTAAATGTGAAAGTCTTTACTGTCAGTTTTGATCAATTTAATTCAACCTTGCTGAATAAAGGTACTATTTCATTCAAAGGAAAATCTTACTGACCCCAAGTTTGTTAACAGTAGTGTATGCAATAAATATGTCTTTATGTATGTGCTTCAGGTACTTGCAGAGAAAGTGCATATTCGAGCTCTGAGCATCGCTCAGAGAGTGAGTCTATTGCATGAAGGCCTCAGTGACTCTGCAGGTAAGGAAATTGTGGTGTTTGTTGATCAAACTGTCTAAGAATCCAATTGTACACATGTATTACAGTTCATGTGCATTGTCTCCTAAAAACAAGGTCCTCTAGGCACAAACAAGTTGTTTACTAGGTGACAACTGGGTCATTAAAGACTTACACACAGGTTCCTACTAATAAAAACACCCCATTATGTCTTCTCTTTCAAATCCTTTTTACTATCAAACATCTTACTGAACTGCAGTGCCTTTGATAATATCAGACAACAAACATGTTTAATAGAAATATTTGGCAAAGTATCATCTGAATGCATCTTAGAATTTTTGTCTTGTATTAAGCTTATATGCTTATCTCACAGTTTTGTATCTTATATTCTTTATGCTATGCTACCCTTGTTACTGACAGGGCGGTAAGAGTTAATAAACATCATGTCCATCTCCCTTAGACTCAGTGAAGGAGGTCATCAAGACCCATTTGCTGCCTGCTTGGCTTCGCTTGCTGCAGGGAGATGTTTTGCAGTTGCTGCACAGACTGGATGTAGAGAACTGTGCAGAAACTGCAGTGACTACCTTACATGCCATCTTCTCCATGGCAACAAGCCCTGATGAACTCCTGCAGAATGGTATTAGGCTGGATGAGAGGTCAGTTATTTGAATCTAAACACCAGTACAAGCATACTTCAGTCACTGCAGTTTTGCAACAGAATTCAATCTCTCTCTCTCTCTCTCTCTCTCTATATATATATATGTATATGTATATATGCTAGGGCAGCACGAATAATCGGACGATTAGAAAAAAACCCATTGAAATCGCACTTAAACGATTTGGCTTAGTGCGATTATGGAATCACAAAGCAGCTTTTTTTTTCATTTTTATTTATTTATTTTAATTTTTTTTATGCGCGGCTTATCAATGAACTATGGCTCCAAATGCTAATCCATCTGAAAGCGCTGAGAGTTTGAATCGCTTATAATGTGTATGAAAAAACAACACGTGTCAAAACATCTTTCCAGACATGAGAAGCATTTATTAACATCTTGTCCAACAAAAGGCAACATTTAATAACATGTTTTTACTCCAAACTCACTTCAGAACGACAGTTGAGCTTCCTTCTGTGAGATGATGTGGCTTCTTACACAGAATAAGGCAGTCGCGTGTTTCAATCTTCTGTTTATTCAGCTACAGCGATAGTATGGGATTTCCTGGAATGACGCGTGTTCTACTTCGGCAGCAGGGCATATTTGCAGTTTCTGCACAAGAGCGCCCTCTGGCTTTCAGATAAACATTTACTACTGATCACAGAGGCGTACAGCTCTGACAAGCTGCGCATAAAATAATCGCAGCTTTTGCCAAATCGCGTGCGATAAAATTGCGATAAATCGTGCAGCCCTAATAAATAAATATATATATATATATAATTAGTTGTGCTCAAAAGTTTACATACCCCTTGCAGAATCTGCAAAATGTTAATTATTTTAACAAAATAAGAGGGATCATGCAAAATGTTAAACTGACCAAAGTTCTTCAGAAAAATCCTCCAGATCCTGCAAGTTCTTCAGTTTTCCAGCATCTTTTGCATATTTGAACCCTTTCCAGCTGTGACTGTGTGATTTTGAGATCCATCTTTTCACACTGAGGACAACTGAGGGACTCGAACACAACTATTAAAAAAGGTTCAAACATTCACTGATGCTCCAGAAGGAAACACGATGCATTAAGAGCCGGGGGGTGAAAACTTTTTGAATTTGAAGATCAAGATAAATTTTACTTAATTTGTCTTCCGGGAAACGTGAGTATCTTCAGTAGCTTCTGATGGGCAGTACTAAATGAAAATGTTTTATATTTAAACAAAATAAGACAAATTTGGACATCTTCATCTTGTTCAAAAGTTTTCACCCCCTGGTTCTTAATGCATCATGTTTTTTTTTCTGGAGCATCAGTGAATGTTTGAACTTTTTTTTAATAGTTGTGTTTGAGTCCCTCAGTTGTCCTCAGTGTGAAAAGATGGATCTCAATATCATAGTCACTGCTGGAAAGAGTTAAAATATGCAGAAGATGCTGAAAAACTGAAGAATTTGCAGGACCTGGAGGATTTTTCTGAAGAACGTTGGTCGGTTTAACTGTTCAGGACAAGAGACTCATGAACAACCATCACAAAACATAAAAACAGTGGTGGATCATCCAGGTGATCTCACACAGTATTAAGAATCAAGGGTATGTATATTTTTGAATGGGTCATTTTTATAAATTCAGCTCTTTTTTGACTATGTAAACATCTTTTATGCAAAATATCTTATTCAGGCCAGTACTAAATAAAAAAGAACACACATTTTGCATGATCCCTCTTATTGTGTTAAAATAATTAACAATTTGCAGATTCTGCAAGGGGTATGTAAACTTTTGAGCACATCTATATATCTATATTATATATATATATGTATATATGGAAATATTTTTTAATTATTTTCACTGTGCTTTGCTTTCTGTTATCAGTAGAAGCATAATACTTTCAGCCAGAGGTGTAAAGAGTACATGAAAACCATACTTGAGTAAAAGTACAGACACCTTACAGCGAAAATTACTCCTTTACAATTCACCAATTCTAATATGACTTGAGTAAAAGTCTTAGAGTATCTGATTTTAACAGAACTTAAGTATTTTACTCATGCTGAACGTAGGCTCAGAGATGCACTAGTCCTCAACACCTGAGAGACATGCCAGTGAAAATAAGAAACAATTGATTTGTAAGATAAGAAATAATGTTTATTTTCTAAAATCAAAATAAAACCGAACACATCAGTAATAGTATTGCAATAAATCAAGGTCGACACAACAGCCTCTTAAATGTCTACAAACTCTCAAATGTCAGTTAAGCTCAAGTGCACAAAAAGGCCATAAGTAAACCAATATCCTTTAAAAAGGTCTTGTCAATATAGTGAATAAATAAAATAATGTTAAGTACAATTAAATAGTCAAAGTCTACTTGCACTGGATGTGCTGGTTTGAGCCTCATCACCAGCTGCAGTCATGACCTCATCTCCTAAATCAGGGGTCTTCAACTAAAATTGCTTGAGGTCCAGTAAATGAACTCTCCTCACCAGCCGAGGTCCGGACAATTATGTACTGCACGTAAAAACGTAAATTGACGGCTTTCGCCAGACTAAAGAAATTAGTGTAAATATTTGTTTTTATTGAACAAAATATAATGTTATCATGTATATTGAATAATGTCTCTTAAGCATAAATAATCCTTCACAAATCGATCTCATTTTAATGCTGTTCTGTTACTGTATGTCCTTTCAGTTGCTTTGGTACAAAATATCTAAATTTATCTAGTAACAATGTCTGACAAAAATATGAAGGAAACAGTGCAAAATGCAACTCTAAATATTCACAACATGCATTCATTTCAACATTAACAACTTAAGAGGAAAACCTAAGTCTCTTTTCTTCTAAACTGAGATTAACAATCAATGAACACATACCTCTCTGGTTCAATTAAATCAGATCTCATATCACATTTTATCTTCATTCTCATGTATTGTGTGTACTTTACTAAATGTAATGTTGCACTCTCTTCTGTGCTTCAAGTTGCATTGGTAAAAGATCATCAGCAATATCAGTCAGAAACACAAACAGGCAAAAGTAAAGTGCCAGTGTTGGAAAAATGAAAAAGTGCAAGAAAACATTTCTTTCTTAATTTGTATTGTTCCTTTAAGTCCATAATTTAAATAAGCTCAAATGAAAATTAAATAAAATAGGCTGAACTGAGTTGAACTTAAAGATGGAAGCATAAAACGTCCTGGTTAAAAAAAAAAATCACATTACATTTATGTTAGCTTGCATACTGTCTATGTTTAGTTTCGTAATGGCGTTTAATGTTCCCACTTTTGACAACCGCCAGACTCCGAGCAAATGAGGCACACAGGCCTCATACATTTCGATGAAGGAAGAATAAATGCGTATTTTTCCACCCATTCATCTCGAAAAACTCGGTTTTCAGCGTCAACTTTCCTAATTTTTGAGAATGCCATTGTTTTTCAGTCATCGAAGGTTGTATTGGTGTGCGCCGCTCTCTGCTCTCTTCACTGTCTGTCACTGTTCGCGCCGGCGCCGCAATCGAAACCTGTGTCGATGTCGGACCCAAATAGCACTACTGAGCTGACCTTTATGTGCCTGATATAAATTGGATTTTATAATAATGTTAAATAGCGTTTGCTATTTATTTATTTAATTGTGTAAAAAGGCTTTGCGGTCCGGATGGACGCATCTCGCGGTCCGGATTCGGACCGGGGTCCGCCAGTTGGCGACCCCTGTCCTAAATCAAACACCTACGATTCAGCAACTCGCTGCTAATGCACTCGCATTCACGTAAAGTAGTCTTGTTGACAAGTTTGGGTGAGTAAAGGCTAAAGGCAAAACGCACAAGATATAGTACCTTCAATGCCCTTAGATGGCGATATTGCTTCTTTATAGCAGAAACAAACTGCTGCAGAAAATGTTAGGTGCCACGCAAAATGTAATGTGTAATTGAATTACTCATCACAAATGTATTGGAATAAAAAGTACATTTACTTGTTCAAAAATGTAGTCAAGTAGAGAGTAAAAGTTGCTAATATCTTTGATACTCAGTACAACTACAAAGTAGCCAAAAAGATACTTAAATACAGTAACTAATTACATTTACTTAAATACTTTACTACAAATACTGCATTCAAACAATTGTTACCATATACATTCTGCTAGTTTTTCCCATATTTGGCATAGGAGATTTGAAAAGTGTGAAGATCCATTGTGGGCCTGCCAGTCACTAATGGCAGAAGTAGTGGTAAACTGTATTGGTTATTAAAAACTCAAATCAATGCTTTAGCAGTTATTAAAGAAAAAAGCTTAACCAAACAAAATAAATATTTATTTGCTGAAAAAACTGTAAATATTGAAGTTATGTGAATATTACACTATAATGCAATGTGCAATATGCTTTATTAAGTTACGAGTTGCTGCACACTGCCTGCCAGTATTTCTGCATTGGGCAATTTTCAGCATTAGTCTCATTTCTTAAATGTGTATGTCTCTCTGTACAGGAAACTAATTACTGTAGACTCCCTAACATGTGAAAATGTGTTGTACTGGAGAGCATTGTGTGAGTTTGTCAAGAGTAAAGGAGATGAGGGTGAGGAATTACTGGAGAAGTTACTCCCTGAGGCAGCCATCTTTGCAGAGTATCTATACAGGTGAATGTGCGCTACACTAATGTTTCTTGTAACACTTTTAATTGAGCTAATTATAATTCCATGTTTGATTTTTCTTTTTGAGTTCAGTTAATATTGCCACTAAACATTTGCAAATGATAACCCAGCTAAATAAGGAAGCCTTTTTGTTTCAGCTATCTAAAGAGCATTTCTCAGCTGTCTGAGGAGCAAAGAGCTGATATGACACAGCTTGAGATGGTGATGACCCAAGAGTTTGTTGGACAGCAGCTGATTCTGCTAATCGGGTGTCTGGACACTTCTGAAGAAGGCGGCAGGTCTGAGTTCTCAATACTCTGATTTCTTGCTGATCAGTGTAGAAGAAACATTCTAGACTATTAATGTCTTCAGTTTTTGATAGTCCATTTCCTCCCTTCATGTCTTTTATTAAACACATTTAAAAGACAGTTTTATTTTTTAACTGCATGTTTAGTTTACATTAAAAATGTTTCCCATGTACAAACTATGTACTTATTATAGTAATTGCAATAACTAGATACTAACCTTGAACCTACCCCTAAACCTAACCTTAACCCATGTTAAGCAATAACCAAAACCTTATGTTACCCAGTACTTTCTTAGGTAGGTACACTGTAAGTAAAAGTGCAAGTATCGTAAAATAAAGTGCAACCAAAATGTGTTGGTTTTAATCTTACCATGAACTGTTATAGGAAGCGCATGATAGCAGTGCTCCAGGAGATTCTCGTGATGCCCAACACACCCACATCTCTGATTGGTATGCTGGTGGAGAAACTGATTGGCCTTCTACGAGATGGCGCACAGAAAATTCAGATGGTCAGTCCTTGTGGAAACATCATACTCTTGAAAAAACCATCTGTTTATGGCAGCCTGGAATTGTGTCAGTGTAGTTCAGTGTAGATGAAGTATGTTCTTTTCTTTGGCTGTGTCAACATTGAACCTGACCTAAATCGGGTGTCACCAAAAATCTGAATCAAGTATTTTTCACAACAAGATTAATCAGTGACAGATGGCTGAAAACTGTAATTGGTTGATTTATGTAAATGTGGCCTTTGAGATCTGCCAATTTATGCAGTCGTGTCTCTACAGCAGTTCACTGAGGGTTTAATTGTTATATATGTGTGTGGTTATTTTAATCAGGTTGCTGAAATAATCTCTGATGTGAGAGAGCCCATTTTGCCCATCTCTGAACCTGTGGATGAGAATGAAAAACGCAGAAAACAAGTTAGAGTGAGTAAAACTTCATAAATCACTGGTTAGTGGCATCAACCTATTGCATTAGATTGGCATCATTTTAAAATATTTTTCTATAGCTAGCTGAGGTGCGAGT
The DNA here is from genome assembly GCA_003731715.1 of Anabarilius grahami. Taxonomy (NCBI): domain Eukaryota; kingdom Metazoa; phylum Chordata; class Actinopteri; order Cypriniformes; family Xenocyprididae; genus Anabarilius; species Anabarilius grahami. Next base: position 2,791,513 of record RJVU01048958.1, on the reverse strand, counting down.
GCAGATAATGGAGGCAAAGCAGACTCTAGAAGAGTGCATCAGCTGTCAGGACTTCAGTCGTGCAGCTGAGCTGAAAGACTCCATCTCTCAGCTGGAAAAGCTCAAGAACCAGCTTGCGCTTGAGGCTTCACAACTTGCTGAAAATATCAAGGAGCAGCGTGTGGAGAAGGTACAAATTTACAAGGATATTCCCATACATATTTTTTTATTTTAAATTAATACATTTATTCAGCAAGCATTTGTATAATAAAAAATTACAGTAAATACAATGTATGTTTTAAATGATGATCTTTTGAATGTTTTTTTTTAATTTATCAAAGAATTCTGAAAAATTATGTATCACAAATATTTAGTAGCACAACTGTTTTCAGCTGTTATTAATAAGAATCTTTTTTGAGCACAAACCGCATATTAGAATGATTTCTGAATGATCATATGACTGTAGATTGGAATAATAGTTTCTGAAAATTCAGCTTTGCCATCACGGGAATAAATAACTTTTTAAAATAGTTCTTCCAACAAATATTTCCTGATACATTATTAAAATCAATTTGTTTTTGTTAACATTAGTTAATGCACACTGTGAACTAACATGAACAAAGATGAATAAATACTGTATTGCTCATTGTTAGTTCATGTTAATTAATTCATTAACAGGGCTCGAAACTAACTTTTTTACTTGGGAGCACTTTTATGCCTGGGGTTTTTCGCGTTGGTGTGCACACTGTGCGATATTCGTCCCGGTGTGTACAGGCCCTTTGCTGGTGCTCCAACTTCAAATAGTTTGGAGCACCAGCAAAAACGTACCAAAAACCCGGGACGAACATCGCACGCAATTATCGCCGACGTTTAACGCCTCGTGACTAAACAAAGGGTGCCAATGTGAGTGTACACACGACGTGAAAAACGGCAGGCATAAAAGCGTCTTCTTTTTTTTTTTTAAAGCGCCTCGGGTTCGTTTTTTTTTTTTTTTTTGACGCCACGTTAAAAACCGGCAGACCAATGAGATTGACGCTTTTGTTCACGTGCATGGAGCTGCTGAAGTTACAGTAAAACATGACTTGGTGGCGCTCAAGCACAAAACGGTCTTGCCTAGCACACATTGATACCAAGACGACGAAGAGGAAGTATGTAGATGAGGAAGAACCCTACAACTATCCCTGCGTCTCAAACAGCTTCCTAGGTCGTGTATTGGTTTTTTTTGGTATACCGTGTAAATGAATGTGGCCGACTCTCTGATCAGTGCCCTGACTACTGAACTAGGGAGCTAATTGAGATGCACGCTATGGGTGCTCTGCCAGTTCTTGGCCACACCAATAGATGTCTTATTTCTGTATTTTTACTGTTTGTTTTTTTTCTTTTACATTTCAAGAAATATAGTTGAGAGTGTCTTATTTCATAAATGTTTATTTGCACTACTGTTAAAAATTGATTAAATTGAAAGCATTTGTCATTGCATTTGTATACAACGAAATTAGGAGCACTACTCCTGACTGGTGTTTGACAAACAAATATACGAACATAAACAACAGCAATTAACACATTACACCCCTTAATGTAATGTGTTAAGTCCTAGAAAAGTGTTCAAGTTATGATATAGCAGTATAGACAGAATAGGAGTTTATAGTAAAATAAATAAATGTAAATAAATAACATGGCTGGAATAATATTATACCTTTTAGTGCATTTTTGAGTTTAAAGTCCGGGTTGCAACTGGAAAGAAACTGTCCTTAAATCTTGTGGTCCTTGCTCTTAAAGACCTGTACCGTCTGCCTGAGGGCACTTGCACTATTGTCATTGTGACTTATTTGCACTACCACTTCTGACTACCATCTCTCATATGTCATGTGAATGGCCTGAGTCTTGGTGTCACATTTTAGGTGAACACTTAATAGTTGACTCCATTAAAGTGCATGTGCATATTGACAGCAAGTCTTACATTGTGTTTAATTTAAATATAATTTCAACATAATGTAATCACATGTCATGTGTATTTTCCCCAGAGTGATCCAGAGACTTTGTTGAAATGTCTGACGATGTGTGCCGAGTTGTTCAAGGAAATGAACATCAAGAGAGGAATTTGCCCTACCATGAATGCTCTGATAGAGTCACTGGTACAATACTCACTCACATTAATAACCATTTCCTGCTTTTCTGCAGTATAGGAAAAACCTGGGTCTGTATGTTGCTTTTATCACAAGCCATTTTGGTTACTGGACTTTGTGCACAAATTAGTGCAGTGCTTTACTGGCTCTGCAGCTAAGAGAATATAATTGATATTATAATAAAGTGCTTTCTCAATCCTAGATATTGCCAAGTGTTTCCAACCCTAACCCTGCTGTGCGCAACATGGCTGTCATCTGTTTGGGAACTGCCGCTCTCCACAGTAAAGACTTCGCTAACACACACCTTGTGCTGCTCTTGCAGGTATTTAAAACACTTGTGTTAAAGATGACCGAATTCACTTTGTCTTGGAAGCTTGGAGATTATTTTTGTGTGTGTGTGTTTTAGATCACACAGCTAGATGAGCCTAAAATCAGGATCAGTGCTCTCCGAGCTCTCATTGACCAGCTCCTGCTCAATGGCCTTAACATCCTGCAAGACAAGCCTCCTACTATCTCCCAGGCACCTGACTCACCAGACAACAGTAACGGACAACCTGACCAACAAACTGAAGAGGAGAGTACTGTCCAGAGCATTCTGAAGATGCTTTCAGAATTCCTTGATAGTGAGGTACTGCATATCCATTATTTTAGGTATTTTCATATGTTAAAGGTACACTATTGGAACTTAGACCTCGCTATCACCAGTAAAATGTAACCCAACAGCTGAAAATATAAATCATTATTAGAAGCCTATAGTAATAAAGGGACTAAGAGGAAAAAAAGTTTTGTACTTGAACAAAAGTGGAATTGACAGATTACATTTGTAATTTTGTTGCACCTTTTAAAGTCGGCATGAAAAGAATGTACAGTTTTGACTGAAATGATGTTAACAGCCTTATGTGAGTGAACTGTTAACATTACAGTTTCATTCACATGTTGAATCAATGCAGAGATTTTCTGCCAACTCCTTGAGCTGGCAACTTGCTGGAGCTGATTGGCAGGCATTTTGACAATGTGCACTGTTTATACATGATGTCTAGATGGTGTAAATGTATTGCAAATTGTACCAAATGAAACCTATTTGAAATTTTTCAGATCTGTGAGCTCCGCACAGAGACAGCAGAGGGTCTGGCCAAGTTGATGTACTGTGGGAGAATCCTAAGTCCAAAGCTGCTGTCCCGTCTGGTGCTATTGTGGTACAATCCTGTAACGGAGGATGACCAAAGACTACGGCATTGCCTGGGGGTATTCTTACAGCTATATGCCCGGGCCAGCAGGTATACATGTAGTGAGATCCTCCCTCGCTTGCACTCAAAGCATTTATGTGATTTTATTTTTTTTTATTAATTAATTTATTTTTTGCTCAGTTTAATTAAAGGTGTAGTTAACCCAAAAATGAAAATTCTGTAATGTACTCGCCCTCCTATTGTTTTAAACACATGTGACTTTCATTCATCTTTGAAACACAAATGAACATTAATGAAACCTGAGAAATTTCAGTCCTTATGAAAATCCATTCCACCAAAACTTTAATGTTTCAAAAGGGTCATAAAGAGATAAAAGTAATCCATATGAATTGAGATGTTTAATACAAGTCATACGAAGAAACAGGATCACTTTAGCCTTTTATTCGCATATAAACAGTAATCAACACGCACACATAGAACATATCAAATATCAGAATTTACATTTTTGGGTGAACTAGGGTTGTGCCGATAAATGATGCCAATGACGATAGCCAGAGATATTGCCGATGGCAATATTACCAAGACAATAATTGGCTCATTGTCCCATTCATGTATTAAATTATTATTACTATTATAAGGTAAGTATTATTAAATTAATATTAGAACCTACAATTCATTCAAATTATAAAAATGTTCTCATCTCGTGCAGAAGTACTATCAAAATGCTGCATCTGTAACGGCATGAGAGGATATGCGTCCGTAAATTTCCCGCTGACATGTTGAAATAGTCCTCAGTTTTTAATGAGTAAAATAGGCTAAGCAAATAAATAAGAAAGGTAATTATCAAATACATAAGGCCCCCCCCCCNAACACGATAATATCACGTATCACCGATCTCACAGGCTGACGATAGGACGATATGAAAATGGATCATATCGCACAACACTAGAACTAACCCTTTAATGTAATATGTATGTCTAAATTATTACAATGCTGCCATTCCATTAAAGACTGTTGTAACAGCACCGCCAGATATTTACAGTTGTTCTTGTAATTGTTGTACACTAGAGCAAATCAAGAGTGTGTGGAGGAAAGTTTTCTGCCAACCATGAGAACTCTGTTCAATGCTCCTGTGACCTCTCCATTGTCTGAGGTAGACACATCCAATGTGGCTGAACTGTTTGTTGAACTAACACGACCCAGCGCTCTTGTGCAACCTACTGCCGTACAGGTACTCTTACACTTACATGCACACTTACAGAAATAACAGTAATGGGTTTTTGTTCAAAGCACTTTAATATGTTTATATTATGTAAATGATCAAACATCTCTTTTGCAGGCTGAGTCTGTGCATGACTCCCTGGCAGTGCGTGTTTGTAATGAGATTTTGAGGGATGTTTCTGCTCCTGAGGTGCGTCTCTACTGTAAAACTCTCAGCTGGCTGGAGATTAACACTGAACCTGGACCTGCCAACAACGAATTGCAACTACTGTTAAAAGACATTTTACAGGTATTGCTGTAGTTAGGTCTCTTTAGTGAACATGTAAATGGTTGAAGAGCAGCATTGGATAAAGCAAAATAACAACAGATCAAACAAAAATGGTTGAGGAATGACAATCTGTTGGGTTTTTCATTAATGTACACAATTATTTATGATCCATCAAGTGATCACTGTCTCTCCATCTTGTGTGTGTTACAGGAAGTGAAAGATAAGTTCTGTACAAGGGTTATTGAGAAGCTTCGTAACCAACTAAATGGGGACCGTTGTTCCAAATCAGCCAGTAACCAGGACACAACTTTGCTTAACTTGGATGACAATACTGGAGGTACTAACAAGCAAGCTAACCATTCTGTCACTAGGTTCAGAAATGTATCATGGCTAAGGGGCAAAAAAATGTCCCCTTAGTGAAGATTTAATTAGTATATTTTTATTTATCCATCTAACATTCTTACACCGTGTCCTAACGCGATAAAAGGTATCGTTTCCATGTTAATCAGAGTTTTCGTCCTAACCAACCGCAACGGCGACATGCGGATATTCTATTTTAGAAACGGTTTCTATTTACATGGGGGTGAGTAAATGATCAGGTAATTTGAAAGTGAACTAATCCTTTAAGCTGACTAGCTGAAGATGTTACTGTAGCTCAAGCTCAGTGTTTCTCAAACGTTTTCTGCTATTCCCCACTTTGGAGGTAGGGAAGGGTTCCGAGCCCCACCTGTCCCCAATCGCCCCAACAAAATGGTAACAAACTAGGCTTTTAGTTTAACTTTTAAAATGTATTAAAATAGAGAGTGCGCTAATACTTCAGCTTCCACACTCCGCACAAACACTTGCAGGGTTCCCACTCGTCCTGGAAAACCTTGAAAACCTGGAAAATTGATGACAAACTTTCCAGTCCTGGAAAACACATGGAAAATAAGAGAAAATGTAAAATGTCCTGGAAAATCTTGTTGTTGTCCTTAAATTATTTTTTAGAAAGTTCTTCAGCTGAGAACATAGTTTATCACTGGCCAAAACCAATTACCGTTAGTTGCAGAAAGTGCGATGTTCAGGAATGCTGAGTTTTGATGTGAGTAGTATTTTCAATGATGATGTTTAGTTTTGTGTTGCCACTTGCAGCAGTTAACTATAACTGCTCAAATGTATGCAGTAAATAGTAATTGGTAAGCAGCTACCTAATTTAGTAACTTGCTAACTAATAATTTTTATGCAATATAAGGTCAGTAAGGTAGCAGCGTAGCTAGCTTCATTGATTATAACAGGAGTTTTCACAGCAGTGCAGAACTTTGAGTTTCCGCTGAAGTGATTGACAGCTGCAGTGATTAAAAAGGGAAAATCTGTATATACCCCATTTGCAATTTGAAAAAAAAAAGTTTTTCATGCTGCTAAATATACACATTGCAAAGTTTTGGGAATGACTAACTTATTTAAATGTGGGATTGAATCCAAAATTATATTGATTGCCTGGTGATAACCAGCATTGGACGGGACAGAAAAAATTGTAACATCAAAAGAGATGTGTGCATTGCGTAAATGCAGACTAATAGACCTGCCACATATTCTATTACGTGTTGTGGATGTCTTTGTTGTTCATCGACTTTGTCTTTGACTAATGTTTTTATTTTCAAATAGTTAAACAAAACATTTAAATAGTTCCAATATTTTTTGCTATGAAATGGAAACTGGTAACGAGAACAATTTGTCATAATGTATGATTAAGAGCTCATATTAAAACCTGATTTTATAGTTAAGTCATGGCAATAAACCATGGAAGCTTGTTTCTGCCACTGAATAAAAAAAAGAAAAAAGTAATTGCAACTTTTTATCTCAAAATTCTAAAAAATTCTTGCAATTGCAGGCTTACATAATTGTGATATATACTCACAATTGCTTGATATAAAGTCAGAATTGCATGATATAAACTCACAATTGTTAAAAAGTCAGAATTGTGTGATGTTATAAACTCGCAATTGTGTTATAAAGTCAGAATTATAAATCAAATAATTGTGATATAAATTCTGAATTGCGAGAAAAGTCAGAATAGCTAGATAAAAAGTTGCAATTAACTTTTTTAATTGTTTTATTCTGTGGCGGAAACAAGCTTCCATAGACAATGTATGATTGAGAGCTCATTAAAAACTGATTTTATAGTTAATTCATGGCAATAAACTGTACGCCTTTTAAAGACTTGGAGAGCAATATATTACTTTAGGGCATGATCCTTGTCTTTTATTCCTGCCATAGTAAAATTGAAAAGTCCTGGAAAATGATCGCTGAAAAAGAGTGGGAACCCTGACTTGGATATGCGCCTAGTAATAGCGCACATTTATCTAGGTTAATGTTAGAGCGAGCAGCAATGTAAAGTTGCTACTTGCATGTTTCAAATGATAAGCCATATTTGAGGTTGATGGATGATAGGTGAACAGTCAGATTTCCTGCCTGACATGCTGTAATTACCACAAAGAGCCGCCATTTAAAGATCTGTCCCTCAAGGTAATTTTTTTTTTTTATTAGTTGTCTACTAGGGGCAGCCCTACTTTGCCATATGTAGCTCTCTAACAGAGTTCATTGTAATTTATCTCTTCAATTAATACCTTACTCACCTTTTGAGTAATAAAAATTGTATATAAAATTGTAATTGTATAATAATTGTATTTCAGATCCCTCAAAACAGTTTTCGCCATATCTAAAAAAAGCAGGGCAATGTTGGTTCACATTTAATTATGAGCTCGGTCACATTCTCTTTTTGGCGGCAGACTTTCCTTCATTCAGTATAATAATTTTATTTTTTTTATAAACTGGTGATTCCCCAGAGGTTCAAGATTGTGTGCTCCATGTCAACCTTTCTCACTTGTGACAACTAACCCATGGCACTCACATACCATACACTCGTCAAAGTAGCCGGAGCATCTTGTTTACGGATATAACAAGACACACGGGCGAGTCATGTAAACTATATTGCCAAAAGTTTTGGGACGTCTGCGTGCGCATGAACTTTAATGACATCCCATTCTTAATCCGTAGGGTTTAATATGGAGTTGGCCCACCCTTTGCAGCAATAACAGCCTCAACTTTTCTGGGAAGGCTTTCCACAAGATTTAGGAGTGTGTTTATGGGAATTTCTTACCCTTCTTCTAGAAGTGCATTTGTGAGGTCAGGCACTGATGTTGGATGAGAAGGCCTGGTTCACAGTCTCTACTCTAATTCATTCCAAAAAATTTTCTTTCGGGTTGAGGTCAGGACTCTGTGCAGGCCAGTCAAGTTCCTCCACACCAAACTCACTCATCCATGTCTTTATGGACCTTGCTTTGTGCACTGGTGTACAGTCATGTTGGAACAGGAAGTGGCCATCCCCAAACTGTTCCCACAAAGTTGGGAGCATGAAATTGTCCAAAATGTCTTGGTGTGCTGAAGCATTAAGAGTTCCTTTCACTGGAACAAAGGGGCCAAGCCCAACCCCTGAAAAACAACCCCACACCATAATCCCCCTCCACCAAACTTTACACTTGGCACAATGCAGTCAGGCAAATACCGTTCTCGCAACCACCAAACCCAGACTCGTCCATCGGATTGCCAGACAGAGAAGCATGATTCGTCACTCCAGAGAACACGTCTCAACTGCTCTAGAGTCCAGTGGCGGCGTGCTTTACACCACTGCATCCGACGTTTTGCATTGCACTTGATGTAAGGCTTGGATGCAGCTGCCCATTCCATGAAGCTCTCTACGCACTGTTCTTGAGCTAATCTGAAGTTTGGAGGTCTAGCTTTTGACTCTGCAGAAAGTTGGCGACTTCTGCACACTGTGCGCTTCAGCATGCGCTGACCCCGCTCTGATTTTTATTTTTTTTTACGTGGCCTACCACTTCGTGGCTGAGTTGCTGTTGTTCCCATTTGCGTCCACTTTGTTATACCAATAACAGTTGACCGTGGAATATTTAGTAGTGAGGAAATTTCACGAATGGACTTATTGCACAGGTGGCATCCTATCACGGTACCACTCCTGAATTCACTGAGCTCCTGAGAGCGACCCATTCTTTCACAAATGTTTGTATAAGCAGTCTGCATGCCTAGGTGCTTGATTTTATAAACCTGTGGCCATGGAAGTGATTGGAACACCTGAATTCAATGATTTGGAGGGGTGTCCCAATACTTTTGGCAATATAGTGTATGTACGCAATTTCCTATGAAAACCCTCCCACCTGGTCTAAAATATAAACGCTTATAATAGGCTTACCATAGTGAATTTGGGTAAGACAACATGTTGTGGAATAAGGATTGATGTATTGACTCAGTATTTAAATTGGTAATTTTGAACAAAAGTTACATAGTGTACCTTTTAAGTATTTACATTTGTTTTAATTTTATAGAATTTATGTAATTTGATTTAACTTATACAATTTTTCAGTTGTAATTCATTCTCAATTAATTGAATTAAAGTATTGTAAATGAACAGTACACTATTTACTAAAGATAAAAATGCCATTTAAAATCCGTTCCATTAATACTGTTATAATTGTGGTACCTAAAGTAGCTGTTACATTAACAAACCTATCTGTGCATCCTTGCAGAGGTGGTGAACAAAGATGAGACTAAACCTAAACGTGCAAAAAGAGGTACAGTTTAATTTTTTTTTTTTTTTTTTAAGCTTTTATGATTGTTGTATTTAGCTTTCAGTCTGTTTTTCAGGCCAGAAAAAAGCTTCCCCTGCAAAAAATGGAAAGAAAACCAGTAAAGCAGAGTTGTCCTCTGATGAAAGGTTTGTTCCACATCCTGATTTAATGTTTTTTTTTGTTTAGTTTTTTTTTTCCCCTCCCCTTTTGTATGTTGTTTATCTTTTGATTCTGTTTGTGTCAATTCTTTCTATAGTGATGAAGAGAATGTTCCAGAAGTGCCTCCATCAGTGCGACCAAGTCGCCGTGCCAAGATGGCTGCTCTGGATAAAACCAAGCAAGATCTGACTGCCCTCATGAACCAGGAGGCCAATGGTTCATAGAGTGGATTACTTATGATGAAAGTTGTCCTTCCTATGGCGTCCTACAGCCACTTCAGATTTATCTGAGAAATTACATACTGCCAAATTTTAGTTTACTTTCTCAATGAATCTGACTCCTTACACTCTCAACCTGGGTTCATGTCAAAATTGTCTTTGTTAGAATGCTGTCGTACTTTTCAAGAGGTTGGCCTTGGGAAGGAGTCATGTTAACATTTATTTACTTTAGACTGTTTTTTTAAAAATGTACATGAGGAAGTGGGCTAAATGGGGCCCTTCATTTTTTAATTAAGAAATTATATTATGAACTAAATGTTGGATCAATTGGTGCATGTCAACAATGGCTAATATTTTGAAGTTGGCTGAAATTTCCATAAAAGTTTTACTTATTTGTATGCATTTTAACCAGAATAAACTGTTTAAAAATGAAACACAATTACTCTAATATGACAGGATGACAAAATCTGTTTGCAAGAGCTTTTATTGTTCTAGTGATTGAGACAGTTTCTTTGAAGGCAAGTATAAAAACACAGAGAAAATACAATGTGTGTACATAATGTTTATGTACAACATATAGCACCAGGTAACAAGTTTACAGTGGCCAAAACTTTTAAATGGCATATATGAACATAAGACTATATACAGAAGGCCTCCTGATAATTCCCATAACAAGCCCAAACTCTAGCATATGGTTGGCATAGGTATAATGCACCATTTTAACTGTCTGCACTTTTGCCACACCTTTTGAATGACTACAGTAGTTTGAATGGTTGAGGCCCTAAAAAAGATGTTCCACATGATTGTGTACAAGCTTCTTGTTGGCACTGGGTATGTATATGGTATAACTGGAGTGTCTTATTTCAGCAGTTTCAGAACAAATGCCTCTAAATCTTATAGGATAAACTAGATGACAGTTTCAAGCTACATGTAAAAAAAAAAAAAAAATAGTTTCTCAAAGTACAAATCAAATTATGCATCTAAATACATTTAAATGGTCTCAGTGTAGCATCGACTAAACTTTTATTGCACATATGCAAGCCAGTCTTGTTACAAGGAACTTAAATATTCAGGTGACCGTCAACAAAACCTAAAACCACAGTGGGGCAACTTCAACCTTTTACATACTCAAGGGGCAGGGCAGCAGACTGGAAACAAACATGTAAAATTAGAGCTACCAAAGTATTTAAATAAATAAACATACAGGCTGTATAACCAGTTAAAATGTTCTTGGTAGAGGCCTTAACTAATGATATGGTTACAACAATGGGTAGTCCATTAAGGCTGAACTACCATGCCTTTACCAGTAGATTTCAGGAGGTAGGTGTCATACTGCTATTGATCAAAAATTACGATTTTTTTTTTTGTACAAATGGTTTTGTATTCAAGAAATGATACGTGGAACATATTTGCCTCTGGATGATCTTAAAAGCTTTTAATTTAAAAGAAAAATAGAATCTCACATCTTTCTCAGAGTAAAACATTACACCAAAAATACACTGTACATTATAACAATGGTTGTCAGAAATAAGAAAACAATGGGTAGCATTTGGGGTGTAGTAGTGCAACAAGAACATAAACCTGGATGTAAATTAATGCTTAAATGATATTCCACAACTTGGCAAACAGTCTAAATTCACAGAAGTTGTAAGAAAGGTTTCCATAAATACAGGGTAAAAGGGACACTACATACACTTTGAGAATAAAAGTGGAGACTACCATCAATTTCAGAATGCACTGTGAGTGGGCAGTTTTTGTCACACGTTTACTGACTTAATTACAGCACAAGAGAGGATTCCATACTTTAAAACTTTATCTACATCATTAAAAACAAATTGACTTTTTGCAAAATATAAAGAGCCGTTAAAACACAAATGATTACAAAATATCAAGAAATGTGAAATGAAATGGTCTTCTCCAGAATTACATAAAAGTTAATCTTAAAGCTGAACTCTGCTATGAGACTCCAAAATCACAGGTTGGGCAAACCAAACATACTGCTCATGTAACCTTTGATACTCCATGTAACTAGAAGACATTTACTTCTCTTGGTTTGCACCAAAAGTAAAATTCAAATGAGATTTCAAAAGGAAATACAATGATTTTTACAAACATAAAAACACAAAACAAGTTTAAATAGTGCAACAAGTGTCTTAAAGTTTGTTTTTTCTTTGCTACATGACGCTTGCCGAGGTTGCGTGTCATAATGCTTGTGATACTCAGCCAGACCACTGTTGAAAGGCACCTTATGTTAGAGTTCAAGAAAATGTCTCGCACAAAACTGGTCCCAAGTTATTTCAATGAGCCTGTAAAGCAAAAATTGGAGACATTGAGAAGTGAGTTCTCAAAGGGAATAGACTACAAACAGAACATGCTCCGTTTTAAAACCTTTACCTTAAAAAACAATTATTACATATTGAAAGCAGATAATCCACACTCCCAGAATCAACACAAAGTAAAAACTACAAAAGAAAAAAAAATGTAACTCTTCAATTTAATATCAAAACATTCTTTACAGAGGCCAGAAACAAACTAAGCCAGTATGCAGACAGGAGCATTTGGTCAACTTGTAGTCAGGTTGAACATACTGTTGCATTGGTCTGATGGTAACAAATCTCAGTACATATGCGAATGAGTTACATTCAAATATCTAACATTAAACTGGATGGGTTATTATTCAGTTAAGTATGACTTGGAAAGATTCTCTTCAAACTTGCTCTGCCATGATGCTCAAATCCAAGCTTGTGCAGTTGGAATGCACCATTGTTTGCGTACTTGCATAAAGTATGTTTCAGGACTAATGAGAAAAAATGCTTAAAGACTTACCGAGCACAAAGTCACACCACCTTGCTCCCAGAACACCCCTGCTGCTCCTTGATTGTCTGAGCATTTTTGTTGGGGGAGACAGACTTGTGCTGCAACTTTTCCGTTTACCTCTTTTTCTTCCTCCCTTGCTCTGGCTTTTCAGGGATGAGGGCAGCTGTGCTGGAGAGTTAAGTGTCTCTCCCACCATAACATCTTCATTCTCCTCTTGTTCCGAGACATCATAGAGCTTTACTGTGCAAATGTTACATTCCTCTGTCGTTGACTTTGTGTTTGGGGAGTTGATCTTTTTCAGAAACACCCTGCACTCCTTTAGGGACTCTGGACTCCAAGCTTTGGAGCAGATTCTGTTCTGCTTTGAAATGTTGGCAATCCCAATCATTTTCTGAGGAGCTTTGACCAGAAGCTTTAATGCATTTTGGACTTTAATGACTGGTCTGGATGTCTTGTCTACCAAGTTAGGCATTTCTTTCAATAATTCTAGTGTCTTAGCACCTGAAGTCATTGTCCTCATCTGGTCACGAAAAACGTTTTGTGCTGTATCAGCTAATCTTATCCTGGACCTGGTTTTAAACTTAAGCTTTGCTCTAAGCAGAGCTGTTCTGTAAACAACCCATGTGCCACCAGACTTGGATATTTGCTGCCTAACATTATGCCCCAGTTTAAGTGATGTGTTAAAAAGCTTTCTCTTAGCTTGTGACCTTGTTGATTTGGACAGCAATTCTTGTGCTTGTTTGTGCATTGACGGACTCTTTGGGACAACTTTAGCAAATTTTTTGACGTGTTTCCTGAGCCGCTCTGCTTGTGGACTTGGGAAAACATTCACTTTGCAATTGGGTCTGCTGAGGTTGTAATGAAAGACGTCCTTGGGATTTCTTGCAGTGGCCTTCTTTACAATTGCAAGGGACTGAGTTTCTGTGGACTGCATAAACCAGGTACAGAGCTTCTCCATATTATAGTTTTTCTCAAAAAGCATTTTAATAGCAGAAGCAGACTTCTTGGCAGGGCCATTAAGCTTCTCAGAAGTTTTTGGTTTAAGATCAGTTTTAATCTCTCCTGACTTGTTAGTCTCCAGGACATCTGATACCCAAGTGTTGGATATCAGTCTGATCCTCCTAGCTAACTCTTCATTTAGGGTCTCAGGTGATGCTGAGGTGGGCCACCACCTGAAACCCTCATTTGATGAGAAAATTGAGTCCACTGAAACTGCAGAAAAACGAACAATGTCTTTTACGCAACTGACATTATTGGTCTTTCTGGAAAGTGCATTGTCTGGGGGCTCCTCTTGTCTGTTCTTTGTATGCTGGCTGGCCTCACAGCTAGCCTTATTCAGCAGTAGTTTTCGTGACCTGCGAACTAATGCACAGGATCTGGCAGTAGCGACAGAGTGGAGCAAATGAATGGAGGGTTTCCGCTCTCTAACAGAATGTCTCACTGGTATGAGCTGCCCTCTGGTATTCCGATTATGTTCTTTCGGTGGATCCACTGCATTCTTGTGAATGTCAGTAGGAATGCCGATTGTCTTTTGCTCTTTGGAAGGATGAAATTCAACAAGAAGAGTCCTTCTGAGCAGATGTGAATCTTTTGTATCCCTTTTCATGTGTATCTTTCTTTGTCTTGGTGACCCATTGGTGACTGTTACAGAGATCCCAGAAATTTTGACTTTGGGAGGTCTTCCTGGTTTCCTTGACACAGCTGTTTCACTCTGTCTTTGACATTTGATGTTGCTGCTAGAATGGACGCATTTCCTGTCTTCGATAGGCATAACAAAATGAAGATCTTTAAACTGATCTTTGGTCATCTGATCACTACTTGTCTTTCCAGAACATGTTTTACTGTGCATGCCTCCATTACATACTTCATAAACATGTTGCTGAACAGGGAAATTGCCCAAATCTTCAGAAACTACTCTCCTTGCCCTTCTTGATCTTCCATACACTATAGTGATTTTTAGATTTTTGTTTCCATCATCCTTAGAAGACATTTCTGTTGTTCTATGATTCACTGCATTGGAACTGGTTGTACCTGTTGAAGAACTTAAATCTGTTGTTTTTGGTTTTGGAGGTCTACCAATGGGACGTTTCACAGACTTCACAATGTGTGGTCCTATTTTTTTGGGGCGCCCAGGACGCCTTTTTACTGGAGTTGTTTGATGTACAGTTGGTAGTGTTTCTTGGTTTTCACTTTCATTGTTTGAACAACTGGGCAATAATGCATCAAGTGAAACCACTTTTGGTGAAGTGCACTTGTTCCCAACACACTCAGCAGTTTTCCCTGGCACAGATTCAAGGACTGAATCCTGGAATTGTTCATCTATGGCACTGCCTGCCCATGAGGATTCCACACATGGATCAAACATCTCTCCATGTGAATTTGAGCCAGAGGAAGCTGCTTTGAGTGTATATTTTACACCATCTTCACCTGTCACTGAGGAAACAAACATGAGCTTTATCGGACTATCATATTTTAGACAAGACGGGCTTGCTTTAGCCTGTTGTGCACTCTCAGTGGTGGTCAAGTTAGACATAATTTCAGTGGGACTGTGTGAGTCAGTGTTTAGACTGTTGGTTCTATGGCGTTTAGATCTTTTTGATGGTGAGGTGGAATTCTGGCATGGTTTTCTTTTTCTTGCACTCTCTTTATCCGGATTCCTTACATTATTCTTATGCTCAGATAGTGGCTCATTTTTGGATAAAATCTCATATGTCTGTGAAGCTTTGTTCTGTGGCATAACACAGTCTTCTGGTTTATCCACAGTTTGAAATGGCGGATCGTCACATTTATCACTTGGCCAGGCAATTTCTTCTGTGAAGCTAAGTGGCGCTGAGGTGCTGTCCTTTGGGGAATGCTTGGCGAATATACTCTCTGAAAAACAGGCTGCAAAATACATCTTTCGTGGCTCAGTGACATAGGAAGAGAAACGCTGAGGTGGTACAATATTTCGTCTGGACCTTCCAACTTGAACTGTCAGATTGTTCTCTTTTTGGATTTTTTTTTTCACCTTCTGATCACTATCAGTTGTTTGTGATTGCACCTTTTCATCAGAAGCAGAAGGCAGTAGTTCTTCAAGACATACAAGTTGGGGTTGAGCATGGCTTTCTTGATTATTTGATGCCTTTTCACTTTGTGCATCTGTTGTCAGATTTTCTATGGTATCTTTTACAGGCTCCGTGTAAACTCTGTCCAACTTTCTGCATTCAGATTTTTCAACAAGGGAATATGTAAGCTTCAAAGGTTTAACAGTTTTTAAGCAGCTCTCTCTCTCAAAGCCTATATTCCTCTTGATATATGATGGACTAAGTCTGGCCAGATCTCTCTTGATTTGTAGGCTTTGTCTTCTTGATGATGGAAGGTCAGGAGACTTGCTCATGGCAGCTAAAGTTTCCAATCTCTTTCGGGAACGTGTCTGAGGGGATTGCTGTTCTGTGGTTACATGCTGTTGTAAAAGCTCATTAAGGTTATAATCTTTGTCACTACTGTTGTGTAGCACAGTTGTTATAATCTCAGTCAAATGTGTGTCATCTCTTGTCTTGGAGATTTGACTAGCATGGGTAAGTAGATTTTGTTCCTTCTCTAAAGGTTGGATACTCTTGAGCTTTTCAGTGACTCTATCCATTAGATCTCCAATAAAAGATCCACACTGGTGGTCATTCTCCTTCTCTGTGCATGTATGCAACGTTACAACCTCTTTGCAACATTCATCAGGAGATCCCAGACGAAGAGAAGTGTTAGAGTACAAAGCTGTATCTTCATCCTCAGTTCTGTGAGGTAGGAGAGAAGGAGGTGCCATGTTCAGGGCCTTGCAGTCCTGAATGTGGAAGATACTGGACTTGACAGCCATTTTACAGTCCAGGTCCACTGGCTTTGGTGAGAGTGGTGGAGGGGAGGGGCTCCGGCTTCCTTTGCATCTTTTATGAAAGTTACAATCACCCTGAGGGGTGATTAGGGCACCTCTTGTATGAGAAATATAGGCATGATCACCATTGTGCTGATGCTGCCATGAGGGTAGTTTTGAGTGAGTACAACAAACAGTGGTGTTAGAACAGATGACTTGGCCAACACAAGCCATGGATGTATTTTGGCAGCAATGTCCATGAATGTTCCTCAGACAGACACATAGAGGAGAAAATCCACATGTTGGAAGCCTACTAGCTGTTCTGCAACAAATGTCAGCAGTTACTGAGTATTCACTTAATGAAAGTGTTGGGGCTTCATTAAGCATTTTTTTATCAGCCTGGCAGCAAAGGGATCCGGCCTTAGTCTGTCGTCTGTGAGCATCCCGCATAGATACAGAGACATTGTAATCTTCCTGCATATCCTTTAAAATATAATAGAGTAGAAGTCTATGATGGGAACAAAGCAAAGACAGGACCTTCTCCAACACAGTGACTCTCCAGACCTCTGGAGCTTTAGAATAATCTTCCTTCCCAAGCCTGGACTGGTCTTCCACACTTGGCCCTAAGGAACTACATAAATAAATTGGGTTAAGTCATTACTCAATCACTGACAATCAATTTTCATAAATGTGATCTGAACTAACCCTCTCACCTCTTTTAACTCTTATGATGATTAATACATTTCAATTGGTTTAAAGGAATTACAAAATCCTACTATAAATATATATTGCATAATTATAAAGCTTGCAAAGCTGCATTTAAGAGATAACTGCTTATCTTGTTAAAGGAACCACATAACATTGCCTTGTAAAGATGTTATATCTATGCATAATTACAAATATGTGTAAAGGCCATAGATGGAAAGCAAAAAAAAAAAAAAAAAAAA
>RJVU01048958.1:2698943-2774121 GCA_003731715.1 Anabarilius grahami | reverse complement strand
GAAAAAAAAAAAAAAAAAAAAAAAAAGCAAACAACTCTGTACATGGAACAATTTTTTTTATTGGTAACTTGAAGGCAAAGGATGGCGATTGTAGTAACGCTTACACTCAGGAAAACTATGTATATAGACAATTATCTTAATCAAACTGAATAATTCTGTTTCCTGATAAATCAACATGTCTCCTGACAAATCCAATTACAAACCAACATTTGCAGGCAATATGTTGTCTTTTGAAAGTAAAATACAACTACCTCAAAAGGTAACAGATTTGTTAAGGGTTGGAGAAAAAGATTAGAAAATGTTTTTAAAAAATTATTATTATTTTTTTTAAATGCAGGATAGTTAAAAACACACTGGAGTAATATGCCTTCAGTATTCCACCTTATTACAATCAATTCAATTCTTGCTTAGATTAGCCTTATCCTAATCCTGAAATGTTAAAAAAAAACAGAATACACCAAATATAAATATTTCAGACAAATAAATGCTTAAAAAGGACCAGTTTTCCCGACATTTGAAGTTGATCAAAAAGACAAAGATTAAACTTATATTAACCTGCCTGGGGTAAAAAGAAAACATCACATGTTGAGGAACATTACAGGACAAGGAATTCACTTATGCATGCAAGTGCAGTAAAGCATTTCACATATCAATGTGCAAGAGCAACAAAGTGCTTCAACACAAAACCAACACAATGTTTAAACTTCATATTCTGATTACATCGAAAGAAATAACACAACACAAATACAATTATATATTAGAATTAGAGGGAATAGTACAAAATCAATCTTAGTGCAGCAGATATATGCATAAATAACTGATTGCAAAATTATTAATATCCTGAACCCGTTATGAATATGAAATTACATATACTTAGAAAGGCCTAAACTGGTGATATTGATCCATTTAATGATCCATCTATAATCAAGCCAAACTGTTTTGAAATTTTTTTTTTTTAAATAATTTTATATTTTGCCTTTCTGATCAATAACCTCTGCTGAACACGCTGTCCCCGTAATATGGGAGAAAACTAATTGGCTTTGGATGAACCATATTTGGCTCTATAACAGAATCCTAAGGGCCCTTATTTTGCTATAAAAGAACCGTTCTAACACAATCATGCTCTATGCTTTTTAGGACTGCTGTTACCCTGAGAATACTAGTGTTTTTCTGGACTGAAATTATACAGGACACTAATAGGATGTTAGAACAGCAATGTGGTGTAAAAAAAAAAAANAAAAAAAAAAAAAAAAAAGGGGACCAACATTCTCCATAGGGAGCCTAAAATTATCCCATATAATGAAAATTTGAGAGCGCAGTACTGACAATACATGTATATGATTTAAAAGAATCTGCATGATATTAACACTTACATGACCACTCTTTACATTAAAAGTGAAACTGTGCCTGCAACATATCTATCCCCGGGAGAAAAAGAACAGAAACAGTTATATTGATAATGGAAACAGTATATAAATCCACAATACAGATTTTATATACGATCCACAGTAGTATATAATTACTTGTTTTTAAAGATTTGTTATGTAAAACTGCTACTGGCCTACAGAATAACTGAGCCGTAGCTGTAAGAGCAGGCACTCTGTTGTTAATTTTAAGAGCTGTGAAGAACATTCAGGGTGGTTTGATAAATGCTTCTAAATCAGAGGTAAATTTAAGAATATATCAGTAAATCTGTTTTTAGGGCAGAGGGGAATTTAACTTCGAAGAACAACAAGAGGTAAACCATTTACAGAACATTCACAACACAAAGTTAAACATTAACATTGCATATGGAAGTTCATATTTCCAAAGCTTCAAATCACAAAAGTCACATGCTTCAACTACACTTTGCAAAGCACTACAAGAATACTTGTGAAACAGATATCAGAACTATGCAAAAAAATGCCATTCAACGTCAGTATATGGCCATATCCTTCATCACAGGTATGCAACAATAACCTGTATCACAAGTATGTGTGCATCTTTTGTAAAGTGCAACTGAATCTTATATTCCAACTATACAAGCTTCTAAACTCAGTTTAAAAAAAACAAAAAAAAACAGGTCCATGCTATAAGGTAAATTACCAGTATCATAAAGTGAAACAGTTTTATAATAGGTCATTAAAAGCTATAGTAATCATTAACATGAAATAAAGAAAAAAAACAACACAAAGCAGAAGCAGCTTAACTACAGAAATCTGGACAAATAAACAAAGCATTTCGAAGTAGCACTTGGATCAGGCTTTGCATTTCTGTCCCATGATAATTGCATCATAAAATATGGACAAGGAAAAATTCTGATCCAAGATCAGCAGCACCCTACTCCGAACTGCTTCGTTCATGGAGTGTAAGTGGAGTGGCAAGATGACCCTGAACTGTTTTGGTTACAGCAGACAGATAATGCTATGATGTCTTTAGTGTGAGGAAAAACACACAATAATAAAGTAGAATTCAAATCAGCAAAGAGAATATTGAGTGAGGATTTCAGTAGTTCTGATTACTGAAAAAGTAATAAATATTAATCTATTATTCAGTGTAAAACAAACATTCACCGAGACTGCCATTAAGCATTTTTTTTCCCTGTGCACCATTCTGACATGCATTACATTGCCAATTTGCTGAGCAGATATGCAGGGGAAAAATGGAAAGGGGCAAGACGTATAGAAAAAAAGACACACACAAAAAAAAAACAATGTTGTGTGTATACAATTCTAAGTATCTTGACTTACCAAAAATTAAAATAAAATCACTATCAGAGCAGGATGTGGGAAGTCTCATCCACAAAAAGCCTGAGATGGTCCAAGCTTTCACTCCAATGATCTGGCAACAGTCTTGATTAATGTACTTCATTGATACTTCATGAAACTGATATAATTAACTCTTGTTATACAACAAAACGTACCAATAAGTATTAATAGTCCAACTATATTTACATAGTGTTGTTCCTTTGCTGGAGTGGAAACTTGTACCTATATCTACCCATTGCATAAATGGTTAGACATCTCCCACTGGTGAGTTAAATGAGATGTTAGTCATGCGGTCACCAGATTTGCCACACAGACACCATAAAAATACTGTTAATAGACTTGAAATAAAATGACCAGTCTCTACAAAGACTAATCAGTGTGAAAGCTGCATACAACAATCATTAAGCTGAGATTAGCTTATGTATAAACAAAACCTGAATATTTCTTAGTTTTAAAACTGTAATTAACTTAAAAATCAACAGTGCTTTACAATATTTTAAATATATATTCATAGAGATATCCACAGTGAAAACCCTGAATAGATTTTTTAAAGGCATGTTTTGAGACTTGATAAAATGTACCATTTAACCTGTGGTTGAGGATTCAAGTGTATCTTCCAAGTCTGAATGAGGTCTTGACTGCATGTTGAAAAAAAAAAAAAAAAAACCCTTCTGTTGGCTGTGGTTTAGGTGATGTTTTAGTTAAAACCATCTCTAGGAAATAGTTGAGGTTTTGGTTTTGAGTTAAGACTGTTTGTAGGCAGTAGATGAGGCATTGGTTGTTGTCCCTGACTTTCCGGAGCCTGAGGTTGCCGCTTCAACAAGGCGGAGCTTCTTTTTTGGTGGGGTCTTGAGCGTGCCCGTTCGCTCTTTGACTTTGTACTCAAGGGTGCTGTGTGGAACCCCATAGACGCTCTGAGCTTTTGACACGCTCATCTTCCCACTCATCACCATAGCTATGGCCTCCTCCAGGATATCGTGGTCATATTGCCGATAACGGCCCCGCTTTTTCCGTGGCTGCTTGTCTCGACGGTCATCATCTCCACAGTCAACCAGACTTCCGGTGACGCTCACGCCAACACTCCCGTTCTTTATGTTCAGACACAGTGGTGGCAGGTCACCCTGGAGTAGACGTGACTCGAGGCCTGAGTGGCTTTCGGCCAAGCCCTGTTTAGGGAGAATGGTCTTCAGCTTGTGGAAAGCAGTGGAGCCATCAGAGGCTTTGTTGGCTTGGTACATAGCATCCACCAGACCTGCCAGATCCAGTTGGGCTTTGGGCTGAGCACTAAAGCGTACCTGAGGGATTCGAATGTGCACAGCTGGCCCAGCAGCAGGACTCTGAGGAGATGTGGCTGGGTCGGTGTTGGCGAGAGGCCTGCCGTTCTGCTCCCGTAGTTGCGAGACCATCCTCTGCAAGGTTAAGTGGTGAAGGTATGACGAGGCAGTCACGGCTGCCGGAAATTTCAGCTCAGTGTGCTCTGGAGATGTAAATTTACATTTTCTTACTTCGGATTGCTCGGACTGGGAGCGAGCCCATGCTGCTACCTTCTGCAGGATGAGTCGAGTGTCGTTGGCTGGCCAAACCGACTCTGTCTTCGGCGATAAGGCCTCTGTCTGAAGCTGTAAGGTTTTATGAGGTATACCGTATAGTATGGCTGCTTTGTGAATATCTAGTGATCCAGAACGAATATCTTTCAAGGCTTTAGAGAGCAAACCTTCTGCAAACTCAGAGCTGCGATCCAAATAGTCCTCTCTGATTGGTCTCCTAAGGGGAGGTGGGTGGGAGGATGAGAAACGAACGTGTGAGCGGACCAATGACAGGACGCACTCAGGGTCCACTCCTTTACTGCCTTGTCTTTTGGTAACATCACTCACTTCTCAATTGTCTGTATAACACAAAGCCTTTGAGTTGTTTGGGGTAAACACTTTGTTTTTGGCCTTAGGTTGCAAACGATACTTCTTGGAAGGACAGTCTCTCGTCAATTGTGTGGAGAAAGACAAGCGTCTATGGGAGTACTTCCAGTATCTTTGCAATGCAGATGCATTTTGTAAGACTCAGGTATTTATTTCTCATGTGAAAATACTGCATAAACCAACGAATAGATAAACAAATGAATAAATACAGGCGGCACAAAGGAACAAATAAAGCCCCTGACTGCTGGCAAACGTGACGTTACCTTCCAACAAGTTAGAAAAGAGTCAACCCTTTGGCAGTGCAACAAAACAACCACTAAATTGTACATTAAAAACACATCAAATGTATGAGTAAAATTTGTTCACACAAAATGATCAGATAGGATACAAAGGATACAAATGAAACAAAACATTTTTTTACTGGGTCAAAATGTTTCCAGTTAAAAGACCATTTCGGTACCAAATTGTCTTTGGCTTTGTTAGGACGAGGACAAACAGTCAAACACACAATTTGGTAAACAACAAAGGAAAAGGAGAAGTACTCACCCTAAAACTTTTTGTTGAGTGGTTTCATTTTCTGAAGATGTGTTTTTCTTAGAGAGGTCAAGTACTCCATCTACTATGAGAAGTAATCCATGAAAAACAGCAATTAATAAAGTTTGAGAGCACATGCACAAAATCAAATATTTGCAAACTCTGTAAATTCACCCTGTTTATTCAGAGTTTAGTTCCTTCCAGACTAGGCTTAATAAATAAAAGTCAATAGACCACTTTCTCTGAAAACAAGGAAAAATGTCTGAATTTGTACAGTCATCTAAAATTGCAGAGATACGAATCTGTATTCTGAATCTGTATGGACTTGGTGGTGTGCTTACCTTGCAAGGCCTGAGAAGCTCGGCTTACTGTGAGGTCCAGGGGCCCATCAGGATCCGGTTGTTTAGGGAGAAGCTCATTGTTGTCACTCAGGCCATTCAGGCCCTCATGAGCCTGGCTTTTACATGCATACTCTAAGGCAAACCGCTGAATCATCTTGCGCATCAACTCCTGCGCCACCAACGGTATACTGGAATCGCAGCTCTGAGGGAATTCTGGAAAATTGATCACCACAGAACTAGATGAAGATCCCATCTCATGCACTTGCAAAACACAAGTTCCTTATGTAAAAACAATCTACTTTCACAACATGTCTTTTTTTCCACAATTTGTCTTAAAACATAATATTTCAAGAATTAATAATAAACTGAATTTCTTATATGCACTGTATACAAGACAACCATCATAAATTTTAAAACTTGCTCTCTCTCCTCTCAGAATAAATAATCAAGCACATCCCATTTTTGCAAGATTTGACTTATTCGCATGTAAAGTTTGAGATTTTAAGGAGGAGCGAAAGCGCACCGCTGGAAAGCAATAGAATGAGGCACAATAATAGTCATCTCAATTATCGAATTTTCATAATTGTTGGAAGCCAAAATCGAAACGAAAATTCAATTGTGATTTTCAATTGTAATCACACAGCCCTACCATCCAAAGTAAATTATATAAATAATTTTAAAAGCAATCAAAACCTAAAGGGGGTCAACCATGTTGCATAGTAAAGTGAGTAAGCGATCACCAACAGAATCACTTTGGGTGGGGATGTGCTATGTTGCATAATAAAAAAAGTAATTAATTTATCAGGAAGACACGAGCGAGTGCAGATCTTTTGTTTTTTCATTTGAAAGCATTGATATTTCTACGGATTTGCACCCCCCACCCCCACCCAGTGTTTCCAATTTTCACTTGCCCTGCCATAATTTTCATTGGCCCCACCATAAAAAAGGTAAAAATGAAATAGACCTAGTTATTGTTTTCGTTGTTTTTGATCCATATAACCTTAATAAATAAGATTGCCTTATGACACCAAAAACGAGTAACATAACTTGTATATAAAAAAAAAATTAATATTGTTAAAGACAAGTAAACAGTCTGTAATAAAATAAGAGCAAATAATCAAATTACAAGCAATAGCACAAATAAATACAATAAAACTAATTAAATAAACAATGCTTTTCAGGTTTTTCAGGTAGGTCTAACAGTAGTTTACAGGTAGGCCTACAGAAATCGATTGTAATCAAATATAAAATAACAATGCATAGTCTTTTTCTTTTAAATTAAATATAGATTAATCCTTAAAGTTTCGAATGTTATTCAGTCAAGAGCAGTGAGTGATTTCCTGATCAGGCAAGTGACAGTTTTTGTGAAATCTGGCAACCCTTCACCTGTCGCTTTACTGAAGGGCGCTTACAGGAAGAGTGCAGAAGAGCAATAGCTACTGTTAGTGCCAATCAGTCGGACTTATTTAATATAGTTTAAATTATACACACCTTATAGGCATGTTATTTTACTCTAGCCTGCTGCCTCTCAGCCTTTCATATTCACCTCTTCGACATGAGCGACGCTCATGTCGATCTTCTGCATCATTAAAATTTGATCAGTTTATGTGAACGTCAAGTTGACAGATATTTAGAATCAAAGTAAGTGATTATCAGCTGGATCCGATCAGTGGACAATCGTTTAGGGTTATAAATATATATACGCTGTTGGATTCTCAATATTTAGTACTTTAGCTTCAGATACACAGGGTTTTTCCTGGCTCAAAACAAGGCGGTAAAATCCTTGGTCTGTCTAGGGGGGTCCGGGGTCATGCCCCCCTGTAAGAAAACTTTGTACATTTGAAAGATAAATTCATTAATCTGGTGCAGTTTCAAAATAAAGAGCTCCAACCCATGTTCAGTGTGCAAATTGAACAAAGAAAAGTCTGTGCATTGGCTTGTACCTGAATCCACTGATAAAAATAAACCAACCGCCCAACGATATTCTCTGATTTAGATATCTGCACCTGATCATCACATTACAATTATTCAAATTATCAATGTTAAGCATGATGATATGGTAACATATCACACTGAAGTAGGTTGCTTATAAATTAACATTTATTTAAAATAAATAAATGGCTAAATTACATTTCCTTTATAGCCTAAACACATGCTTTACTCCCTTTAAACTTAAATTGTCACTGTTTCATTACATCATTGTTGGAAAAAACTTATATCATAATAATTTCTTTTAGTTAAGCTTGTGTATACTTTTAGTTAAAGCTGTTAAAGGTGCTACAGAGGATCTTTTCGTCGACTGAGAAACCAAAGACTGTTAGTGAGTTTTTGAAATGAGCGCATGCGTAAGAACAACCCCCCTCTTTCACAGCTCATTTCGAGGGAACACCTCCCAAAACTCATGCAGGAGTATTGGAACACGAGTGTTTGTTTACCACCGGCATTCGCTGTGTCGTATTAGCGGATTCATTATGTCGGACTCACTGCAGGTAACTCATAATCTGCAGTTGTTACTCCTGTCTCCTGACAAAAACATTGCATGCGGCGCCTGTGGAGTGTGGAAAGTTACTGGAGCGCGCAGCCGCGCGTCTCTCACAAGGAACGTCATGGCAGTGATTGACAAGCCAGAGGGCCAATCCGTGCACGTCTCTCACAAGGAACGTAATGGCAGCGATTGACAAGCCAGAGGGCCAATCATTTACGCGATGATCGCGTAAACGATTGGCTGATGTTTTTAAGGCCCTACCTCGTGCACAGATGATGTATATTAATATTATTACTTTCAGTGCACCTAATAAATAGTCTTTTATCAGTTAGTAAAGACAGTTTCAAGTAATATTGCAAAAATTTATAAAACAAAACATCCTCTGTAGCACCTTTAAGTTGTAAAGCAATATCTCATATAGGGTTTTTACTTTGTGTTTTATATAATGACCACTAGGAGGTGCTCAAGGCACGTTTTCCTTGATTGGTTTTCCCTGATGAGAAATGCGTTCAGTTGAAAACGAAAGTAAATGAGTGACGCATGTTCGTTGCGTCTTGCGGTGAAATGAGAGTTGTGTCTTCATTCAAATCAACACATTATTTGTTATTACTTGGCCCGCCCAACCCGCGGATTATCCACGGATAGAACCACGATCCGCCCATCATCGCACGGTTCGAGAATGCACACAGGCCGGGAACCTGCAACAGAACCGTGTCGGTGGGTGGAAAAGGGGTATCTGAGCATGTGACTGCCTTTCTGAGTTGTCTACAGGCGGAGGATACAGGATATGTTCATTCGCTTTTATAGTCAGGTATCTGAACGTGTTTTTTGTGTGTAAAAAGTACCCATCCACCCCAAGATTGCAAGAAAAGCTTGTAACTAAACATTATTTAAGGCTAATTTTTATTCATAAAGTTACCGATATAGTAACTCTTGTTGTCAAGTAAGCTTCATTCATAATGCTTCCTCCGTTGCAAGCCTGTGCGCTCCTGTAATCTGTCCAGCTGCTGAACTGCTCTCCCTAGTGACTTTCGCCTCCTTTGAACCGACAACATCACGTCATTAATCAATGTTTGTGAATCGATTTAAATCGGCAGAAGACAGAATCGAGATTCATATGTGAATAAATTTTTTCCCCCACCCCTATTGATAAGCCTATTCATTTTGCCATCTTACCTTCACAGGTTTATATGGATCATGGTTTATATTTTTGGATCATGACCCTCAAGTTGAAGACAATTGCAGTGCAATTGTACATTATGTAATAGGTGTCACAATTAATTTGCTCTGTATGGATAATGGGAATGAAAATGTATTTCTCACCCTTCTTTCGAAATATAGAATAGAGGAATCGGTCTGCTTGGCACTGGAGTTTATCAGAGGTGGACAGGCCCTGAGGTGGGGGGGTTTCAGCAGGGGGTGGCGACCCGGGCACGGCCACAACAGGATGGTCCTATGTCAAAAAAAGAAAAGTGTATTCAGTTCAGTTAGGACTAGAGTTACTGACACCTGTCCCATACATCCCAAAGTCTTGATTATAGTCTCAAAGGCTTGAATTGTGATCCATTATAATTAATTACAATGTATGTGCTTACAACTTGTTTAACCGTATATTATAAAGATTAAGACTGCATTATTAAACACCCAAAACAACAGCTGCTAAACAAAGAATTATTCATTCAATACAAATGCCAAAGCAAGTCTTTTTTTGCCAGCTATCACGCCATAATAAACATCTCTTGTGGCTTTTGAGGGTTGACTTACATTCAGTTTCTCTAGCTGCAGGTTGCAAAAGGAGCAGTTTGCATCAATGGACCAATCATCCACAGCCTCTGGTTCACACTCTGAGGGAAAATCAGATGATTCATTGTCAATAGCTATGTTTCCATTTATCTATTTTTACACATTGGTAACGCTTTACAATAAGGTTCATTAGTTAACATTAGTTAACTATATTAGTTAACATGAACTAATAATGAACTGCACTTATACAGCATTTATTAATATTTGTTAATGTTAATTTCATAATTTATTAATACGTTATTAAAATCTTGTTAACATTAGTTAATGCACTGTGAACTAACATGAACAAACAATGAACAACTGTATTTTCATTTACTAACGTTAACGAAGATTAGTAAGTACAGTAACAAATGTATTTTTCATGGTTAGTTCATGTTAGTTAATACATTAACTAATGTTTAACTAATGAACCTTATTGTAAAGTGTAACCAGCGCATTTTGGGATATCTCATAAAAAATAAAAATAAAAGATGGAAATGCCAAGATGCGCATAAATTCTAAAAATCAACATTAAAAAAAAAACCGTGTGTGCTCAAATGAGGCGAATACATTTTTTTATCCGATAAGACATGCGCATAAACTATGATGAAAACACATTTGCCAAATAAATCCCTCGATGCACAACAAAAAACTTGCGTGACTTTGCCAGAATGATGACCTCCCAGAACTGTCTCATGTGATTGCATTCCCAAACACCAGGCTACCGAACGGAAGATAACATGACAGCATTTATTGTAGGGATGTTAATTAATCGACGATCGATTGTCAAAAATTTAACTGATAAAACTTATCGATGGTCAATTACCAAGGTCATCATTAGAGTGCATAGTTTTGAGGTGCATGCGGCTCATGCGCAAAACACATCCAGCAGACAAACGTTTAAAAATGAAGCAAGCACGCTGTAGTTACTTAATACGCCATCTGCTCTCTAATTGCTCTTGTGGTCATGCTCCGATCAGTCTGCGCAGTGCCGCTTCAAGTTGAACACACCTAATGTTTTCAAGCCATGCAATGGATTAGGTAGGCTAGCCTTTTATAGGTATTTTTCTAAATTCTGACTAACTTCTATACTACATTCGGATTTCGGACACAGACCCAGTTTCCATTAGTTGAACTTTCAAATGACGTTGGAGAACACTGCATTATGATTGCAACGCAATCGGATCCCGGAAGTCCTTTAGCTTTAGCCAAGCAGCATGTCATGTCACTCCGTGATCTACATACACATTGTCTTATGTAGTGTGTGGGCTCATTCGAGATCACCTGCTCCAAATAAATATATGCAATGTACTATGGTTTAAAATTATTTTACAGTCCTGTTCCCCATGTACATACTATGTACTTATTATAGCAATTGCAACAACTGAGTAATAACTAGGTACTAACCCTGAACCTACCTGTAAACCTAACCCATGTAATTACCTTATATTACCCAGTACTTTCTTAGCTTAGTACTCTGTAAATACACATAAGTGCGCATACTGTAAAATAGTGCAACCTGGTTTACTAATGTTTTAATCAATTAATTTAAACAATGATTGATTTGGGGAATTTATGTAAATTGACATCACATCGCATTTTGTCTGCACGCTCTGAGGTGCAAGTAATTTATAATGGAGGAAAAAGAGCCAAATTTCTTCCCTGATTGCACCAACTACCATTTTTATTAGCTATTTTGCGCCAATTTACCAGTAAGTGACAATTTTATTCTCTTGAACATGTGGGATGGAAACGATGCTTTATTCGCAAATGATTCATGCGATATTCCAATTCCAAGTTGAATTTGCAACTTTGAATGGAAAGATACCTGGTGTCGATAAGGTATAAAGCTCAACACTGATATTATGAGAGAAAGGAATAATTTAAATATTATATAGCACACACACAAACAACACTCACCATCAAATATATTGAGATCTTGCAGAAGCCTTGGTCCATATATTCCCTCCAGTATACTTTCAAACCCTGCAAACAAACACAATATCATCTTATCTGTATGAAAATAAAAAGTTCTCTAGAAAAACACTATCATAAGTTCACTGAAATTAAAAATTTGAGTTAATACAATGGAGATTAGTTTAATCAACAGAAACTCAAAATATTATGTTATGTGAACCACATTAATTATCTAAGTTGATTTGACAAAAGAAAAGTTACAGTGCATATAAACATTCATCAATGCACACATCAGTTAAGATAAACGGAAGCTCAAGTATGCTTGCTTGACGTGCAAGAACCAACAAGGTTCATTCTTGCGTGTTAAGCCCAGAACACACCAAGCCAACGGTCGGCCGACTAAGTTCTCTCAATTTTTTTCCGCACCGTCGGCTGAAGTTGGTCCTCGTCTGCTTTTTTTCAGCCGATTCGACATCGCCGTCGGAGAGAGAGAGAACTCTGATTGGCTGTTCAGTATAGCAAACGAGTCAGTTCACGAGAATATAAGCAAAAATTATGAACGCAAGCAAGTCATGATGCCACAGACAGAAGGTTGTTCTAATTTTACGTCTTCTTACCTGAGCACTCGAATGCACGCATATTTTCATAATAACATGAGCGGAGTGGAATAAAGAACGTGATCAGCATGATTGATATTCAAAACGTTAACCAAGCGCTGCTTTGTTTATGTTTTGTATACATGCAGTCTGAGTTTCACTTTCCCTTTTTGAATGACGAATATAGACAAATACATCTGCTTAAATAGACCGTTATCTCCTTTATACGCAGGCGCAGAATCTGCATGCTAATTGACAGTCAGCTTAAGTTCTTTCGGAACTAACGTCTCAGCCGACGTGAGGCGACAACACCATTGGCTTTCTTCGCCACTAGTTCTTTGATGTCGGGTTGGTGTGTCCCGGCATTTACGCAGCACGTTTGGGCAAGAGGTCTGCATTCTCGTGGCTCTCGGCTCTCAATTTTGAATGAAAGGCGGATTGCGGTCGGTAACTATAGTGTAATTTAGGCAGGAACGGGCGGTCTGACAATAACTTGGTCACTCCCGAGATGCTTTGACATCAGCGCATTTATGCTTGAGCTTGAAGTGAACAAAACTTTCAGCAGTAATGGCGTTCACACAGTCCCCAGTTCCCTGTCCTGAGAAACCTGGAAAGATATGTTCTTTGCATTAGAGGTCTGCGCAAGTGCACCTTCAGAGAACATTCAACCTTTTGGAGGAGACGTGTTCTGAAACGGTCGTCAGTCAGCGTTATTCTGTTCTTGCGTGGATGTTAAAAAAGATGATTTCATTTTGCAGTATAGCTAGTAAGCCAACAGTTTTCATTTATATGTATTTTTGGCTTAGCCTATAGCTTTGAGGGACATGTTGTAGGCTATTTAATTTAGACTATTATTCTTTGTGACATTTTTTCCTCTGACATTTTTTAGGGTGTTGACCGCATCATAAGACAATTAACAAATAAAAATCTTGTATATGCTATGCAACATTTTATATTTGTTATCTCTAATCACTCTCTTTCTTTAGGGGAAGTTTAAATGCGAGATTCTGAAAACGATCTAAATTTAGCGGGACCCGTCGGGTTGGGAAGGGAAGAAAATCACTATATGCGGGTGAACACGGAGTTAATTTTAGGCGAGAGTGGGTGCGTGAGGAATAGAACCTTGCCGGAGCAGGCAGGAGTGGGACGAAAAAACAGTCCCGCGCAGACCTCTAGTTTGGGCTTCCGTAAGAACCAATGAAGTTTGGTCTCGCGCATCAAGCAGGTTCGGTTCATCATATAAAGTGATCGTGTCTCCAGAAAATTTGAACCAAGCCACTCAATTCATATAGATTAGTTTTACAATCTTTTTATGAACGTTTTGAAGCGTCACTGTGGTAGTTGCGTAGCTGTCAATGGAGAATACAGAACTGACTCAATATTTTATTAAAAAATATCTTAATTTGTGTTCTGAGGATGAACGAAAGTCTTACAGGTTTGGATCACCACAAGAGTAAATGATGACAGAATTTTCATTTTTAACCCTTTAAAACCATACAACTCACAATCTGTTGAATGATCAATAGAATGCCAGTTTTACCCCACTGAAGTAAAAAAAAAAAAACTAGTTTTATTTTAAATTCGCTTATTTTAATTAGCGCAAAGTTAATATATAGTTGTCTTCATTTTGCTTGCAACCCTGTTACAACACGATTAGAGTAATACACATATATATTCTACAAACACGACTGCAAATGTATTTGATGAAAAATTATTACAACATATTATTATTATGTTCAAAGTACCGTTTATTGTATCAACTGCATGGCTATAGTTTGACATAAACCCAGGGGGTTATAGTGATCCGTTTATGCAGCAAACAGTCATTTGAACGTGTGGATTTACGCTGACCACTGTAAACTCGGCCAAACATTTGTCAACACTACTGTTTTACCACATTTTATTAGAGTAAAGTCGGAATCTATTCAACTACCCATTTTCAAAACATCAAAAACGCACAACATTCAATATTTCACTAAGACAAACATTCTCTGATGGCTTCTTAAAACTGTACTACTTTTAAACATATCGTCAACAATCAAGGGCAATGGTGAAAATGACCATAATAATTCATGAGAAAGAGATTCAAAAGCCGGACCTTATTGATGCTCTATTAATATAACACAATTACAGTCATTTGTTCATCGGTATTCGGTGCAGAAAGGGTCAGTGAGTGCAAAGCTAACTCGGTTATCGAGGAATCAAGAAGTAACGTTAGGGACAAAGAAAATGGAGCCGGTGTTGGCCGTTTTTTTCTGTTAGCTACAAAAGCTACCCAAGGCTTGCGTCGGGCGGACGACGACTCTCGCTAATGATATTTTTGAACTTGACACACGCTCGCTTAGCAACTCCGCGAGCTAACAGCGGCTGGGGGAGGGAGCTCCGTGAGACCCAGGCAAGAAAGAAACCGAGCGCGAGACTGAGCGAATGGGTGCTCGAGAGCAATGCGTCCGCTTATGGAACCAAACAAATATGGCTTTTCCGAACACGGGGTGTTTTGATCTTACCGACACAGTGGATGAGTTTGTGTCGCCACGAGTCGAGTTCCCGCCGGAATCCTTTTCTTTCGGCCGTGCATTTGGAGCTCCGGCACTGGGTCGCCATTCTGTCCGTCCACCTTCCCCCCGGCTCTAAGTGTGACGTCATAGCACGTCATCCATATCAGGGTTCCGATTGATTGACACGTGTCAAAACAGGCTAGGGGCGGGGCTTAGCTATGTAAACAACCTTCCCCCTGGCCCAGTATGTGCATTTATTCAGTAAAATTGCTAGATAAATACCCTTCTGTGTGCTGTTTAAGGTATGGAATATTATAGTATCTACTTGGTGAACTGCATGCAGTGCACTTAAATTCCAGTTTTAATTTAGTCTTTTATTAGTACAAAAATGCTCTAAGATGACATGTCTGCACCTGTCATCTAAATTAAACTCTTGTACCAGTACTATTCTTACCTGTAACAATCGTTAGTCACACAATTGTTTAGACCTTTACAATGTGTTCAAACTATCAGCTCTTATGTAACAGATTGTACTTTTTAATCATCAACCAGAAGCTGATTGTAATGGTAATGGGTAGAGAATCGGACTTGTAACCCAAAGGTCATGGGTTCGAGTCTCAGGTCCGGCAGGGATTGTCGGTGAGGGGAGTGAATGTCCAGCGCTCTCCCCACCCTCAATACCACGACTGAGGTGAGACCCTTGAGCAAGGCACCGTACCCCCAACTGCTCCCCGGGCGCCGCAGCAATGGCTGCCCACTGCTCCGGGTGTGTGTTCACGGTGTGTGTGTTCACTGCTGTGTGTGTGCACTTGGATGGGTTAAATGCAGAGCACAAATTCCGAGTATGGGTCACCATACTTGGCCACATGTCACATGTCACTTCACTTTTAATTCACTTGGAGTCCTATAATTGCCACATAAGCAGCTTTACCAGTCAGGAGATCAACCAAATATCATAGTTTCAACTAAATTCTAAAAGTTAAAAATTACGTTACATCATTTTCTTGACCTTAATTGTACTCTAGCATTTAACTGTGGCATATCAGGAATTATAAATATACGTATGTCCTTTTGTTTTTTACATTTCCATAATTTAACATCAAACACAATGTGTGCCCCCTCCCCCCATTCCACTAAAGTGACACACACGCACACGCACATACACTAACAAGGGAAGTCCAACTGTCCAGAAAGAGGAAGGCACTCAGAGAGAACAGATGGAGTTAATGCCCAGCTGAGCATCTATGTCAGGCGCACACAAACACACACTCACATTTCCATGTTTTATGGGGATATTTCATAGACATGATTTTTACACTGTACAAACTGTATATTTTATTCCCTAACCCTAAACCAGAGTGTAATCTGAGGTCATTTTGAACAAATTTTAACCCCTTGGATTTTAAGCCCTTCTAATACAGCTTTCACATTGCATGCATTCAATCCCTCCTGACATAGTACTGTATGGCTCTCAGCTAGAACCTCAAATCTCAACCAGAATTGAAATTATGATAGACAAACAAATGGAAAGGAAAATCTGAGCCATACGATTAATAAATCTATCTCTCCATTGTCTTTGTTTGCTCTTGGTAATACTAACCACCATAACTCCTCAGTGCTCTAAGGATTTTCATGTAGTGAATGTAGTGGAGGAGGCGTCGTCACCATTTTTTAAGGTATCACATTTTTTATCTTTTGCTTCCTTTCATTGGAAAAATTGTACACTTCTGTTGTGTGAAAAGCTGCAATTATAAGTCCCACGATAGACGATGTCAAAAACTTTACTATGAGGCAAGATTTTGTCATTGTTTTTTTTATGGACAGTGTTTAGAGGCAATAACAGAGGCACCGGATGGCCTGGTTTGTAGCGGTTTGACGCAAAAACATCACTTTCGCCAAGATATCTCTATTTATGTATGCTTGCTCTCTACTGTAACGGCCATCTTAGAGGACGACCATCTTGTTGGAGAGAGAGGAGATAACTTTCAGCCATGTTGTTTGTAATTTTATGGTCCAGTCTTCTGTAACAATGTATGCAGGAGATCCAAAAAAGGCAGAGGAATCAGGTTATCAAAAACCCAAAAGCTTTAATACAACTCAAAGGCAGGCAAACTGACAGTGCAAAAACATCTAAAGACAACAGAGACTGGACAAAGAGTGCAGGGAAGAGCAGAGTGCAGGTTAAATCAGAAATTACAGAAATGAGATGATTAATGGTAAACAGCTTAAACAACTGAACTAATAATGATGGTAACCATGGAAACAAAGTAGTGGCGGGAAACTGAACAAAGGAGCACAGGAACCAATCAAAATACAAACTGAAACATGACAGTATGCCCTCTCCTGAAAAGGCGCTACCTCGTGCCGTACACAGATCGTCCAAATGAGGAGCGAGGGCGGGGGCTCTGGAGGAGGGCATGGAGCAAAAGAAACTCCAAGAGAGTCCAACCAGGGAAAGAGGGTAAGCACCCTGGAGACCTGGGGGTCACCGGCTGGTGAGCAGGGTGGTGTTGGCAGATTAAGAAGCCTCCAGAGTGGTGCCGACTGTTCAGGGGACCAGGGTGGTATTGGGGGGAGCTAAGCATTTGTAGGCCAGGAGGGATTCTGGGGCGAGAGTGGCTTCCTGGCTGAGCCCTTGTGCTGAAGTGGACTCATGGGCTGGAGTGGACTCTGGAGCAGGTTCATGGGCTGGAGCCATCACTGGACTCTGGTCAGGGGCTGGAGCCGATGTGTGTGTGGCCCAGACAGTGCCCATAATAACCTGATTATGGGCACTGCAATGCTGGAGCGACACTGGAGCGGACTCAGGGGCTGGATATTCTTGTTGCTGGACTGGGATTGTCATCTCTGGACTCTGGGTAAAGAAGTGAGTCATCACAGGACTCTGGACGAGGACTGGTATAGGTTGTTTGCACATGACGTCATTGCTGTAGCGCGAAATGCGGCTGGAGGGCAGGAGGTGAATTTTCTATATAGGAATCGCTATCACAAACTCAAAACAGAACAAACAACGAAGTTTACACAATTAACAAAAACTACAAAAGACATTTCACATTAATACAAGATTGAAATTGTAAAATAGATTCAGGTGATACATTCTTAAATACATCAGTTAAACACCTCTCGGAATAAAACCGTTTTTGACTTGGTTAAATATTTACATTCTTCTTGCTATCGTTTGCAGGGAAGAGAAGCTATTTTACATGATCATTTGGTGTTTTCACTTAAGTTTTGTAGAAATCCGTTCACGGTGTTGATCTGTTTACCGTGAAAACAGTGTCTGCCTCAGCCATCATATGGTAGGAAATGTCAAAATAAAAAAAATATGTTCAACAAGCTGACATTTCTTTGTCCATTCATTGTCCATTTCTTTGTTGGAAGAGTGTAAATGTAACTGTAGTTTTAATGTTGTCTTTGTAAATATTCACTTTCCCATATGGCCACAGAGGAGAATCGGAGGGTCACATTCAGTGGAAAGACACAGACACACTGTATTTTTGTATCAACAAATGACAACCAAAATCAAACCCATAGAAGCTCGTGAAAAGGTCTGAAGTGGCTGTGTGCAAGTTGTAATCATTCACAAGCCGGGTGAGAGTCATACTAACAATTGTAATGATAATTATTAAACCAAAACAAAATACAAAACTTTCAATGTGATTGCAAACAACCTATTGGTTGTTTGGTTCTGACCAAAAGTCGATTAGCCATTGGTCCCCCGCAGGTTCTGGAGAGGACTGATTTCCAGGTGCAGTCATCTTGGGACAAGGAAGGGCGGCCATCTTGGGACAAGGCTCTGGAAGAGCGGCCATCTTGGGATGAGGCTCAGGAAGGGCAGCCATCTTGGGATGAGACTCTGGAATGGCGGCCATCTTGGGACTATTCTCTGGAATGGCGGCCATATTGGGACGAGATGCTGGAATGGGCTGACAATCTGGAGCCGCTGATATGATATCGATGTGAAGGGATGTGGAGGATTTGGTAGTAGGTTTGGGGTGAGCTGGAACAAGCAAATGCTTTCGGGATGGGACTGTATGAGGGTTGGAATTGTTCTTATATTCCTTAACTTCCTCCACATTGAAATCAGAACCATTAAGCCAGGGGATAAAATTAATGGACTCGACCAAGGGCAAACAATCTCCAGGAGACAAAACCGAATAACTTCCTCATTCAGTCCCTTCTTGGAGCAAGCATGGAGTGTTGTATCACTCCAACTCACCAGATGGGAAAACTCCACAAACTCCTCCACATAACGCTCTAGAGGACGACCATCTTGGTGGAGAGAGAGGAGATGAATTTCAGCCATGTTGTTTGTAATTTTATGGTCCAGTCTTCTGTAACGATGTATGCAGGAGATCCAAAGAAAGCAGAGGAATCAGGTTATCAAAAACTCAAAAGCTTTAATACAACTCAAAGGCAGGCAAACTGACAGTGCAAACACATCTAAACAGAAACTGAACAAAGGAGCACAGGAAACGTGACATCTACATTTTCACAAAGGTAAGCTTTCTGTTTTCTAAAGTAGCAAACGTTATCAACGCATTGTTTTGGATTATATGTGCTATGAAACAATCAATTAGTGAAATTTATTAGTGGAATTTAAACTGAATCCCTTTACTTAAATATGTCTATATATTTTTTTATTCTACAGTTTTGCTAAGGCTTTTTTTACATTTTCATTTTATATACTTTGGTATTACATATTTTTGCTTAGTATCCATAATGGATTATAATTTTCTGACTACGTTTTACAGCTGTGGTCCTGTTATGTAGCTAAAAACCTTTTCATGTCTTTGCAAGTTAACCTGCTTAAAGAAGGGTACTGACCCCGACTGGACACCATCCCTACATCAGGGCCACACCAGGGTGCGTCTCAGTCAGCTCCTTAGTTCAGTAGTTAGGGCACTGATCAGGGTGTCAGCCATTGTAAGCACTGTCTCAGTCGCAAATAAAAAAATATCAGTTCTACTCTTCATCAATACCAGTGATGATTGAATAAAGAGGATGTTGTTATGTTGCCGGAAGTAGTCATCAGTGTCCTAATGTGTAATGAGCCAGGGTCCTTGCCAGTGCCTGAATTTGTGTACACAATATACTGATTCAAGAGCTCAGGAGCTGATTGAGATGCACACACAGACACTAAGTAAGGAAAAACACAATGCAGCAGCTGAGACTATGGTCCACCAGGCAGGAGAAAGTGATTGGCTTTACTTTGAGAAGATGCAGAAGGCTGGAGGAGATGGTGATCTGCATGTGCAGAAGTAAATCCTGCAGCATGGACTTGATAAGAACAGGATGTCTGTGTTTTGTTTTGGAGATGATGATGGCGTTATTACATTTTTAGTGCCTCTGATTCCAGATAAAAAGAACATTCACAATCCATTTTAAATGCTTCTGTTAACCTTTATACACCTCAGACTTGATCTAAAAACATCCATCTGTCGTGTTTTCCCAAAGACAGTATGCAGAACATTCAATGAAATTGTGTCATTTCTAAATGCAAACCTGAAGCTTTCAACTATACGGGCAGACAGAGATGATTTGCACAGAATTATGCCTCCTTTGTTTGAACACAGAGTAGCAGTGATTATTGACTGTTTTGAGATTTTCACAGAGAAACCATCCAATCTGAAAGTGCATGCTTGAATCTTTTGTAGAACTGTAGTGTAGAAATATGCTTATGTATCGCACCTAGAATACTATATATAATTTTTTATTTATGCAACATTGTTTACTACCACTACAGTTTAAGAATACATTTTTGTGCTGATACTTTATACAGTTTTGCATGAACGATAAAGCATGTACAGTTAAATTTTTCTAAATGTGGTGTTCTTTATTGTCTTCTTGTAATCAACACTTCAACAGCCAAATGAAGTATGCAAATGTTGTACTCACAGGGTAATTTGTAATTTTTTTTTTATGAATTCACAGATATATGCACTTATACCGGTAACAAGATAATATCCACGAGCCATAAACCAGATATTTAACTTTATCCATGAATGAGGATGGATGCAGCAGTGTGGGGTCAGCACTCCAAAGTTATTACGGGCTTATCGTACGAATAAATGTTCTTAATCGATAACAGTTTATCCAAATAAAGGCTCCTGGAATATTTGTTAAATTATCTCAGTTTGGTATTGTCTCAGGTTTTCTTATTCTTCTACAGTTTGATGATTTCTAATTGATCTCTAATCTCTTCTCTGAATAGCTATACCTTACAAATGGCCTGTCAGTGACAACACATAACCCACATGTCTGACAAAGACTGACTGCACCTGTCATAAAGCAGAAGACGCAGCACCTGCAGCTGCTACTGCCGTGCAAAG
Organism: Anabarilius grahami; assembly: GCA_003731715.1. Classification (NCBI taxonomy): domain Eukaryota; kingdom Metazoa; phylum Chordata; class Actinopteri; order Cypriniformes; family Xenocyprididae; genus Anabarilius; species Anabarilius grahami. Next base: position 2,752,976 of record RJVU01048958.1, on the reverse strand, counting down.
TCATGTCGTCCGATAAGACAGAGAGAGACTCTCTACCAACAGTGAGCGCAAAAGGGGGCAAAACCACCAACCTGTTCACTCACCTCCGCGTCCTTCATCTTGCCACTATACAGAGAGTAAGTTGCAATTATTTTGCTAGTCTTGAAATGGGAAATATACATTTAACCTGTCAACTGCTGACGCCTTTCTGTGTTTTGTTATATTTACATCCTTTGAGGCTTTTAATCCAAAAATGTGCTCATTCGGATAAAAACCTTTGGATTTTTACTTAAAATATCTTTATAGAGGAATATTTTTGTTATATTTTTATCCAAAATAAACCCATAGAGGTATTAAACCTTTAAAGGGTTAGTTCACCCAAAAATTAAAATTCTGTCATTTTCATACACTGTTTATGTTCAGCGCTTTCAGGTTCTACATCAGAACGGGGGCTAAGTATTGGCAGAAACTGTTAACGTGAGCAGCACGACGCATTCATGTGATGCTGTCGCAGTAGCTGGCCAATAATGAGTCGCGTTCTGACGTAGAACCTGGAAGCGCTGAACGTAAACAGCGTATGAGAATGACACCGAAGATAAGATATTGTGCTTACTTGGAAGGATTCAGACATGTAAAGTCATCTGATTCATCTCAGTGTTGTTACTAAACACACACTGCTGACTCCCTGTAACTACATATTCTCTAATTGCCCATATGAGGTCCCTGAGGCAAAGAGTTCATAGGATGGTGGCAACCATGCCCCTCATCCACAGCAACAATGGCTAAAGATCAATGTGTGTGCATGTGAGGGGGAGGTAAGGACAACTTCATTAATTGGTGAAATACCTGGTTTGGTAAAGTGATCAGTCCCTTAGTTTACGTTCAGACTTTTTTGTGCATATCTGATTGAAATCCGATCAGATTTAGCAAGTGTGAATAGCCAAAAATCACACGAAATGCGATATTTACAAATCTGTTTCTAGCTACATTCATATGTGGTTTGAAATCCTATTTAAAACACATTTTTGGAAAGCTGTTTCAGTCTGACATGCTCTGATTGGATTTCGAGTGGTTTATGTGACTTTCTCACGCCACATTAAATGTAAACATCAGACGTTGTAGGAAACATGCTGAAAGTCGCTGCAGAAACAAGGTTGTGTTGTTGCAAAATGCCAGACGAGCAGAATAACACTATAACGGAGACGTGCTTTGAAACCATCAGAGACGACAGCACGGAATAAAGCTGGTCATACCAGCCTCCTACGTTTCTGAGAAGAAGACAACATCTGTATTGCAAACCCCATACATGCTGCAGTTGTTGTGGTTTTTGGCGTATGCCTACCGACGCAAGGTCATTGCCATAAAAACCAATGCAGATATTCCGGAAAACGAAAGAGTGGCATGGACACACAAATCAGATCTAAACAGTTGTGATACACAATGCGGATGTCAATAATTTTAGATCAGATTCCAATCAGATATACAAAATAATCGGTTTAGACTGACAGTGTGAACGTAGCCTTAGAGGATACCATTATAAACTTGTTCAGGTGCAACCAATCAACTTCCAGTTCAAGCACCAAGCTAATTGCCCCACCTGACATCAATTGTAGTGGTTTTGATTACATCAGAATAAAGCCAGCTGTTTCTTGAAGATTCCACTGTTTTGGAGAAGAGAATATAGTATAAAGGAAATTTAGTACAGTAGGTGGCAGTAATGCAACAAACTGGATGCCAGCTGCCGTAAAAACCCAAAGAAGAAGAAGAAGAAGAAGAAGAAGATTCCACTGTTAGTAGTGCATGGTACTGCAAAGAATTCACCATTGTTGGGAAAGTGCTTTCAAAAGGGCTCCGGGATAAAGTTGTTGGAAGGCACAAGTTAGGAGACGGCTACAAAAAACATTTTGAAGGCTTTAGCTATCCCTCTGAGTACTGTTCAGAGCACCATTAAGAAGTGGAAAGCATATGGCACCGCCAACTATCTCACAAGCTTTACACAAAGATGGCAGGGTGGCAAGAAGAAGCCTAACCTGAAAAAGTGCCACACTCAGTCTTGTTTGCACTATGCAAAACTCACCTGAAAGAAAAGGTGCTATGGTCTGATGAGACCAAAATTGACCTTTTTGGAATGAACTCCAAGCGCTATGTTTGGCAAAAAGCAAACACAGCACACCACCCAAAACACACCATACCTACTGTGAAGCATGGTGGTGGCAGCATTATGTTGTGGGGGTCTCCTCAGCGGGGAGAAACACCACTGGATGCAGCCAAGTACATCCAAATTCTTGATGAAAACCTGCGTCCCTCTGGTAGACAGCTGAAGATAGGCAGGTCATTCACCGTCAAACATGACAATGATCCTAAACATACTGCTAAAAGAACAACAGAATGGCTAATGGATAGAAAGGTGAATGTCCTTGAATGGCCAAGTCAGAGCCCTGACTTAATTCAGATAGATAGTTTGTGGATGGACTTGAAGAGAGCAGTCCATTGCCGCTCACCACAGAATTTGACTGAAATTCTGCAAGGAAGAATGGGCAAATATTCCCCAATCTAGGTGTGCAAAGCTAGTACAGACATATCCAAAAATATTAATGGCTGCAATTAAAGCAAAAAGTGGCTCTATGAAGTATTTAATCAGGGGACTGATGACTTTTACAACCCTGTTATTCTGGTTTTTCAGTGCATTTAATAAATTTTCAGAACTGTTGCCTTTTTTTTTTCTTTCAAACTTTGGAAATAAAGGAAAAGTTTTTTTTTTTTGTGTATGATGATTTTCCGTGGGCACTGTACATACAGCCAACCTGATCTTATGAGAAAATGTAAATATTTTACATGGTGGCAATTTAATAAGAATTTGTACAGAAACATATGATTTTTAGAAAAAAAAAGCAAGCATGAAGGTCCAGGTGTGCAGGACTAATTAACAAACGAGGACACTAGAGAACACAGGTTGGCAAAACAGGAACAGAACACAGAGAAAACGAAACCTAACATAACCAGACAGGGGCAGGCAGGACAGTCCATGGGGAAGTGGAGGGTGGAAGGAGCCAGGGGGGAGCCAGGAGAAGAAGTAGCCAGGCGGGGGAACCAGAGCGCAGCCATTACGGAAACAAGTGAGGAAGGAGCCAATGTGGAAGCTTGGCTGTTGACACCAGGGGAACGATGGTCGGAGATGGAGCCAGTGGAGGTGGAGACCCAGATGGTGCTGAATACCCATGAGCCCATGCAACATCGATGGCTCTGAAGACTGAGGCAGAGCCGCTGCGACAAGCGTCCGAGGTGGAGACAGAGGACTGAGGTGGAGCCGGTAGGACGATGGTCTCTGGTGGTGCCAAGGGAGGGAGGAGCAAAGGTGGAGGTGGTGTTATGGGATCAGCAGCTGGAGGTGAAGCCAGGGGATCGTCCTTACTGGGTGGAGCTGCAGACCCGAAGACCTGGAGAGGTGTCAGAAGGGGAGGGGCTGAAGGGAGCTAGCGGAGGTGGGGTTGAGGAACTGGCTGTTTAAGGAAGAGGAGGCGGGAGAGGGAGGCTGGGCGGCAAATCTGGAGGCACAGGAAAGTTCATGCTGGGCGGAACCAGTGGGGACACGAGATTTCATGCTGAAGGAGATCAGCGGGGATGGGAAAAACAGGAAAATTACCCCCTCAAATTTGGTCTCACTGTCTGTGGTATGCTATAGCATATTTTTTGTGCAGCGGGGTGATAGCTGGCTGTGCTCTGGATCCGGAGTGGATCTGGCTGGTGTCCTCCACGGGGCAGATGGTCATATCTGATCTATTATTCACCAGCACCCACTCCACAAACGCAAAATCCTCTCTGGGACCGTTCACTGGAAGGTGTGCCATGGACTTGCTAAGGCTGGTATGGGTCAGGGTAGTGAGTTTGGCACTCCAGATCTAAAAATTCCTTAGTATGGTCCTCCAGTGAACAGTCCTTCTGCTCCAGGCATAGGAGTTGGACAGCGGGTAGATACATTTAGATGGGGAAGAGGGGGAAAAAAAGGAAATCGCTGCAAATAATCCCTTCTTTGGTCCTGTATTCTGTCAGGCGTGGGTGCTGTAATAATGGTTTAAGTCAGCGGATGATTGACTGAAACAGAACAGGTGTGCAAGACTAATTAAGACAAGTTGGCAAAACAGGAACAGAACACAGAAAAAACAAAACCAAAACAGACTGCACGTGACAGTTAAGGCATAATGAGGATTTTAATGATTTTTTTTTGTTCTTTCTGTGAACATCGTGGATTTGGAGACCAGTTTAGTGCATCGTTGGTATAGAATTACCAGGTGTCAAAGAGGATATAGATGGAATGGATTATTTTATGCCTTCTTTCTGTCTCTTTCAATCTCTGCGTCCACTCACTCTCTGTGTGATGTTCATATATAGAGCCCTTGCTTTGTCTGATATCTTCACAGATAAAAACAGATTCTCCCTCTGGACGGGTTCTTTTGATCTCCAGTGCCTTATCTCCTTGGTAACCACATCTGCAGCAATTAAAATGTCTCTTTAGAGTTGCCCTAGTGTGTTATACTTTAAGATTACTGGGGTATCCCAAAAGTGGGCTATATATTCCAACCACTCCTTTTCTTGATGCATTCAAGAAGAAAAATTAGATGATACAAAAGAAGAGAGAGAATGAAGGGACAAAGGGATAAGATTTTTTTTTTTTTTTTTTAAATCTTAGATTAACTCAAGCAATCTTCAGACTGACATACAGTATTAGCAAAACCGAGTAAACAAAACATGTTTGGTATGAAACACAATCCTATCTGAGGAATTTGTGAAATGAATCTCCCTTGTTCTGTTATGATTCAACTTTAATACAATTAATTACACTAAAATTTGCCATGATCTGTATTCCCACTGTTGAGTTTGAACCATAACTGTGATGATAATCTCAAGTAGTCATATGCCGAATTATACAGACAGACCCTTTTATCTGTAATCAATATTCATGTGACTTGACACAGGTTGTCCTGATTTGAATATAACCAGAGTATAAAGTTGAGTGTGCATAAATGTATGTAGGATTGTGTGTGGGTGTCACTGAGTAAAAGCCGCCTTCTCCAACCAAGGAGAATTTTAACAATTCTTTTTTAACCTGCTACTACAAACAATTTAATGAAAATATCTTGCCATATACAGACTTATCCTATGAGAAAAGCACAGATTTATTTAAATAATACATCATTGAAATCTTCTGAATGTTGAAAGAACATATTAAGTGGATCAATATAAAGGCATTGTGAATCATGAAAAAAATGATCTGTATAAATTACTCTGTACTTTGTGCTCTCTTAAGCCCTATTCGGACGGGACTAGTTTTCCAAACGACGTTTGAGTAACAATTCTTATCTAGTTTCACAGGGGGACGTTAGAGAAATTTCTGTTTCACAGACGTACTTTGAGATTTTAATCCCGTCCGAATCTGCCATGTCTGTCTTTTTCTCACACGACCTCTGTAAAAATTCCAGAGCAAATTACCTACAGTTTTTTGTCAAACTCGGCGGTCCTCAGAGAAATCTAATCCCGTCCGAATGCGAATGTCTGTGATTTCCGAAAATGTTTTTTCCAAAACGCTTTTTCTTGTGTGTTTTGGTCAACGTGAACTACCGTACAATATCTCGCTATCGCGCCGGTATTCAAGTTTCTGCTTTTTGCGCACCGATAATGGATGGTACACTGCGAAGAAATAAAAAAAATAAATCAACAAGAAGAATCAAATCACGTAAACTGTTAAGACTGGCTACTGTAATATCAGTTTCAGGTAAGAGTACTTTCATTTCTGCACTTATTTACATAACGTGTAAATTATATAAGTTAAAACTTTTTATTCCAGTGGGTTTATTATAAGAACCCAGTTCTATTAAATCATGATGATAAATGAACACGTTATCTTCTGAAATGCCCACATGTAAAACACAGACACTCCTACCTCGGTAATAAACACGGAGATGTCCGAATCCGTACATAAAATCACAGACGTAGGTTGATAAGAATTGTTACTCAAACGTTGTTATATATTTTACTCTTTTGTACGCTTGTGCTGTTTTTCTCTTTGCTCTTCTTTCCATGTTTCGCTCTTGCATTTCCAAATGTTGCAGTTCGTGTTTCATGTAAATTAGGCCGGGCTTAAGCGTCACCATTGGTCCACTAGTTCTAGATTGACAGCTCCTCCTCTAGCCAATTAATCAGAAAGGGAGATGACATCACTTCAATGCGACTCATGGCTACTGATGCTCACACTCATACGAAATATTAAACACAACCTGCCTTTTTGTTTTCATTTAAAAAAATATGAAACCTATTAATGTGTGGTTCAGGCAATATGTGCATATGTACTCTGATTATCTTCACTGTATATGTAGCCTACAATAAAATGAAATAAGACAAAACAACCCTCTATTTTTGTTAAAAGTCAGTTTTAATTATCAATAATAACCATTATAAAAGTATAAAGTATGAGAAGCTATATAATTAGAAATAAAGACAAGCAAACAATTCAGTCAAACGTACAAAGTCAGCGCTCAAGTACAACGGTAAAGTTAAATAAATATATAAAGTTATGAAACTTCACTTTGCCCTCAGCCAAAATGATTTGCCCGGGAACAAATTATAAATTCATGAGACCAAAGATTGCCCGTTATACACAAGATGAATGATATTTAATTTTTAACCACTACAGAGACATCTGAGCCAGCGGCAAATGTCAGAAGGACTAGCCGAGGAACAGCTGCTCTCGGATGGGTACATTAGCACTGAGCGCCCGGTGAAAACGTCAGATCAAATTTTCAAATAGTTGCTATCTTTATAAATAAACCACAGATTTGAGCTTTAAACAACAACTTTTAAAACTACATTTCATGACACAATAAAGTAGTTTTTAAATTACGCGGATTTTCTCCTCCGCTTCTCTGCTATTGACGCTTGCTGGTAGTTGCTAACTACCATGGACGTCTGAACTTTGCGTACTTGGTATTGGGAAACACAGATGCTGCGTCCCAATTCGCATACTATCCGTCGTAAATAGTATTCGAAAAAAGAATTAGTATGTCCCAAATCATAGTACGTTGAAATGAGTATTCCAAAGATACCCGGATGGTCTTCTTTTTCTGGTTAGAATTCAAAGTGCAGATCCGTGCACACCTCTAACGGCTGATATTACCCATAACACATTGCGCTGTGGACGAGGATTCGATTAGAACTACAAATACAAATAAAAAGTGTTAAAGGTGTTTTGGGGTGTTTTCTAACTGAGAAAGGAGTTTTTAACGATCCAACCAATAAAGTACGGATGCCGGGATAGGCGTTTTGTTTAAAGTACGGAAGCCTGAAAGGCCATTCATTATTATTTTATTTTTTTCTTGTTTTCTTATGATCACAACTACTTTTTTAATGTTTAGATCACGAGGAACAATTATGTCGAGATAATGAAAAATAAATAAATAAAATATTGCTGCATGCTTCCGTAACAGGGAAACTATGCGTTTTTCCCGAGTGCCTGCCTAGATATATGGAAACATTTTACTATAATATATTCATTTATTTTGATGAGTATGAACTATTTTACAGGACCTGTAGCTTATAGCTCGAGAGGGCGAAATATATGATTTATGCAAGTTTTATTAGCCTACTCCGTTTTTTTTATTGCTTAGTTATTTATTTTAATATTATTTTGCATAAACTACGAATTATAATGACACGGGATGTAATTTTGTCACAATATGGGTAGTCTATATTTTACATAGACAAATAGTCATTTGTCTGAATTTATCCAATCGGCGTCATTTGTGGTTGGACATGGGGTGAAAAAATACTATAGTAATTGATAGTAAATAGTGTTTTTGAACCAGTAAATTGTAGTTTACTGTATGTTATAGTATATATAACATATATGTTATAGTATTTACAACACTTTGTTAATGAATGCTACAGCATAGGCTGTAGTATACTTTAGTTTTTTATACAGTAAACTGCGTGTATTGTAGTATAATATAGTTTAAAGAAAACTTAGTACAGTATTGGGTAACGTAATTTGTTTATATTACTATAGTTGTTATATTACCACAGCAATAGCCTATAGAATTACCACAACAAATTAATTCAAGTATGGTTCAAAAACACTATAGTATTTACTATAAATTACTACGGTATTTTTTCACCTCTTCACCTTTTTTCACCTCAAATAGATTCTTAATGCTAGATCGGCTTCTTGTGCTACAAGTCTTGTTTAATATTTGATGCTCTTCAATATGAATAACGCAGAAGAACACAACCAATGGCACGCTATCAACAGCCTATTTTATTTAAAGCTGCAGTCCGCAACTTTTTTGGATTAATAATTATCCAAAATCAATTTTTGAGCAAGTACATAACCAGCCAGTGTTCAAAACCATCTCATTATCTTAGCTCGATTCACAACGGTAAGCTTGTAATAATGTTTTATAAGAAGAGCGACATGGCGGATTTCCGCGGGAAATTCGAGCATGCAGCAGTTCGTCTGTGCGTCATTACGTCACGTCCGTAAATAGAAAGAAGAAGAAGAAGGCAAGTCGGTTGGGTGAGGATGCTGCCGGTAGCGGCACATTTATAGCCTTTTCTCACAGCAGCTGAAATAATTAACCTTATCATTTTGATGGCGGATTGTAATCCAGAAAGATCCAAATGACCATCATCAATGGCAACTGGAGATTCACCCGTAGTCAAAAGCAAAAGACTTGGACTGGGGAGTGACTACAGACATTGAAATCTACAGGTAATGCTAATACACACTAAATACACAGTCAGGCAGTGCTGATGTTGTTAACAATTACAATTTGAGAACAATATAACAATAATAATAATTTGCACGGTTTGACGTGATCCGAGCTAAGCGATCGTTAGATTTAATCATCATTGGCAGCACGATTTATTGTAGGCCTAATGCTTTTTTCCTCAGTTAGTCAGAACAAAAGTGGCAGAAATGTTACTTACTTGTTCAGATGATATTTTCCAGTGAAAATTCTTATATTGGTCATACTTTCAAGACTACAATCTGTGATTCTGAAGTACAGTATCCACACCGGTGCGGTGACTGACAGCAAACATTAGATTCATCCGCGCTGACGAGCCGTGCCGAGGCACAACCTATGTAAAGATAATAATTCCACAAACAACTGCAATTGCAGGTTTCAAACAAGAGATGGCGACAAAGAGGAAAAACGGCGGACTGCAGCTTTAATCTCTCGCATGCCAAATTTCACGTGATAGTGTAAACCTTCGTCATAAAAGCTATATAGTATTATATTATATATATAATATTAAAATGACATAAGGACTGCACTATATCAACAGACGAGCAGAGAGAATACGTAGGCTAGACAGTGCTTGCGATTTATAATTAACTTTAATTTTAAGTGTAATTGTTTTTTATAGGCTATCAACCACACAGAAACACGACTGTCTCAGCGTATATTGTATAAGTATAAGCTTTATATGCATTAATGAGACTATTTACTTGTGTAAGCATTAAAATAAAGAAAATGTGTTAACCTGAAATGATGACTCTGAAGACTTTAAACTTTATAATCATTTTATTGACCACAGACACTGTAGCCACAACCTGATAGTAAAACTATAACAAATCAAGTGACCAACAGATTCATCAAATAGAATAGCGAATGTTAGCTAATAATAGTTACCGCTAGAAGTGAGTGGAAGATTGCTTGGAGCTTTTTACAACGAGCTAGCAAGCATATTCACGCAAAAGAAACGTTAAACAACTGTTAAACAATGTAAACAATACACTTACATTCATATACAATACATATCTCTTATTGTTTTCCCGGAAATCTCCCACTCGATTTGAGCAAATCAGGTAAAGAGGTTGAAAAACACCTATTCCCGTGTGACAACACCCCAAAGTTGGGAACCGCCCCTTTTTGTTCCGCAGAGACCTTCTCAGATAAAGGGGTGCTTGAATGATTAATAATCAGTATAACCTGACGAAAAGATATTTATTTAATGTTATCCACATTATATTTCAACTGCAACAACATTGTGAACTTTTATAACGATGCGTTTGGTCATTAACTTTTAAATGCATCATTATGCAAAGATGAGGAGAGTTCTCTGCATTAAAGACCCATGACTGGCAGATAAACGTGAGACTTCATTTCTCTTTGAAACGGTAGGAAATTAAATTTAATTGAATGTGGAGGATTTTAACTGTGACAAGATGATTGACAGGGTACTTTAAACAGTTATAGGTTGCGTAACTAAGCGACAGAACGTCCGTTAAAGACGCAATTTTGACGAGGTAGTATGTCCCAAAGCTTGCATACTCTTCTGCTACACACTCAAAAGTATGTACTTTTTCTTTACAAAAACAGTAAATACTTTTAGGACGTAGTATAAGTAGGCGAATTGGGACACAGCACGAATGTTGGTATGCAGCAAGCAAAGCTTGTCTTCTTCTTGTGACAGACAGCCACAAGCCGAGAAGCAAGAACAAGCGGTGCGTTCCAAACGGGATATATCGCCCTCCGAAGGGCACTTCGGAGTGAAAATAATCATGGCCGCCATATTGAAGGGTCGTTCCAAACCGAAGTGCTCAAAACTGGCCACTTCAAAGGGCCCTTTGGAATTAAGGATTTCGAAGGGAACAACTGATGGACACTTCGGGCCCCCATGATCCTTTGCACAGGGAAGTTTGACGTCACAAAATGGGTACAGGAGGCTCAGAGTTCGATTTTAACTATAAAGGTATGTATAATATTTTTCTGTACTACTGTAATATTTATACGAGTTAGATTTGGTACAAAACGACATTGTAGCCTACTTCAACAAAAATACTTTACAGCTCCCTTTATCAGTCCATTTAAATGTTTAAAATACATAGATACAATATAGCCTACTACATGCGATAAACCTAAAATACATAAATAAATAAACTAACGTTAAATAAAGGGCGCAGCTTGCACAATCTACTCCTCTTTGATTGTCTCGTTAAGATGACGCAGAAGTGCGTTCCAAAAGAAGAGTTTTTTTGATCCCTACACCCATCATCCCTTCGAAGCTCTCACTCCAGAGGGCAAACCCTTTGAAGGGATTAGGGCATAGGGATGATCCCTTCCGAATGGAACGCAGGGAAGATCTGCTGTATGTCCGCCATTGTTGTTTACTGTGTCGTTTTCTTCTTCGCGCGAAAATTACGTCGATCGCTACTTTCCGGTTACACCACGCCTTTCAAGTAAGGGTAGGGTGCCGGTGGAAACGCAAGCCTGATCAGGGTGTACTGTTCCGAATCGTACCGAACTGTACTGAACTGTACCGCTCAGTGGAAAGGAGCCATTTATTGCATTCATGATAGATTTTTTATTCAGGATTATTATTTTTTAAATTAAAACTGTATGAAACACACCCATAATGTATGCCTGTATGTGTGTGTTGTTTGATTAAATTAATTGATTAAATGTAATTTGCTCTAAAGATAATGCAAGTGTTTTTCTTTTATTTGAAGGTGTTTGCCACTTAAAATACTCACAAAGGGAACTCATAAAGGAGAAAAGTGTCAGCAGCTGAATGCAAATAGGCCTGTCTGCAATCTTCACAATGGGAAATTCAAACTCATCTGTCTGGAGGATCAGCGTTGTGTGGCATGTTGGCATTCCAAAATACGTACTGAAGACAAATTCTGTCCAATGCAAGAAGCAGCAACTGAATACTGGGTAAAATAATATACAGATCTAAACACCACAATCACAATAAACAAAAGCAAGGCTACTTTAAAAAAGAATCTTGATTTACTATGAGAAACTGAAGGCTGCATGGAACCATTTACAAGATAAACTGAAGACTTATGCAAATATGAATATTAAAAGTAGATTTACTTTTATGCAACTAGTTTGAATTTCTTGAGGTTTTACAGCCTAAGTGTTGCAAGCCCCTTTTCTCAACCCCTTGTCATCTGATCTCTAGCCCAATGGATATTATTTAAAAAAAAATGTCAGTGCTTGTTGCAGAAAACCAAAGCAGAGTTTGAGAAGAGATGCAGGATATATAGCAAGAATTTGTCCACAGAAATAAAGTAAGAATTATTATTTAGTTATATATAATAACTAATATTATCCAGCTATATGAGACAAAATTGCAGGGGGCACGTACTATATGGATTAGAGAGCCTATAGTGCTGAATTATCTCAGGATGTTTTTAGCCTTAGAGATATTTGTATATTTTAAAGCAGGGCTCTTTAGGCACCTGGCATGAAAAGTTGCATACCTACAATTTAAGTTTAATTGCAAAAGTATAATTGCAGTATCATAGGGCATTATAATTGCCAGATGAGGTGCTTAGTGAATCTAGATTTTGAATTTCTAATTACTTGTGATTTGCTAATTTGTCATTTAGCTGATGTTTTCATCCAAAGCCAAAGTCCCTTTCAGGCTTTCTTTCTATATATAAATCTTTGTCCAAAGTAATTTACAGTGTCCATGGAACAACCTTGGGTAATGTGTCTTAATGCTACATTATCCTGAAACATTGACAGTCTTTTTTGGTGTCGGGGTACAGTCAACATATTTGATAAAGAACTGATTGTAACATCCAAGCACATAGTTGGCTGCTCCATGATCAGTTGCAGGAGTTTATTTAAGTGAATCAATTAGGTAATAATGGTAATTATAAAGGACTCTTTTGAAACAGCCATTAATTTTTTTCAAAAAAATTTTTTAATAGTTTTTAATAACTGCTTGCTGTTAAAAGAGAGGACATCTTGCAACATAAAAAACATGTATTTTTAATAAAGATGTTTAATTGTTTGTTATTTTTAAGGAGACACACATTAAGCCCTCAACAATAAATGTAATGTAGCTTTGAATTGTTGTTGTTGTTGTTCAATACATCAGAATGGGTCCTGTTTAATTTGTTTGTTTTTTTCTGAGCAAAAATTAAATATCATAAATTTTTACCATGATTTACAGAAGACACCCACTAAAATGCCATTCAGTGTAACAATCTTGTCAGGGAGATTTACAACAAAAAATCTATTTATGCCATATTAAAGACTAATTACTTATTACTAATTACCCCAAATGCTAATTACTTTAAACTTTGCCACTAGGTTTAGCTCATTTGTCAGCAAGAATTTTTTACTCATTTAAAATAAAATTTTGTATGCTCACTTATTCTTTTATACATTTTAATACGTACAGGTCAGAATAAGTATGTTGTTTAAATTTTTACATAAATATAAGTGTTACACTGAATGACAATGGAACATTATTTCACCCACATTTTGACATTTTATTCTATACATTTTAAATTTCTATTGATGCGGATATCTAAATGTCTTTGACCCACAAATCTAAACATTGCTGATAATCAATAAATTAAAACATAAAAAATGACTATGGTGCAATGACAACAACATAATAAATAAAGCTTTAAATAAAGCTAACAAAAATTTAGTAACTATATAAGTATATACTGTCTTTTAAAACATCTGGTAGAATATTGTTGGTCTAACATGTACGTAGATTGAATGAAATTCACATTTCTTAGTATCCAGCTGGTAGCAGGAAGTGTGCCACTTTTAACAGACTTTGAAATAGTCTTCTTATATCAACCCGCTTAAATGCATTTCTTCATAGTGCATTGTTTTTCTAAAGCCACCACTTGGCAATGAAACCATAGTGGTGTGTCCCGTCATCACTGCTTGCAGCCATATTTATAAGTTCTAACATATTACGTGTTTTTATATGGAACTAACTCCAAAATGCTTATAATCAGTTATTTTCTAACATGGAGGACTAGAGTTGGGTATTTGACGTAAGACCTGATAGTTGTATGTGTAACTCCTCTGGTTGTATTTTCACTGCTCTGAGTGGGATACAAACCTGTGTTTCTGGCATGGGAGGCGGCCACTCCAGCTGATCCAGCTAATTAAGTCCTTTAGGCAGGCTTATATGACAACTACAGGTATGTGTGTTGGAACTAAACTCTGTAGGGCTATGGCATCAGTCGCTATGCCTCTTGAGGCCAGAGGAGTGAGGTGTACTCTTAATAGCTGGCCTCCGTTACACTCACCCCCCTAAACCTCACTCCCACATGGGTCACAGCATCAATGTAACCCCACCGGTTCTACTCGCACCGCTTCGAGTGGGATTCAAACCAGCATGGGAGGCGGGCGCGCTAACAAGGACGCTAAAGTCCGCAGCCTCTAGTGTCAGTCGCCAGTGCACCTCTTCAGGCCAGGCGAGTGAGGTTCACTCAAACGCCTCTTAATAGCTGGCCTCCGTTACATATGCAAGTACATAAAACACTTTTGCTAACATCTGGATATGACACATTATTGCACGGAGCATCATTTCTTGTTGAATGCTGACATACAAATAATAACAAAGTAAATATGGTGACTGCAATTGTCTTGTATTCTTGTGACTTTAAAAAAAAAAAACTTGGTTGCTGATTTATGTCAAAATAACAACGGCACTGTTGTAATTGGACATTTGCTAACAGGTTTTTAAAAGTTTTAGGTACTATCCCTGGCAGTGAATCCATTAACACTTACATTTTTTTCCAATACTAAGTGGTTTTTTAAAACGTCTGGCAAACACACGAGGACTCTAGAGCTCTCTGCACAACAGGCTCATTTCCATGAAGGAACTTAATGCTTTCCAAAAGGATTTGATAACTCTCACTATCCTCATTCCTGCATGTTCCTAGAAAAAAGGAAGACGTTTGTACTATATCATGTCTGTTGTTGGATTTTATATTGGTAATTTGCTGTGGTTGTGTTTGGCGTGGTGGTGGGGTGGTTCGGTACATTGGTATAAATCACTCAACTGCTCTTCTGTTGATAGATAAAATGTTTGGCAGTGGAGAAGAACTTTGTGGTGTGTGAAGGAACGTGCAAACACCGCTGGTGGAATAAACCATTTAATCTCCTCTGTTCCATTTCCTGTAGAAAATCAATGTTTTCTCATTAGGACCCCCATATGCTGGCACTGAGCTTTCCAGATATTTCAGGAAAATGGGGGAAATTGGCTCACACACTCAGACTCAGGTTCTGACAGATCAAAAGAAATAATCTTCTGTGAAGCTCTAAGACTGTTTAATGGTTTATTGCTTGATTTTATTCTTAGTTTTTTTTTTTTTTTTGTCAGTTTATATCTGACTGCAGTTAAAGCCTTACAAAATGAGAAAGCAAACAGATGTTTTGGGTTAAAGGTGCCACTCAGAGAGAGAACAAGAGACACTGGCACATGGTTTGTGTTATGTTGTTTGGTGAGGCGACCAAAACCAGTAGCATTATGTATGTTTTCATTATTTCACAGCAGTTAAAGTCCAGTTTGAAACACAAATACACACAAATGCACACATATTACTTTGAAATACACAAATGAAAAAACCTGATTACATACCCATCTGTGTCTGTAATTTTTTATGCATTGGACTGTCTTCCCATCTTTCCCTGTCTCAGTGACTGACTCTTGAATGGATCTCCCATGATTAATGCATGACTTGTGTGTGTGTGTGTCGTGTTTTGTTGTGTCCTGTCTTGACCTAGTGAAAGTAACTGAGTTGTCTGAGGAAAAGCTTTCAGACAACTCCTTTCATTTTCATCCATTTTGACTGCACCCCACCCCCTCCTTCCTCATATTGGTCCTAACTCTGTAAACTGGGCCTCTGCTTACACACCAATTTACAAATTCCACAAATTAAACAAGCCATACTGGTTTCAGGAACATGATCCAAGTCTGCTCACACACAAACACAAAATTCAAATCTAGAACCTTACCCAAGAACACACGGTAATTGCATATCAAGTAAATTAGATCCAAGAGACAGAATGTTGTGTTACCAACTTTTATTGGTTTAAGAAAATATTTTTCCCTCTTATTTATTGTTTACTTTTATATTAAGAATTAATATACTGATTTGTTATTAAGAAACTTAGAAAACTAGATACTAAGATACTAAGATTAGAAAAAAGAAAAAAAAAGATACTAATACTAAGAAAATTAGTATCTAAATTTAGTAATGCTGAAAAAAACATGTTATACCATCTTAAAGGGTTAGTTCACCCAAAAATGAAAATTCTGTCATTTATTACTTACCCTCATGCCGCTCCACACCCGTAAGACCTTCGTTAATCTTCGGAATGCAAATTAAGATATTTTTGTTGAAATCCGATGGCTCCATGAGGCCTGCATAGGGAGCAATGACATTTCCTCTCTCAAGATCCATAAAGGTACTAAAAACATATCTAAATCAGTTCATGTGAGTACAGTGGTTCAATATTAATATTATAAAGCGACGAGAATATTTTTGGTGCGGCAAAAAAAAAAAAACGACATATAGTGATTGCAGATTTCAAAACACTGCTTCAGGAAGCTTCGGAGCATTATGAATCAGCGTGTCGAATCAGCATGTTGAATCAGCGGTTCGGAGTGCCAAAGTCACGTGATTTCAGCAGTTTGGCGGTTTGACGCGCGATCCGAATCATGATTCGACACAGAAGAATCATAACACTCCGAAGCTTCCTTAAGCAGTGTTTTGAAATCGGCCATCACTAAATAAGTCGTTATTTTGGCGCACCAAAAATATTCTCGTCGCTTTATAATATTAATATTGAACCACTGTACTCACATGAACTGATTTAAATATGTTTTTAGTACATTAATGGATCTTGAGAGAGGAAATCTCATTGCTGGCTATGGATTTCAATGGATTTCAACAAAAATATCTTAATTTGTGTTCCGAAGATTAACAAAGGACTTACTGGTGTGGAACGGCATGAGGGTGAGTAATAAATTACATTATTTTCATTTTTGGGTGAACTAACCCTTTAAGGTGGTCAAGGTGTTTTTTGGAATATGGTAGATGATTTGGCTCAATGTGATCTTCCAGCTCTAACCATCTTCATCAAGGCCTACCTTATCTTAGCAATACCAGGTAGTAATCCATCTGATACATCATCTTAATCAGTTTGGACCAGCTAATGGCTATACATGACCAGCACAGTCCAGCAAACAAACAAACAGACATCAGTATCCATCAGACCAAAACACATACCATATGCAATCTCATATTTGAGCTGTAGCACAGTCTCATTCAGGCTATTTAAAAATACCCAAACTCAAATTGTCGTATGACATAGTATATGCTTTGCTAGCTAATAGTATGATGATTAAGCACGATAAACCATCAGAACTGTTAAAAAGGGACCCATTTTACTCAACTGTCACACTATTTCTAACAAGTTAAAATAAAGAGGAATAATTAAAAGCAATTTCTCAATATATAATTTGTTATATCTGACCAACCAGTTTCTTAAAAAACAAAACAAAAACATCTTTACTGATATGAGCTCCAAATTTCCACTAGATGGCGACAACGATCTAAACTTTTCAGCTCAGCCCAGGCTGTCAGCTTCTCTTACACATGGTCACCTAACAAGGTTAATATCTCTGTGTATGTGTGTATTCCTTATGTGTGTATGAGGAATGTGAAAAGAAATAACAATTAATTTTTTGAATGCTGAAATCCATACACAAATGCACACAGTTGCACACACATGCACTTGCTGGACTCCTATGGCCCTGACCCTATGGTCACATTTGATCAACCTCATTTAAGCTCACGGTATGAAAACAGGACATTGGGGACACATGTACAAAACACTGTGAAGATCATTGTTTTTTTTTTTAAAAATGCACGTGTGCATGTGCGTGTTCCTTGCGTTTAGCTACAGATCCAACATTCAGAACCATTTGAATATCTCATTAATCAAAATTAGACATTTATTGGATCCAAGCACTGACTGCAGGTGTGTATCAGGAAAAAGCTCTCTCCTATTCTCTCTCCCTTTTTACTTCAATAATTACTGAAACTAAGCAGGCAAACAGGGTGACTGTGCCTATGATTTTCACTTGTTTTTGTTTAAAAAGTAAAATAAAAGAAAAAAGGGGGAGAGAGAGAGTGAGTGAGAGAGAGAGAAACAGGTTAGATTTAAAACTATAAATATGGAAATTATTGGTTACATAGTTTAGAGCTTTGTGTGTGAGACAGAGACAGAAGAATTACTGAAGTTGGATTTTGTTTACAGCTGTTTTATATAGTCAACAATATGTTTGTTGATACATTTAACTCAGTTAACAATCTTTAGTATGAGTATGTGTGTATACCAGTTTGTAATGCGTGCATTGTTTTGTGGGATGTTCGGTAAGAATATATTTAATCATTGTGTCTGTGCTATCTTGAGCAGAGCAGTTAAAACAGTGAGTGTGTGTCTGTCAATCTGTCTTATGAGGCAGCACTACATTGATTCCTTGATTGGCTTGTGGCTAACCACAGACCCAGTGGGCACGAAAAAATCCCATTAAGTCCAATGTCTGAGTTGGAGTGTGTAAGTTGGTTTTAGAAGGAAAATATCTAAAACTAATACGATATGGCTTTGAGTTTGAAGAATTTATGCCCTTGTTAGAAGAAGTATTTAGGGCCCTTGTTCCCATACAGCTAATTTGCTGACATGTATCAATGCAATAAATTTGTCTAGAAAATATTTACAGTTTAAAACTCCCAGAATGCCAAAGTCACATAGTTGCTGTCTACTAACATCACTGCTGACTGCTTTGGATCAAATTTAGTAAGCTAGTATTTAACTTATACTGTTCAAAAGTTTGGTGGCGGTTCTATTTTTATTTTATTTTTTAAAGGTTTTTTAAAGAAATCTCATGCTCATCAAGGCTGGATTTAGTTGATGGACATTTAGTTTAGGCTGATTTGGTGCTCAAGAAACATTCCTTATTATTATTATTATCAATGTTGCAAACAGTTGTGCTGAAAATTTATTTTTTTTATTTATTTTTTTATTTTTTTTATTCTTTGATGAATAGAAAGGTTTTTTTGTAATGATTTTTTTAGTTTGTACAAAGTCTTTACTGTCACTTTTGATCAATTTAATAACATTTTCCCAAAAACTCTTAATGATATTAATGAAGAAAAAGATGCTTGCTGCAGCCAAAATCTAATGGCAAGGTATAACAGGGCTGCTCTGAGATGAAATTACACAAGTTTCAACATTCTAGTTTACTAAGAAAGCTATAAAGTTCAGTGCAACTGTGCCCCTAATATGCTTTTTGAAGTAATTTAAAGGGGGTTATGCAGGAATATTCCAGAATCAAGTATAAAAGGACTTCTTTGAGATGGACATATTCAAATTTCCGCCTCATAGCTTGATGGGAAGACTTCTTAAGAAAGTAATGTTTATAGCAGTGGCTTTAAAACAAGTTTAAAGAGTACAAATAAGACATCATCAATATAAATGCTTGGGTTTCTGAAGGTTAATTGAGTCTCTGGAATTTGAACACAGCATGAGGCGGCTAGAAAACAAGAGATGGAAGGAGGGATGAGGAAGAGGAAAAGCAGAGGTAGGCAGATCCCATGACATGAAAGAGAGAGATCAGGAGTGTCTCAATCATGAGCAAAGAAGTGATGTTCATATGTTGTTTCTCTCTCTTTCTCTGTTGCATATCAGTGTTTGACAGTTACTGTGTGTTTTAAATGTTTCACATGTGAATCCACACGCTCATGGGAGATTGTTTCTTTAACTTCCCAAAGCATCAGGTACTGTATACAGAAGGGTCGTGCCCATCCAAACTGAGTTAAGCAGATTTTAAATGCAACTTTGATGCAACTTTGAAATGCTCAATCAATCAATCAATACTTTGAAAATTAAGTTGTATAATTACTTTAGATATTTATGTAAGATACATTTAAATCTCTAAATTTGTCCTTGCTACTTACTCACAAATATTTACTTAAAATGGAACAAAATGTTAAAGCTGCCCCAGACAACTAAAAATATATTGTAATCACTGGCTGTTATTCAGTTGCAAATTGCTTTTTAAAACACAAACCTATAAAGGACGGAAATTTAACCTATGTTCCCTTTCATACTAAACAATGCCCCTACCACTAGATTATGTCTTACACAACTACTTAGTAGAAAATAATTAATTTGGGGGAGTCTTATAGGGAACCAAATTAATCTCTGAGGGACTGGTTCCTCCTCATATAAAATAGGTGCATGATGCCCCTGTTTGTTTATGATTTTAAATTATATTGCAAAGGGTTACTGTTCAGAAAACTGTAAAGTATTCCTCATTTAGAGCTAGAGTGCAGTGGTGGAGGAGATTGGAAGTGTCACCTGAAATTGATGGAGACTGAGATATTAGCACTCTTCATATTGACTGCTTATCTGTTTCATTAAGGTAGATTAGCCTTTGAACAACTTTTTAATTTTATTTTTCTCTCTTTCTGCATTCTGAGAAAATTAACTTGACTGTAAACTGTAGAAACTCTGTTCAGATATGGAGGAAGATAAGACCTTCCTTTAGGACCTGTGCTCTGGGGTGAGAATTCCTCCGTTTGTGTTTACACAGGCTGATCCTGGCTGGCCTGTCAAATGTGTGTGCTGCACCCAGATAAGAACAGACAGAATGTGAAAAATGTAAGAACTAAACACTAATAATTTTGCATGGAAGATTTACTTTAGGTGTATGTGTGTATTTGTGAGTAGGGCTGGGTAATATAGCTAAATAAATTAGATCTCAATAATTTTCATCCTTTTGACAATCTGATATACAGTATATCTCAATATTTATGTATTTGCTCTGAAATGGCTTGGGTGATTTGTCAGAGGAGCCATAATTTCAGCCCCAAAGCCATTGCAGACAAGTAGATAGAAGTAGAATGCAAGAAGTAGAATGTATTTGAATCTAGTAAAAAACAAGAAAGGGGTTAAAAATCAACCAAAAGTAGAATTCTATTTAATCTTTATCTTGTTATGCTTATGCTTGTTATTTGTGTCTGCTAAATGAATAAATGTAAATGAAATGAATGTAAATATGCACCAACAAATTACTTTATTTTGATGGTCCCCCAACAGACATTCTACTTAGTATAAGTAACTTTGCAAGTGCATGTCAACTTACTCTACTAACCCTTACCCCTTATTCTACTAAACCTACTCATAACAGTCTACTAATACTCTACTGAGAGTTAGTTGACATGTAGGTGCAACATTATACCTAAAGTCAACAGAATGTCTAAAGGGGACCATCAAAATAAAGTGTTACCCAGTATTTACCTGCATATATTTTGTACTGCATGTGAAATATGTAATGCAGAGATATTTTTCAGTGATAATGCAAATGAATCATTGAATCAACATTTTGAATTGATTCATTCAGTGTGATAAGCGCACAACTAAGAGAGTAGAAAACAAAAACTTATAAATAATAATAATAAATCCAACAAGGTAACACTGAGGAGATAACCAGGAGAAATACATACAACCACATAAACTAAAGACGAAACGAAACAAAGAATTGAGGAAACTGAGGTTTTAAATAAACAGGGAGTAATGAGGTAACTCAAGGAAGAACAGGTGAAGGTAATCAGTAACTATAGAAACAAATAAGGATTGTGAACACAGGCAAACAGGCACAGGGAGAACCAAAGTTTTTTCTTTGAACAGATGACAACATTATCAAAAAGATCCCCGTTCATACGGATCCACAAAAATGACTAAAAACGCTATATTATGCATGCCAGGCCAGTAGTTAATGATGTCAATTTGTAAAGAAAGACTACACGCCTGCGCACATATGCATTATTTTACAGAGCACTCGCGTCAAAAGTGCATGCCTGTAGACTAAACATGTAATACGCATGTGCATGCCGTCACCGTTTTCACAGATTTTTGTTTTTGTAGTTTACACAGAGACAATAACGGTATCATTTTCAAAACCTTGCACTTTGAAACCCGTTTTCAAAAGCTTGCGTTTTCAGGCCCCCAAAATGCCGTTGTCGTGTATATGAATGGCCAAAGTGCATAAAAAGTTTTCCATTTTTATTTGAAAACGGTGTCATGTAAACGGCCCCTAAAACACAGAATTAGACAAC
Source organism: Anabarilius grahami (assembly GCA_003731715.1). Taxonomy (NCBI): domain Eukaryota; kingdom Metazoa; phylum Chordata; class Actinopteri; order Cypriniformes; family Xenocyprididae; genus Anabarilius; species Anabarilius grahami. Next base: position 2,731,042 of record RJVU01048958.1, on the reverse strand, counting down.
TGTTGTTGTCCTTTATGTAATGATAGCTACAGACCTTATTTTACTTAAATTAAACGCATACAAAATTCTTGAAGGAATGCATAAATTACCAATGCTTTACCGATTAACTGAAAAGTTTAATTTTATATCACCAGCAAAATCATAATGAATAATATAATTGAGTATTCAGCATATCACCCAGTCATGTTTGGGAGTATGTGTGTGTGGTCCTAAACCCTACATTGTGGGGACCAAATGTCCCCATAAAGATAGTAATATATATACTTTTGGTCCCCATGAGTAAAAAACAAAAGCTTATAAATCATAATTAATTCATTAATTTTTAAGTAAAAATGCAGAAAGTTGTCTGTGATGGGTAGGTTTAGGGGTAGGGTTTGGGTCAGAGGAAAGAATATACAGTTTGTACAGTATAAAAATCATTATTTCTATGGAAAGTCCCCATGTGTGTATATTAAAAGTCAGATATCAGATGCTTCCAATAAAGCTGCCATCTTCAATTATTTCAGTTATTTTCAGCCTAGTTATATCAAATCAGTGTCTATCAAATTAATTTGTTTTGCCATCTGATATTATATATTTAACTTTTTTTTTTCTATAAACACACACAGAGACATCCACACATGCACACACAGACCCCCTGAGGGAATATCTAGCTAATAGGCTGAATACAGGGGGCATGGACTTGAATGTTAAATCATGAATAATTAATGAGAACTGATGAATAATGAAAAGAGTTTAAGAGTAATTAGGGTAATGAGAGAGAAACAATGCTCAGCATTCCGGAATCTTAAGGAATAAAGCTATGGACAGGTCAGCGTGTGTACAGTGGGTACGGAAAGTATTCAGACCCCCTTACATTTTTCACTCTTTGTTATATTGCAGCCATTTGCTAAAATCATTTAAGTTCATTTTTTTTCCTCATTAATGTACACACAGCACCCCATATTGACAGAAAAACACAGAATTGTTGACATTCTAGCAGATTTATTAAAAAAAGAAAAACTGAAATATCACATGGTCCTAAGTATTCAGACCCTTTGCTCAGTATTTAGTAGAAGCACCCTTTTGATCTAATACAGCCATGAGTCCTTTTGGGAAAGATGCAACAGGTTTTTCACACCTGGATTTGGGGATCCTCTGCCATTCCTCCTTGCAGATCCTCTCCAGTTCTGTCAGGTTGGATGGTAAACGTTGGTGGACAGCCATTTTTAGGTCTCTCCAGAGATGCTCAATTGGGTTTAAGTCAGGGCTCTTGCTGGGCCATTCAAGAACAGTCACGGAGTTGTTGTGAAGCCACTCCTTCGTTATTTTAGGTGTGTGCTTAGGGTCATTGTCTTGTTGGAAGGTAAACCTTCGGCCCAGTCTGAGGTCCTGAGCACTCTGGAGAAGGTTTTCGTCCAGGATATCCCTGTACTTGGCCGCATTCATCTTTCCCTCGATTGCAACCAGTCGTCCTGTCCCTGCAGCTGAAAAACACCCCCACAGCATGATGCTGGTGATGAGCAGTGCCTGATTTTCTCCACACATACCGCTTAGAATTAAGGCCAAAAAGTTCTATCTTGGTCTCATCAGACCAGAGAATCTTATTTCTCACCTTTTTAGCAAACTCCATGCGGGCTTTCATGTGTCTTGCACTGAGGAGAGGCTTCCGTCGGGCCACTCTGCCATAAAGCCCCGACTGGTGGAGGGCTGCAGTGATGGTTGACTTTCTACAACTTTCTCCCATCTCCCGACTGCATCTCTGGAGCTCAGCCACAGTGATCTTTGGGTTCTTCTTTACCTCTCTCACCAAGGCTCTTCTCCCCCGATAGCTCAGTTTGGCCGGACGGCCAGCTCTAGGAAGGGTTCTGGTCGTCCCAAACGTCTTCCATTTAAGGATTATGGAGGCCACTGTGCTCTTAGGAACCTTAAGTGCAGCAGAAATTTTTTTGTAACCTTGGCCAGATCTGTGCCTTGCCACAATTCTGTCTCTGAGCTCTTCAGGCAGTTCCTTTGACCTCATGATTCTCATTTGCTCTGACATGCACTGTGAGCTGTAAGGTCTTATATAGACAGGTGTGTGGCTTTCCTAATCAAGTCCAATCAGTATAATCAAACACAGCTGGACTCAAATGAAGGTGTAGAACCATCTCAAGGATGATCAGAAGAAATGGACAGCACCTGAGTTAAATATATGAGTGTCACAGCAAAGGGTCTGAATACTTAGGACCATGTGATATTTCAGTTTTTCTTTTTTAATAAATCTGCAAAAATGTCAACAATTCTGTGTTTTTCTGTCAATATGGGGTGCTGTGTGTACATTAATGAGGGAAAAAGATTTACTTAAATGATTTTAGCAAATGGCTGCAATATAACAAAGAGTGAAAAATGTAAGGGGGTCTGAATACTTTCCGTACCCACTGTATATGTGTGAAAGTGAGGAAGAAAGAACATCCATTGAAGAGAAAACAAAGAACAAAATAATGTGAAGAGAGAGAGAGATGAAGGAGAAAATGGTGGTGGTGAGATTAATCTATGTTGATTATTAGACTAAATACAGTCATTTAGTTTAGCGTGTAATGATGTGCATCCTTGTAAACACGCTCTGATTTGGTTTCAACCTAGTTCCTGAAAAGCAAACTCACAGCTTGACTTCCTATTATTGATATGTTCTCATACACACACAGGCTTTGAAATACTGAGAACTTGAAAGATATTGAACCAAAAACACAAGCATAAGTCTGTGCATGTATGTGTGTGTGCATCTGAGTCATCTGTAATTCCAGCAGAACAGGTAAAATTCCTGCTTAACCATTTACAATCACATTTAACATAATAATTAATTTACTACAATCTCAGGTGACACCATTTTGTAGATTATAAGCCAACCTAAATCTCTTTAGCTCTAAATTTACTCCTGGAGATCACAAATGTATATTTGTTCCAGCAGCACAGATTCATTTAGTTAATCTGAAACTGAAATTCAGGTGGTTAAGCACAGCTGTTGAATTTGTTTCATGGATGATGTTTTATTGTGTTTGTCAAATTACTTCTTACTTCAGTTAACAGTGCTCATATATAGGAATTATAGACATAATGGTACTTGCAGCTCTTTCATTTTGGTACATTTTACCACCTTCTGGAATGTTATGGATTCATTTTCAGAGTAATTGATTTTTTTTTGGGGGGGGCTTTTTTTGGGCTTTTTCCCCCACTTATGTAGGCCTATAGGACCAAAGACCTCTATAAGCATTCACATTCATCTCACTGACAGTTGCTTGGCAAGATGCAGGTCCGTGGTGAACACTTGTACAGACTTTCAGATTTTCATTCTATAACATAAATTACACACAGTCATATCTCAAATGCACATTTTAAAACCATTGCTTTTTAAATGCAAGTTAATTACAAGTTGGTAAGATCTACAATGGTTGTCTGATTCTTGTCTTTTAATTTGCATACTTGCTGTAGTTCTCATGTATCAGTTTGTTAGCAACTTACATTTTTAAAGCTCACAGTGATTTCAAAAGATTATGTTGTAAAACAAAATAGCAAATGTCTTCAATTAATATTAAAAACAGATATTATTGTACTTGTAGATCATTTCTAAAAACCGAGTAGAAATTCCTAAATCAACCCATGACTGCAAAATGCTAGTTCTATTCTGGGTTTTAGAACCCTGGAACTGCTTAATTGTATCTGCTTCATAGAAATATTCCATTGTCATCTGTCCAAGTCTCTCAAACATTACTGTATTTGTATGTGTATGTGAGTGTACTTTATGTAGAGCTGAAATAAATATGAATGGAGCAGGAGGTCTTTGTGATATATTGCTGATCAACACTGACCAGTACAGCTGTGCTAATCTGTCTGACACACTCAAACACAAGCACGCTTGCACGCACACTTACATATGCTAACATTATGAGCGTTATTTACCTCTTATAGCTACACTCATGTGACTCGTTACTTTAGGTTGTTTATCTAAGTTACGTCGTATATGAAAACACAAGCTAACAATAGCATAATGGATCCAACCCAAACCCTGAGGATGTGTGTGTGAGTTTGTATGTTTATAGGCTATTCATTCCCGATAAATGTCTCAGCGGGCTCATTCTTTTGAAAATAAAACACTGTTTCCATCTCTCCCTCCAAGATCACCTCATTCTTCCTTCCTCTTTTTCTCCCTTTCACACACTTTCTCTCATTCTGAAATCACTGGGACGGGTACCTATATGGCAAATGTAATGAGTTTTCATTTATTAGTGTACAGGGACTTACAATTTTGTTCCCAGACACACAAACACAAACGTATAATCACACTCACATACTCTCAACTCTTTTGTCAAAAAACTAATAGTCAAGCTTTAAAAAAAAAAAAAAAAAAAACATTAATGCTGATGTTTGTAATTTATGCACCATTAATGTGTCAAGAAAAGGAATTGCAAAAATAATGATTGTTTTCTACCATTGGTAAGACAAAAAGCCTCTCCCTGAACTCCACACCAAACAGTATATTCCCCTAACATTAGTATTTGGTTTCCGTTAAGTTATTTTATTGTAAACCAAAATATAAAATGTTCTAGGAATGTTCTTTTTTAGCTTTTTATTTTTTTACAATCATAAAATAACATTCCTAAAATGTTGCAGAGACGTTTTTCGAGACAACTTAAAAATAACATACAGAACATTTCCTAATTTTTATGTTTTAATTTTACAACCATTACATTAGCTTAAATATGCTAAACATTCATTGCCTATTTTTATTTTTAGGGAAGCATTCTGCAAACTTAGAACAATAATTTCGGTAATGAAAGCTGTCCTGGCAAATTAAAAACCAAAATTTAAAAGTGTATGCTTTTGGAATGTTCGTTTTTGGTTTCCAGAATGTTGGTTGTTAAATGGTGCACTTAATGTGTTGTTGTGGTCTTGTGGATTTGCAATGGCTGTCGTGTGTACATTTACACAAGATCAAAGTTGTCCAATTTGACCTTTTAGGTTTCAGAAGGGTGCTCATGAGCGCCCTTTGTAGCCTCTGCTCTTTTGCTGGGTCTGCACTGATGCCAACAGGCTACCCAACAGCCTATGCATATAGATGCTACAGAACTGGCACTCACCTGTGATTTGGGGTAGTGAAAGTAGCTTTTAAATGGGATGCCGTCACCGTATCGATTTTTTTTAGCAACTGGAGGTTGCGCAAAGCATTGTATGTATTGTATTGACAACTGGGTGTTGTTTGAATTGTCACAAGCGGAAAAATCTGATTAGTTTTTGTAAAATAGTTTGTATTTTTCTTAAGAATTTCCACAACAACAGTCAATCAGAGTCCACCCTGCTTTAAAGAGCCTGAGCATTTAAAGTAACAGACAACAAAACTGCAGCATGCTCTTATAATAAACAGAATGTTATTGTGCACTTGTAACAGTTGAGTGTATACTCCAACAACGAGAGAAATGCATGACGCAGAATGACTATGAAACAAAAAAACACAGAACTCAGGAAACTGAGGCTTTAAATACACAGAGGGAATGATCAATGAACAAGAAACAGGTGCATAACTAATCAGAAACCATGACAACTACAATGACAACTCAGGTAAATGGTAACAATGAAAAGTTTGAAAACAAAACTACACAGAACAGAACAAGGTACACTCTAAAAAAAAGTGCTATATAGCACTAAAAGTGGTTCTTGGCTCGTAATCATAGGGGAACCACTTTTAATCTATGGTGCTCTACAGCACCTTTGTCAAATGGTGCTATGTAGAACCCATAAGAGGTGCCATATCACATTTTATTTCTTCAACTAAAATGGTGCTAAACAGCACCAACAGTGGTTCTTTGGCTCGTAAAGAACCTTTAAAAGGGGATCAACGGGTTCTTTGTATGGCAGTGGTGCTATATAGCACCTTAACCATCCCAAAGAACCACTGAAGAACTGCTGAAGAACCATACAGGGGCTTAACAGGTTCTGTATACAGTAGCAGTGCTATATAGCACCTCAGTCATCCCAAAGAACCAGTGAAGAACCACTGAAGAACCACTGAAGCACCAAGATGTGGTTTGATTGATTTGGTTTGATTTTTCCTATACAGCACTTAAAGTGTTTCCCCTTTGATTATGAGCCAAAGAACCACTTTTAGTACTATATAGAACCTTTTTTTATTTTTTTTATTGGTGTGGATGTTAATGTAGTTATTGTTATAGTTGTCTTTATAGTTTTCATTCTTGGTGTGAACGGGCCTTTAGAGGAGGTTCATAAGGGATTAGGTTTAGGCATTTGGAATGGAGCCTAGTGTCAAGTTGGTGTTGATTCCTAAACAAACAGAGCACATGTTTACACTTTTTGGGAGAATCAGCATACAAAATGCTTATGTAGTTGTCTTTGCACATTAGGATGGTATAGTGTACATTTCAACATAAAAAATAATAAATTTAGATTTTACTCTAGTTACTTTTACCCTAGCTATTTGTATTCTGGTAAAGTGGATGGTACTTGTCTTTGGTTTGGAGTGGTTCATAGATTGTGCGTTTTTGTGTAAATTTGCATGTGTCTGAAATTGAGATGATGACTGTTTGTGTACGTTAGGTGCAGGTGTACATATTATGTGAGAAACATTTGACACATATTTACTTAGCTATCTAAATGTGGACATACCATAGTCTTCTACTGTTTTCATGTAAAGGCAATTCTAATTACTGGTGACTAACCTTTGCCTAAAAAAAACATAATTTTATTTATGAATGTTTATACAGTAGTTACAACTTCTTCTGAGTACAATTTGTCCCCAAACTTCACTTGGTTTTGACAGGATGTGTGAGTGACTGACTAATATCATCCATATCACACCCTACCTCTGCCTGGAAAGTGTATGTGGGTTTGTCTATATTGGTGTGTGTGTGTGTGTGTGTGGCAGTGGGAAAGGAAGACTGGGCAACAGGAGCACACTCAAACATTTCTAACACTTCCTGACACACCCACCCATTCTTTACTGGCCAGTCATCTGAAAGGATTTACATCCTTTCAGCACATCGTAAGTTGTGTGAATGTGTCTGTGTGTTTAAGTTGTGTTTGTGTGTGCGTGTGTGTGAGAGAGAGAAGGATCTATCATCAAGGATAAGAATACATGTTTTATGATAATGGAAAGGTTATTGTGTGTCTCTACAACACATATTTATTTGACACTGTCTTTGATTGATTGACCTGAAATTAGAGCACATGCAAACAGATGCATGGACATGCACTTGCATAATCACACACAAGCTATACACTCTTTTCTGTTTTTTGGTTTGAGTGTCTTGATTGTCATGCTGTTACGATTTGTTGAAATACTTTTTGCAGCCTCATAAGATCACACGGGAGAATGTATGATAGACCTGAAGAAGTTAACGACAGGGCATGGTAAACACGTTACAATCTGTTTTACATGTGATTGTGTATATGTGCTGTCATTACAGAGGAATGAAGAATAAAAGTGGGATAAAAAGACAGATAGATATATACAGAAAAACCTGGGGCAGAAACAGAGAACATAATATTTTCACAATCATTATATCATTACTTAAACCCTTTACTTTTTCTGTTGGACTATTAAAAAGCAGAAAGAAAAAGACTTTCCACCATCACAATACACTCTTTTGCATGTGTAAAGATACTTTGTGTCATGTGGTATAGACAGACAGATAAACAGACAGACATAGAGAAACAGACAGACAGATGGATGATGATGATGGAGAGAGAGAGAGAGAGAAAGATGATCAGTGGAGGGAAGTGTGAGCACTGTTGCGTGATTTCCCCTCTTTGTCAGTGTGTGGGGATTGTTTGCAGTCCCAAATCAGTGTTGAAATCTCCTTCATTCATCTCCAGTCCCTATACACAACACACATGTACACATACACTCCTACATGCATCCCCTCTCTCCAGATGCCTCTCCATCATTACCTTCTCTGGCATCCAAGAAGACATTTCCTGGAAAAAATGAAACAGCGCTGATGACTCCCTTGTCTCAAGCTCTCCGTCTTTTCCTCCTTTATCATGTCAGTGTCTCCCTATCATCTTTTTTCCTGTGTAATCTATTGTGTCTTCCTCTCTTGTACCGCTTTGTGCTGTTTATTTATTGATTGTGAGTGTCTCTGAATGAATTGTACGGATTGGCTGGATCACTGGTGATTTCATTTCAGCACATATATTTTGGGTAGTGTATAACGGCCCTAAATCCCCACCTTGCCCACACACACACACACACAAAGCATTATTCATTTTGACTTTTTCTTAACACCATCAACTCTTGCTTCAGATAATCACATTTAGATCTATCACTGCAAGGCTAATGGTCATTTAAAACTAACATTTATACTCGTTTATAAACAGGTTTTTCCACAATGGAAAAATTATCCCTGGGCAGTGTATTGTTTTTCATCTCGATTTGAATATGTTATATTGCAGGTGCTTCAACCTGATCAAATATTGTTGGGTTTTCAGCTCCTTTGAGGCTCTTTTCTTACCTACCTATTTTGGTTCTCTGAATGAGCCTTTCAAACAATTCAGACCTCTCATTAAGAAACACAGAATGTTTATTGAATAACCTGTGCCTGATTACACAGCTGGACAGCAACGTGGCCAAGTAGCTTTGAACAATGCCTAGTGATTAAACCAGTCACTGATCTGATTGGACTGTGAGGGCCCTAGGCCCTGTTTACACCTGGTATTAACATTCGTCTCGGGTGATCTGATCACAAGTGTTCAGGCGAGACAGATTGCTGTTTACACCTGACATGGCACATGACGTTTCAAATGCTGTCCCCTGAGACCACTTGTGATTGGGTCTCTGATTTTGTGACTACATACATGACTTACTACAGCAGTGTGTCCATGCATGTTGATAAAGCTCTAAAAAGTTATAAAAGTGGCACACTTTTTCAAATTATACTTCCAAATTTCATCACAATCTTAGTTCAAGCATCACATTTTACTTACCTATCATCACATTCAACCTTTTGTTAGCACAAGTGTTAATTGACAGGTGAATAGGCCATTTGATGTTTTGTGGAACATCAGGACATACTAACATTTCTAGCATACTAGCATTTTTAAAACAAATGTGATTGTGTGACTACCATTGAATCTGGTTCTAATGTCTCTCTTTTTAGTCCTTTCCATTCTTATTCTTTTAAAGAACAATGATGAATAACCAGAACTTTCTTTTTTTTTTTAGTCTTTGTCTTTGCTCACTTTGAAGATGAAAACACCTCATCAGACTTGATGGTGGGTGCCCTTTCATGCTTGGAAGCTGGAGAGTCACGACCTTGTTACACTTCCTGTCACAGGAGGATCTGACTGACAGCTTGTCTTAGTGGTGCTGTCAAAAACAGTCTTATAAAGATGAAGTGTTCAAGGACCAGTTTGTTTTTTTTTAAGTTGTGTACATTTTTGGACTTTTTTTAGAAAACAAAAAGGTTCTATCTACAAAATCGAACTCTAACTTGGTTCTATAAGGTTCTATCTGTAAGCCAATCAGCACTTCAAATGCCCACGAGGACCAATGAGTCTATAATCTATTGATCTATCTTTTAAAACTACAAAACTAAAACTTAAAACTATTTTCAACTATCAAACTTGTCCCGGAGGTCATCCCACTGTCCACGGTGCTTCCAGTAGCGGCCACCACTATTCTGCATGTGTGTGAACACACTTCCCTCGAGGCGGCGGCGTCTGCCACAGCTCCCTCTGAGCCATCTGCTTCCCAACAGAGGCCGTCCATGTCTACTCTGTCATGGCCAGGAGGGCCACCATGTCTCTGCTCCGCCATGGCGTCCTGATCATTAGTGGACTTCTTCTCTGCCATGGCCTCTTAATCTCTGGTGTTCTTCTGCTCTGCTGAGGAGGTCCTCTCCCCGCCGGTCACGACCCTCCTGTGAAATTTTTGTCAGTTTTGTTTTGGTGTTGTGCTTGGGTGTAGGTAGACGCCGATAAGTCACATCATTTTTAGGTTATGTTTATGCTTTCATGTCTTATTTTGATTTGTCATGGGCATGTTTCATGTTTTGTCATGTGATTCACTGTTTTCTCATGTGATCTGGTTTTGTGGTTCTTTTGGTTCCTGTGTTATGTTTTCATATGTTCTTGGCAGGTGATTCTCAGTTTTGTCTTGTCATTGGTTTATCATCTTGATTATTTACAAGTGTATCTTGTTAGTCATTAGTCTTTTTGTTTTGTGTATAGACCTCATGTTCCCATTGTCTCTTGTCTAGCTGTGTTCGTGTAACCCGTTGTTGGTGAGTATTGTCAGGTTTTTGTCAAGTCTGCACAAATCAAGTTTAAGTCAAGTCTTTGTTTGGTTTGGTTTGGTTTGGTTTTTGTATTTGTTAATTTGATTAACTCTTAATGCATGAATGTTTTGCCAATCATTATTATATACTCGGGTCGTTAGCGATCCGGATCTATATCTAACACGGATGGATCTCTACCTGTCATGATAATATAAAACTCTCCTGATATTAGAGTAACAATTACAGAAGAATAAAACAAAGAATATTTTGTTACCGTTTGGAGCTTGGAAGGGTTCAGTTTCAGCAGATCATCACTTTCCTATCATTTTCAACATCTTCAAAATCAATATTTTGATCGCTGACAGCTTTTTCACCAGATTTGATTGCGCACAGTACTTGCTCTGCAGTAAATCGCTGAGCCATTTCAGATTTTGCTGATGATACTTCCTATTCTTTTGTTTTCTGCCTGTGGTAACTATGAGTGAAACATCACTTCATAATTATGTATCAGATATTGCCACCTTGTGGAATAAAGATGAATTGCACTTATTCAGTCATCAAAGATTCAGTTATTGTTGTGCGGAAAAAATATACTTACACTGTTATACATCTTGGGTCGTTAGCAACCCTATACAATTTTTACAAACAAAATTCATGGGAAAACAGGCATTCTATTAAAATTTCATTATTTTTTTCTTGTTGTATTGTTTATAATCAATTGATTGATGAATAATAAGAAGGTTGAAGGTTGTCTAACTTTAAAAAATGAATGAGGAGGAGGGTAGTGAATGATGTCCCGGGTCACTAAAGACCCGAGGTATGCGTTTAAGGGTTAATAAACTGCACATGGGTTCTCAACTTGAACTTGCCTTCAGTGGACTTTCATTACAACTGTTGAAAAACTGCTGTTTAAAAGCATTTATGTTAAGTTTGCTGAACCACACAGTTATTGTTTGATTCTTTCTATGTGACACTCTGTCCTGCCCTGTTGGCTTGTGTGAAAGTGTGTGAATTCAGATCAATCACTTCCTCTGTGTTTCCCACGCCCCCTCAATCCACAGGTGTTAAAGTCTTTTAGCTGCCCAAGTGTCTGACAGGTCCTTTCATTCATTGCTCTGAGAGATGGGCCAGTGCTGTTATTAAAACAACTTCTGTCGTGCAGAGAGGAGAGAAAGTAATCACATAATATCCATTAATCACATGCACTTGCTACCATGCACACAACACACACTAGGATTTAAAAAAAATTACACACAGATTTGATTGTGTGTGTGTGTGTGTGCGTGCGTGCATTTTTGTGACATATCAGGACACAAATGTGTATAATGACATGGGTATGACATAGGTATTACAAGGAGAGGGTGACTTATGAGGACATTACCCATGTCCCCACTTTTCAAAAGGCTTATAAATCATACAGAATTAGTTTTTGTGAGAAAGTAAAAGTGTGCACAGTTTTCTGTGATGGGTAGGTTTAGGGGTAGGGGTAGTGTAGGGGGATAGAAAATACGGTTTGTACAGTATAAAAACCATTACGCCTATGGAATGTCCCCACATTTCACAAAAACGAACGTGTGTGTGAATTTTTTTCACATTTAATGAGATAAATCTCTAAATCCTTTGATCCATTTTTTTCACTTTTGTACATTGGCTGTTTCTAAGTAGAAAAAATATAAATCTTTGTCAAAAAGAAAAATAGTCATCCAAGCTAAATTGACCAAATCATTTCCTGATTTCTCAGCCCAGATGTGCAATATGTTTAGTGCAGTCGAGCCATTAGTGTATATGCTGGGTTTCTATGACAGCATAATGTTGAAGGTGTGTGTGTATGTTCTTGGAGGAAGAATGTTCAGGCAGGTGGCCAGACACTCTCATCACCACGGCAACATCCCAGACAGCAGCCATTGCCACAGCAACAGTGGCTTTGATCTTTAGGAGCCCAGAGAGTGCAACCTTTAGCCTAGCAGCAAACACACACATACATACTAAACTTTAAAAAAGTTTACATTATTAATGTTTAAAATTATTTTTTGATTAAAAAAAACAAACACTGCATTGTAAAATTATTTTTCTCAAAATGGTTCAAAAGGGTTGTACCTAGTCTCTTAATCAGTCATGAGTTTGTTTTGGGAGTAACGTGCAATAAACCAGTCAGAGTGTCGTCTCCCATTTACGGTGACCGGGAGGGGACATGTTCGGTTCATAAAATTTTTTCGTGGTCACAACATATAAACTCGTGGGAACATGATAATATGTCGTGGCCACAAGATATTAATTCGTGGGAACATGATAATAACTCGTAAGGTAAGGACATCCTTATGTCGTGGCCACGCGATGTGAAGTCGTGGCCTCGAGATCATATGGTGAGGGAATGAGATATTTTTCTCATGGCCACGAGTTAAATGCGTAAACAACCTGCGCGACCATGGCAACCTGGAATTATCACAAATGGATGAGACCATTGCTGCGTCCCAATTTAAAAGCCAGGTGCGCTTACTCCATGGTGGATTGCTAGTTACATGGCAGAATATAAACACCCTCAACCTGATGAGTCAGTTTAAATACATGTGTATTGATTGGTTAAATAACTAGCAAATTTCCTTCATCATTAGCCTATTGCAAATCTGATACATTCAATGACTATCCATTATGACATGTAGGCATTTTTGTCTTTATGTACACAATAATAATCTTTTACATTGAAATCAATTTTATTTTTAATATTTGGCATGTTTGTGTTTGTGTGCTGCTGCGCATCCCTGTGTGTGTAACAAGCAGAGTGTACGCGCATTGTGCACCCGCCTATAGGCGCATATTTCTAACGCACCCTTTAAATAATGAAATAATAATAATAATTTAAAAAATATTCTGCGCCATTGACTTTACACCAGGTTTTTGTTGGTCAAAGGCACAGTCATTTTCAGTTGCCTCAAAATAGCCAAACGCCAACAATGCGCCTGAACACACCTCGTTTTCAGACCAGCACACCCATGGGTGAACAGATCAGCGCAAGTGCATTTGCTATTTAAACAACATAGGCGCTGAAAATGATAACTGCGTCGGGACTAGCAAAAAACACTTGTGTCACGCCTGCCGTTGCATTGCGCCGGGTGTATGTTAGGGCCCTTTTTCAGCAGGTGTTCTCTCTCTCTCTTTCTCTCTCACACTCACACACACACACACACTCACACACACACACACGTTCGTTCTTGTGAATTGTGGGGACATTCCATAGGCGTAATGGTTTTTATACTGTACAAACCATATTTTTTATCCCCCTACACTACCCCTACCCCTAAACCTAACCATCACAGGAAACTGTGCACACTTTTACTTTCTCACAAAAACTCATTCTGTATGATTTATAAGCCATTTGAAATCACCCTTTCCTTGTAATACCTATGTCATACCCATGTCATTATACACATTTGTGTCCTGATATGTCACAAAAACGCACACACACACACGCACGCACACACACACACACAACACACACACACACACACAGTAGGTATACATACATGCACACAGTGTGTTTTGAGAAGTGAATAACTGTGGCCCAATGAAGCATAAAAGTATAAACAGTGTTGATGATTAGATTTCAGGTCTTTCAGATGTAAGCAGCATGTCATATCAAATTTCATCAAATGAAAACTTCTTACAAATCTATTAAACATAAACACTAATACACCAGATGCCACTGATGGCTCACAGTCATGTTTTGGTATGTTAATTACCACAATTTATTATAACGTTCATGTAGATTATAAAAAACCCAGGCTGATTGGAAAAATGGTTTGCTACACTTTCTAAGTGAAATGTCCAGTAAGTGATGCTAAAGGTGTGTTCAGTTTTATCCAAAACAGATGAACGTGAACCTGGTTTTATTACGGCTCTATAGTTAGTGTTTTTTTCTGCTACTGGTAATTTCAGCTGTAAACTGCTGTGATTTGTATAGGTACAATTTTGGAGTTTTGAAAAAATGCAGAAGCACAGTTTTCCAATGAGCCTATGTTGCACTCAAGCATACACTCAATCATTTAGTCACTCGTATATTTCCTTATTCATTCACTTACTTTTTCTCGGACTTATTTACTGTACTAACACACTAGGTGTTCACAACACACTGTTCATTACATTGACTTCCATTCATATGCATACAAATAGGGGAGACAGGAAATGCAAGCTCATGCAAATTTAATTGCATTCCCATGAAATTCCAGGTTTGGTGAACTCTGCCCTGTGAATTCCTATCACGTATGTCCAATAAAAGACTGATATGTCACGGCATGACCTTTTTGCTGAATTAAAAGATTGCAACCTTTAAATCTGCAGGATTACAGTGTTGCAATAAAGTGGAGTAGATATTTTTACATTTTGGATGTATTATGTTAAATTATGTTTTTAAAAAAGATGCTGCAGAGTGTGATGTCATATTATGATTATTGCAGTGTCTGTAGAAATTTTAAATGCTCAAAGTCTAGTGTGACCGCAACTCAACACACTTTCTCCTTTACTGACTATTCTGTTCTGTTCTGTTCTATTCTATTCTATTCTATTCTATTCTATTCTATTCTATTCTATTCTATTCTATTCCTAATTATATAATATAATATAGTCCTAATGATGTGGTAGAGTTCAGTTAATTAAATGATAATAACTAAAATCTAATAACTGTATAATTAACCCATAATGATGGATAGGATCAGGATCACAATGATCCATATAATTCAAATATATCATTAAATGAGCTTTATGGAAATGTGTCTGAAAATATGAATTCATACAGTAATTCATCACTCACTCACTCACTCACTCACCCTTAATGTGTTGCAGTCCGCTGAAGTTCTGTTGTTAGAACAGGTTAGGGAACTATTTTTCCCTGACTGATGTTAACTCTATTTCTCTCCTTTGTCCTGAACCCATTGTCTCTCTCCAACAATAACAGCTTTAATGGGAGCAAGGGTTAAGACACTCAGATGAATATTTGAAGCGACTCACATTTCACCTTCACCAGTAGAACTCACCACATGCATCCAGGGGCCTAATGTCTGAGTGAATGAGACTTTTCCAGCGGTGAAGAAAGAGCAATTTTGGTTTTGGAGTGATTAACAAAAACAGATGTTGAAGAAAAATATACTCACACATGTATGCCAGGCCAATTAGTTATAGAGCCGAAATGGTTTTCTCTTTCTTGTGTGTGTTTTTTTTTTTTTTTCAAAGAAGGTTTGCTCACAGGTATCACACTGCTGAATACACAGAGCCACACACTTACACTGAGAAATATAAAAGGAAAAGGTCTTTAAAGGGAGGATGAATCCTTCAAGTTTTATTGCAGTAAAACTCTTCCACAGATTCATGTGGAAAATCCTTTGTACTGTAATGTGTTTCCCTAGAGAAACATGAGCATTTCAGTGGGGAAACAAAACTGTGAACTCCAAGGATGGACTGTGAATCTCATCTCATTGTTCAGCAGATGTTCTCCATGGGTACCACCACAATGGAAATGTGAAATAATGTATGATTTTTCAAAAGCTTTCCCTGTAAGTTTTCCATGTATGCTGGTGCAGCGTATCTAACCTCATGTTTTGACTGAGACTGAATTAAATAAGATGTTCCAGTCAGATAGGTTAAGAAGACTTCAAAGGGAAGTTATTAGAGGACAAATGTTATCTTAAGGTCTGAAAATGTCAAAATGACTTAATTTTGAAACTTACCACGATGACAACCTCTTCAATCTTCACAATCAGATGCTCCATTTTAGAGTCCACAGCTCATCAAGGGCTCTCTGTCATCATCTGAGACATGGTTAACATTGGACAGGGACAATGAAAATAAGGAGTCACTTTGTTCTATCTTGAGACAATAAAAGCACTGAGACAGGTTTAACAGGTCAGCTCTTAAACATGATGGATGGCGTGTCCATGCATAGCGAGCTTTTCATTTGCCCAATGATGTTTTTTATTCATCCAGAATACGCTGTCCACACCGTCTTGCTGAGATTTTCTCATAGCATTTTACGGCTAATTGACTAGTGACGCAGCAGCCACATGGGGATTTTACAAGTAAATTAAACTCAGTGTTCTTTAACAGAGACTCATTGCTGAAGGTCACAAGGCTATAAAGTTTGTGAGATGGCATTGAGTGTGGATGTGTTTGCTGCTAACAGGCTTAAAAGGTTAAAACCCTTAAACAGACAAGTAGCAGAAGAGCTGGTGTTGTCAGAATATATTATGGTGTAGCTTCATCTGTGTTTAACATTATTGTGATGTCAAAAGAGACTCTGCTGACTCCATGGAATGATTTGGTACAGTTGGAATGGAGGTCTGGAATGGTGGAAAATGTAAATTAGCCTGATATTTAGTGGCTCGTTTTCAAACAGGTTCTGCAGTGATAGAAAAACAGGAACATTAATAGTTTAATAGTATGCACTGCTAAATGGCTGTAATGAGATCATTGCCCATTATGACAGCTTGAATTAGCAGAGCTGTCTGTGAATAAGCTACGCACACTCCTGTCTTTTCCCTCCTGATGTGTGAAATGTTGACTCAGTCACTACAGGCTCTATATATCAGCTGCAATGTGTGTGTGTCTGGATGTTCATAGTAGCAGCAGATCTCTGGAGGTGTCAGCAATGTGTGTGTGTTTGTGTAACAATTATTAAAGATGCAAAGTACATTTATTTAAACATTATTTAAAAACATTTTTTAATAAAAAGATCAGAAACCTGACCCTCACAGTCTTGCCGAGATACTGTTATAAAGAGAAAGCTGGATATACTATTAAACACCAGGTGCTTCATGAATAAACTAAAGCTTTTTTATAGATTTTATACTAATCATATAAAAGGCAAATTCTGCATACACACAAACGTTTTTAAAAGATTTATCTAGGGGAAGATAACAAAACATACATAGCCTCATCTGCATATATTTTTATATGCAAATATTGCCATCCAGGACATTCTGAGAAAATACATTTTCATAAATTTCTGATGCTTGGGAAATCACAGGGAGGTTACGCAAAGAGAGGCATTTAACTGTTCAAGAGGGAGATGACCTGTGGGAAGAAGCTGCTCCTGTGCATAGATGTTCAAGTGCCCAGTGTTCTGAGTTGCCAGCTAGACAACATCAGTTCAAAGAGGTTGTGGCTAGGGTGTGTAGAGTCTTTGATGATTTCACCTGCTCTCTTCCTCACTCTGGGAGAGTACAGGTCCTGGATAGTGGAGGGGAGCACCAATAATCCTCTCAGCAGTCTGGACTGTCCATTGTAGTCTTCTGAACCAAATCAGACAGTTATTGAAGTGCATAGAGCAGACTCAGTGAAGTAACTATGTCAGCAGCTCTTGTGGCAGGTGGAACATCTTCAGCTAGTGAAGGAAGTACAAACTCTGCTGGGCCTTTTTCACAATGCAATCTATGTAGAACTTTCACTTCAGATCCTTTGAAATGGTTGACCCCAATAACTTAAAGGACTCCACGTCGGCCACAGTGCTGTTCAATATGGTAAGGGCACTGGGGTGTTCCTTGTGAAGTCCACTATCCTCTCCACTGTTTTGAGCGTGTTCAGCTTTAGTTTGTTTTGACTGCATCCATCTGCTCATCCTCCCTTCTGTATGTAGACTCATCACCATCCTGGATGAGTCAATGACTGTAGTGTTGTGTGCAAACTTCAGGTGCTTAACGGAGGTGTCTGTGGAGCACAGGTGTTGATTGTGTAGGTATTGGATGTGAATATTCCCAGCCGGAAGTTGGTGATTCACTGACAGAAGGAGATGAGTACAAAGAGCTGGGTTAATTTGGACAGAGCGAGATTCGGAAGGGTGGTGTTGAAGGCCAAACAGAATTTCACAAATGAGATCCTTGCATAAGACCCTGGTTTGTCCAGACGTTGCAGGATGTAGTGTAGTCCCATCTTGACTGCATCATCCACTGACCTGTTTGCTCAATAAGAAAACTGAAAGGGGTCTGGCAAGCATCCAGTGATGTCATTCAGGTGGGCCAACACCAATCTGTCAAATGACTTAATGACCACAGACATTAAAGCAAAAGTTTTGTAGTCATTTCATCCAGGAAGGGACTTTTCACAGCTCCAGAGATCTGGGTGAAAATGGGTGACAGCTGGTCTGCACAGACTTTCAGACAGGTGACTGCGACATTGTCTGGGCCTAGTGCTTTCCTGATCTTCTGTTTCTGGAAGAGCCGACATACATACTTTATGCAGATCCTAAGTGCAGTGTGGCAAGTAGGACGGCATAAAGAGCTGTGAGAGTGGAGTGAGGCCGGTGGTGTGAGTGTTAACCCTCTGGGGTCTGAGGCTAATTTGGGGTCCTGGGGGCGTATTACAGAAAGATCCTAACTTCAGAATCCTATCTTATCTGTTTGGTAACCATAGCAATTTCAGTTAGGACCTCATTTAGGACAAAAGCTATTACAGAATGACATTTCTTAAGTGCATAATCCTATCTTAACTATGGATAGGAAACGGGTATTACAGAAGCATCCTAACTTGACAACAAAAATCCTAAAAGCTGTCTTAACTTTAGGACAACCCCACTGGTGTCCTAACTTCAAACCTTTTTGAAATCCAACGGTAAAAATCACAGTATAAAAGACTTTTTCGATAATGGCGTTACATTTATTAATTATACAAGACAAAGAGCAGCGACGGTTGATGGTGGAGAGACTTTTGGAGGACCCAGAGGATGTGCTGCGCTGTGATGATAAAATATTTCTATATTTTCATGAGTGAGCGAATGTGAAAACTTGCCGAATAAAACAGGCTTTACCTTTTCAACGGAACACTGAAATTAAAAGCGTGCCGTTGTTTCTCCATTTTGATTTTAGGTTTACCTCAGAAGCAGTTTGCGTGTCGTTGGTTGCTTGGTAACAGACCTGACAGTTGATTACCGAACTCGATGGAGCGGTTTAAGATTTCCTAACTACAGATAAGATGAGATTTTGTAAGATAGGAAAAGAATCCTAAATCAAGTTAAGATTTGCTTCTGTAATACGAATTTGTGAAAAATCCTAAATTAAGTTATCATATCTTAAGTTAAGACCTAAGATAGAAATTTTCTGTAATACGCCCCCTGGAGTAGTTTTGCCATGCCCTGACATTTGTGCTTTTTTCAGTTGTTTATAAATTGCCGGTGCGACCACCGACCCGAGTGTTAATGAGTGTCACCTGAGTGCCACACTGGCCTCAAGTTACTTATGGAGGAGCTCAAAAGGATAAATGACAGTGAAGGATGAGTGAGGACCAGGCCTGGACTATTTATGTTGTGTTTTATATATATTTGTGCGGCAGTCATCTGTGAGGATATCTATTAATATCAAAATCAAAATTTATTTTGATATTAAAGTGGTTTGAACATTCACAGGTTCCCGCCTCCTTCGTCCCTGAACTACTAACCTTGTTACATGCAGGTTGAGTAACAATATATCTCATTCAGATCATTGGCCAGTTGTTGATTCCTAACAGATTGGGGGGGATGATATCTTGTAATTGATGATGTCTTCCAAGCCTTTCCACAGGGATGCAGGATCATTGGCTGTTCCTGCCATAGCTTGTAAAAAAAAAAGATTGATGATGCACCTTCACTCTCTTCCATTGTTGAATTATAACTAACAAATAACTAATTAAAACCAAACTAACTAAAATGACAGATGTGATTTCTCTATCATTTAATCAGTTTTTGTTTCATTTTCATTGACTTTCATGGAGTTTCTTTTTGTTGCCATCTGCCTATGTTCCTGTTTGCACATCATTCATCAGTTGTCATGGTTTGTCATTATGTTCCTAATTAGAGCGCACCCTTTTTGTGATCGAGTATTGTTTGTGCTATGCATGTTGTCGCATTGTGTTTGTTATCTGTTTTGCCTTATTTATACTTATTATACTCATAACTACTCTACACCTCACTTATCTTTATCATCTGTGGACATTAATGTTACAATATGAAAGTACCATATATAATATTAGATAAATATTTAGCTATAGATTTTCTTATACGTTTTTAATTTAGATTTTTGTTTCTTTAAATTACATTCATGTTTTTAGTATATACATCATTCAAAAGGTATGAAAATGTGGCATTTGAACTTAAAATTATTTAAATTAAACTGGAATTAAACTATATTGAAAAATCGAGTTTCGTACACTCAGTGCCCCTTTTCTATGTGTGTGTGTTTTGTAGCCTATGTATGCACAAGCCCCAGGCCTTCATGTCTTTGAAAAACTGACTCTTAGATGCAACATTATTGTTTTTGACTTGTCTTTTACTGAAAGTGTGCTTGTTTGTGTAACTCTGGCACATCTGTCACATACTATCATTGTATTGCTCTGGGCTTTTGTTAAGAATTTGTCATTTTATTGGAAGCACAAGGTCCTTGATCATACAAAAAGTATAGAAATAAATAAATAAAGTCTTAATTAGAAGCATATTGCCAGTTATTGTCCAAAGGAGCAATGTCTTTCAATTTGCAGTCTGGGATTAATTTAGCTCATAATGTTTACACTGCATTTTTAAAATCATATCCGGGTTTAATTTATGATTGTAAGGAATCTCATTGCAAGAGAGAGAAGTGATTCAGGGAAGTTTTCCCAGCAGCCTTAGTAAGTGAATGGTATTACAGGACATGAAGCGGCTTTGATGCCTTCACTAAATAAAACGTGTTATGACTGTAACCCTGGTTCCCTGAGAAGGGGAGTTAGAAGAAGGGGAGTCTGGAGTTGATACTATGGGGAATGCCCATGTCTGAACACGTGTACCCAACACACCAATCTATTTGCCAATGGCAGCTCGTGATTGTCACAAGTGGAGCACCTGCTAGTATAAAAGGTTACCTGCAAAATATGTCATCAACTCTTTTGTCTGAAGGAGACATGCAGGCAAACCCGATAAATGCCAATGAGATGCTGCGTCTCATTCCCCTTCTCAGGGAACAAGGGCTACAGTCGTAACCTGAGACGTTCCTTTTCGAAGTGGAACTTCAACACGGCTTCTGGAATTGACGCTATAGGGAACAAATGCCATGATGAGGGGGTGAGGCATCAACCTCCAGGTGCAAAATTGCGAGCTATAGACTGCTTAGTGTAGCCACTTAGCTTCAATGCTCTATTGCAAGGGAAGTCCCTGCCTTACCACCTTCCTCCCTCCCTCGCAAAGCAGGTAAAAACCTAAGTGACCCAAGAGCAAACAAAGCTTGTCAGAATCTTGACAAAAGCCCTCAGGGAGTAACCTATCCAAAGGGAGCACTCAGCTACAACCTTTGATCTACCACTACTTCTTAGGGGGGAGATAAAAGCTCTTGCTTCATCAAAAAGGGATGGAAATACACAAGGAGCATAGAAGAAAGGCTCTTGCCATTTCAATTAAACTCCTAAGGAAACTGCAGGGGAGCTAAAGCTCTACTTATGTACCCTAAACCCACAGGGGAGAGAGCTTAACCCTGTCCAAGTCATTTTGAGAACCCACTCAGAGACCTGCAAGCACGAATCGAGTGACTGCTGCCATAACAAGCCGGGAGGTCCTAGGCCGACTGTACTAAGGGTTCTGTAAGGGTACTTGCCAGGTCCTCTAAGCATAGGTCAACTGGAGTCATGAGTGATGCCCGCTATAAGGGAGCATAAAGCCTTACTTTAGGACCCAATCATTGTTGGGGAGGGAACAGACAGAACTGAATTAATTACAATTCCGTTTATCCTGTTCTTACCCTAAAAAATATCATCAGAGCAGAGTAACAATGAGGAACATATTTCCAAGATGCTTTCAACCCTTAGTAATAGTTTATGACTATTATTATTGCCACTCTCCAAGCTGGAGCCAAGCCTTATTCCTACTTAGGGAAGGAGGGACATGAGAGCAATGCATAGCATTGTTTCCTAGTTATTCTCAATAACTAGGCTCTAGACTCCAAGGAGGCCGCAGGGGAACCATGCCCTGCTTAAAGACCCCAAATAACTGGGGGAGAGCAGCCCATAACCTGCCTCCAGTAAAGGCAATCTACCTATATAGCACTCTCCCAAAGGGGAGTAATATCCCTTCTTTAAGCTCCAACTAATGGAGAGGGAGATAAATGAAACAAAGCAAGTCATGCGAGTTACCCATCCTAGATCTGTTCTTCCTGCTCTACCCTAAGGGGTAAGAAAGGGAGCCTGCTAACTACCATACAGGCT
The DNA here is from genome assembly GCA_003731715.1 of Anabarilius grahami. Taxonomy (NCBI): domain Eukaryota; kingdom Metazoa; phylum Chordata; class Actinopteri; order Cypriniformes; family Xenocyprididae; genus Anabarilius; species Anabarilius grahami. The sequence goes on along the minus strand of RJVU01048958.1, from coordinate 2,708,615 downwards.
ACAAACTTTACAGCTCCTGCCCTTACAAGGGGGAGACTAAGGAAACAATAGTAAGGCATTAGATAGTATGTTTATAACTCTATCACCCAGGTTAAAAACCCAGAGGGGACCGCAAGAGAGCTTTATATTCTGCTTTAAGACCCCAACATGACTGGGGGAGAATAGCTCAATCCTGTCTTCTGTAAAGGCACTCTACTGTCCACCACCGCTAATGGCATGATAACAAGGTAGGGACCAAGACGAGTTTCCTCCAAAAGATGGAAACAAGAGTAAGGCATTAGATAGTATGTTTATAACTTTATCACCCAGGCTCAAAACCCGGAGGGAACTGCAAGAGAGCTTATATTTTGCTTTAAGACCCCAACATGACTGGGGGAGAATAGCTCAATACTGTTTTCTGTAAAGACACTCTACAGTCCACCACCACTAATGGCATGATAACAAGGTAGGGACCAAGATGAGTATTCTCCAAAAGAGGAGCAATATCCCTTCTTTTAGCTCCTATATTAATTGGAAAGGTGAATAAATGAAAAACCTAAGGAATCCTATGAGTTTATCCATATGGTTCCGTTCATCCTGCTGCACTCCAAAGGAGGTTTCAAGAGCAGACTAGAAAAGGAGTCTACAAGGGGCCACAGCCTTAGCAATTAGCCTGCAGGTTACAACCTCACTATTGCTGCCCATAGAAGGGGAAGCCTACTCCTTACTCTCCTTTGGGGAAGGAGGGTGAATAAGCGCAGGACATCAAGCCGTGTGCCCACTTCACATATTACTCCAGCTAACCACCAGGGACCGAGGGGAAGCCTGCATTTTCACTTTATTAAGGGAAGAGGGAGATGCAATCAGGCAGAAGCACACCAGTAAATTACTTATGACTCAGGCTTAACCCCAGAGGAACTACAGGGGAATTCAGATTCCATTTCAAAACTCCAATGTCATTGGTGGATAGCAGTTCAAACCCTATTCAGAGCCAAAGCACTTTAATCAATGCTCATTTGGTGACTATATATGAGCAGAGTGCTTCCCATGAGCGATACTCTTGCTTCCAGACATAATTATAAATGGCGAGGGGAGATAAATGAGACTCAGGAAGTATTAGTTGCCACGAGCAGCCAAGAACCTCCTAGAGATGGGTCAGAAGGCTTAGAAGAGGCAGAGGGTCTAGACTCGCTCTTCCGTGGATGAATCTCCTGAAGGCAGTGGACTGCACCCTTGCCTTTTTAAATCTCTCAAACACAGTCTCAACGGAGGGGCCAAAGAGACCCAAAGGCAAGATTGGGCATCAAGTAGGAAAATCTTAATCTGAGTTTTAACCACAGGTGCCTCTCCTTAACCACCATGGCTGCCATAGAATGGCCAATGGCCGCAGCAGTTTGTTTAGTGGCTCAGAGAGCCAGGTCCGTGGTCCGGCACAGTTCCGCCACCACCTCAGGAGACAACACTTGTCCTTGAGCAGGTCAGCCTGGTATGACTGCAGCCATGTCCATCACTGTCCATGGTGTGCAGGGACCACCGGCCTGGACCCGCTGCCACATACGCCTTGCTTACGAGCCGTGAGGTGGTTTGGCAAGGCTTCGAGGGCAAGGCCAGAGCCTTAAGTAAAGACGCCTCACCCTGCCCACTAGTGGTTCCTCCTCATAGGGCATCTTTACATACCCGTTCTCACCCAGTCCCTCCTTCTGTCAGAGTCCTCTGGAAGGAAGCACCTACAAGGAAGAACACACTGATGAAAACTCTTAGATCCATTTGCAATTTTGCTGTCCACGTGTTCAAAACAAATGGCTCCTGAAGACATAAAAGCTGATGACTTATTTTGCAGGCATCCTATTATATTAGCAAGCACTCCACTTGTGTCATCATGGACTGCCATCAGCCAATAGATTGGCATGTTGGGTACACGTGTTCAGGCACCGGTCACGCCGAGGGAGTTCCTCATAGTGTCAACTCCAGAAGCTGTGAAGTTCCACATCGAAAGGGAACTAAATTGTTAAATAAATTACACAATCATGCTCTCAACACCAGGGCTGTTCTCAAATGAAACTCTAGTCAGCTGGAAAAAGAGACCCATCAAAAACCAATGATAAAATAATTTTATAACACTTCACTTAACGTGCTGTTTAATTTAAAAGTTGGTGCAAGTGATAAAATGCACTATAACACACACTCTCTTTTTTTGTCACTGGATTGCTAACTCTGTGGTCTGCCACATTGTTTGGAGTCATTTGTGTTTGAGGTTTAGAAGCAGTGATGTGGTGTGTGCGACTGTGTGTGTGTGTATGATGTGGTTATAGAACTCTCTTTAAAGCAAACTGCATCAAAACCAATGATAAACAGAATCTGTGCCGCCTTTATGGCTCATATCACCCCAAGATGCTGAAAACAACATACATGGCATTTGTTAGCGTGAATGTCTATGAATGTGTGTGTGTGTGCGTCTGCCTGTCTGTAAGTATTTGAAGTTGAAAGGACCTAATAACAGTTCACTGCTGGCTCTTCAAAGTTGGAATACCAAATATGATGTGTGTGTATGTCTGTGTACGCTGAGTTTTGTCGTGGTTTCACAATCATCCATATATTCATACATCATAGAACACATGGTCTGTGATCGCAATGGGTGTTCCCTGACAGAATGTGTAATGGTATGTGTGCTCGCATGTGCAGATTGACTAAGTGCTGCTGATGACTAAGGGAGTTTTGATGTGTGTGTGTTTATGAAAGAGAGATGAAAACAAAAGGCAAACGACGTTATCGGATTTCAGGAAAAAGCACCTGATTCCTATTCTCCACACATTCCTGCCTTTTGGTTGAGTCTCTGGCAAATCCCTCTCTTCTCCTCCTTTGCTACCTTTCTCTCTCCCTGTCTCTCTAACTCACTTTCTGGAGTGGCAGTAATTGATTCAGCTTTGTGATGAAGGGTTGAGAGAGAAAGAGAGAGAGCCCCTTTTCCTTTCCTTTGATTTTTAATTCCCCTTTTCTCTTCTCCTCTTTGATTATCGTTTTTATTCTTTGCGCGTTGCTGTCGGTGACAGTCTGAATTGATATTCAAAGCAGATTAAAGGTTTCTTTGCACATGTCTGTGTATCTTTCTATTATTGGTATACATGTGGGTATACATGCTTTCCATGTTATAATCATCTACAGTATAATATTATTTAATTTGATACAATGATAAAATAAAAGGACACAGAAACACAAAGGAAAGAGTAAACAATGCAACTAAATATGAAAAAAGTCTAGTTGAGGAAGACAAACTGATGTGCATTAGAATGCAAACAAGCCCAGAAATAATGCATATTACACTGTTGAAAAGAACTAAAAATATATATACAAATATATTTCTCTATTTTTCCAAAAAATATTTGGACACTTAATACACACTTAAAATTTAATTTAATTGCACAGATAACAAAATATCACTTTATTTGGCAGAAGCTCTGATCTAAGCCATGACCTTGGTGTTGCTAGCAGCTTGCTCTACTTTTTGAGCTACAGGAAATATTAAACTGAGTAACAACATCTGAAATCAGTTGATGACAGACCTTTTCACTGAATTAACCGTTTTTGTAACTTTTGACCAATGGTGTAATTAGAGTTTTATAAATTGGCTACTTCAGGGGGTCCTTAGACCATGAAAGAAAATTGTGTAATCCTAACCTGGCTGGATTGAATCCTATGATTGCTGATTGAAGGTGGAAGTGATAATTCACATTGTGAAATCCATGCTGCGTCGAATGACGCTATGGGTACGTGTCTCGTGGAACCCGATGTCTGAGGCATGTGTGAAACTAAGCCATTGGCCGATGCAGTGTGATGATGTCACAAGATCCACCCAGTGTGTTAAAATGAGCCATGTCGCATGTTGTAATGTACTATGTGCTGCTTACCTGCCTATAATCAGTCTAAAAATAAAAACATTGCGCTTCCCAGTGTTTGTGAAGGCAGTGCGGCACTTCTGTTTTTGGGAGTGATTCTAGTGAACAGCTCGCAGAAACTGCCGGTACTCCCATTTGTCCTTTTCTGAGATAAACAAACTGAAACGGTTGATTCACTTGCTCTCTCGCACACTGGGGGCCCTATCATACACCCGGCACAATGTGACGCCAGGCACAACTCAAGTGTTTTTTGCTAATTTCAGCCCGACGCAGTTATCATTTTCACGTCCAGCACCCATGTTGTTTAAATAGTAAATGCACTTGCTCCACAAGTTAAGATGAACTAGATGTGGAGTCAGTTGAGATGGATGTTTCAAAGGGATCTGTCTCCTCATAAACACAGAAAAGCCCTGCATATGACGAGATTGTGGACCTTATGACTCATGCCACAGCTCGACTCAGTTTAAACTGGTCCAGCCAAAGCGTGAGATCGCAGGTGGACGCTTGGATGAGCGATATCTGCGAGGTCATAAGTATCCAGCTCCAGTGAGCCTTACTTTTCTCCTGGATCTGCACACTGAGGTGGCAGTCACGTGGAGACACCTGTATTGTGCTCGAGTGGCAAATACAGCCTGGAGATATTAGAATGTTGAGGGGCTGTGCGAGCAGGGGTATGCGGGGATGCCTCAGGTTGAAGGGAATTTAGCGAGCTGTGAGGAAGCTTTTGGATTGACACTTAATCTTAATTTCTATTTGTTGCTGCTTTTTGGCTGAAATGATAGTGCAAACATGGTTTGACCTTAATGGGTTTATTTTATGTTTCATTTTCTATAGGTTCTACTGCAAGCCAAGCTGCTATAATGGAATTTGGCAGATATCAGTAAGGACGAGGCCTGCTCCTTTTTCGAGAAGAAAAAAAAAAGAAAGAGAAACCTTTGGTGTATTGGGCCGGAGGAGTTCCTCTCTGATTTATTGTGTGATCAGAAGGTCTCTGCTCCCTGACATGGTATTAAGTGAAAGTGAAGTGACATGTGGCCAAGTATGGTGACCCATACTCGGAATTTGTGCTCTGCATTTAACCCATCCAAGTGCACACACACAGCAGTGAACACACACCCGGAGCAGTGGGCAACCATTGCTGCATCGCCCGGGGAGCGGTTGGGGGTACGGTGCCTTGCTCAAGGGTCTCACCTCAGTCGTGGTATTGAGGGTGGGGAGAGCGCTGGACATTCACTCCCCTCACCGACAATCCCTGCCGGACCTGAGACTCGAACCCATGACCTTTGGGTTACAAGTCCGACTCTCTATCCATTAGGCCACGACTGCCCCATGGGCATAGTGCTCACAAAAAAACAAAACAACAACAACCTAGAAGTAGAGCTAGACTTCTCCAGAAGGATATTAAGTAAGTGTTCTATCCCTAGTACATAGTGGCTGTGTTGCTGTAGCAACTAGAGCTGGACCATAAAATTCGATTATTCGAATATGGTGGGTTAGTTGATTTTCAATTTTGAGATTCGAATATTCTTTTTTTGAACATGTGGTATCCCCCGCGAAACAGTTCTCATTTGCGCTTGAATACAGATCGCCTGAGTGAACGTTTGGAAGAGAAGACAAAAATGCAGAAGACCTCAGCTGTGTGGGAGCACTTTAAATTGAGTGAGGACAAGACAAAGGCAGTGTGCTAAATATGTCATTTGAATCTGTCCTGCCGCAACGGCACGTCAAGTTTGAAAAAAACCTGAGTTCTGTAAGCAGTACGCCTATATTATATGGTGTAAAAAAACGAGTTGCTTTTATCCGCCATGTTAATCAGTAATTTTACACATGATAAAAACATGCACTTTTTTTGCTTGGAAAATACGAATACGGAAGTCAGAAAAAAACATACAGTAGCCCGACCTAATAATAATTTGTCTACATCCCCAGGTATCGCAGCCATCAACATGCTCAACCACACCCAAAACTTCACAACAGCTCCTACAATTCCGAAAACCGATAACGGAGAAAAGAAAGAGAGAAATAACAGATGCCATAGTGGAGTTCATCACTATGGATATGAGACCCATTAATTTAGTTGAAGGTGAAGGCTTCAGAAAATTAATTAAGAAGATGGAGCTCGACTACACTGTCCCAAACCACTCCAGTATTTCAGATGCCCTATTCTGAAGTACAGCGATCTGCGAGGCCAAATTTCTGCTCTCGTTGGAAACTCAACGGCCTTAAGTTTCACAACGGACATTTGGACCTCGGTAAGCATGGATACGTATATGGCTGTCACCTGTCATTTTATAACTCAGGAGTGGGAGCTCTCTGCCTTTGTTTTGGAAACCAAAGCATTTGAGTTGAGCCATACGGGAGTAAACATTGCACAGCTTGGACAACAAATTATAAGCAAGTAGCTGCTAGTAACCATTGTTCACGACAATGCCAGCAATATGAAGCTGTGCACCGAGATGCTGAAAAAAGAACTGGAGAAATGGGTCAATGTTCAAGGGGTCTGCAGCTCAGGACACACGCTACAGCTGAGCATTAATACAGCTCTAAAACAGGACCGACTACGTCGCACAGTTTCGGATGCCAGGAATATCGTGGGACATTTAAAAAAATATTCTCCAAAGTCTACTGCTGCTTTGAAAAAGAAACAAACGCAGCAGAACGCTGTACTGCACAAACTCATTCAAGATGTTGCTACACGTTGGAACTCTACGTATGAAATGCTTAACCGACTGGTGGAGCAGCGATGGCCAGTGACAGCTGTTTTGGCAGATCCCTCAGCACTAGACCAGCGATTCAAGCACCTGAAATTCCTTGAGAAAGAGAAGAAGGACCTGGTCTACATTGAGGTAAGACTGATATTTTACAGTGCTCAGCGTAAATGAGTACACCCCCTTTGTAAAGTAACTTTTTAAACAATATCTCAATGAACACAAAATGTTGACAAGACCAAGTTTAATATAACATCTGTTTAACATACAACATGAAAGTAAGGTTAAAGTATTAGTCCACTTTTAAATAAACTTTTCCTGATAATTTACTCACCCCAATGTCATCCAAGATGTCCATGTCTTTCTTTCTTCAGTCGAAAAGAAATGAAAGTTTTTGATGAAAACATTCCAGGATTTTTTTCAATATAGTAGACTTGAATGGGCACCAAACAGTTGAAGGTCAAAATTAGTTTCACTGCAGCTTCAAATTGTTCTACACGATCCCAGATGAGATATAAGGGTCTTATCTAGTGAAACCATTGCTCATTTTCTGAAAAAATTTGAAAATTATATAAGTTTTAACCATAAATGCTCATCTTGAACTAGCTCTCTTCTTCTTCTTTATTAGAATTCCGGCAGTGTAGACACTGCTATGTGTATTACTGGCCTCCACAGGTCAAAGTTTTGAACTAATTTTTATATGCAATATTCTAGTTCAATAGTGTATAACAATTAGTTCAAACTTTGACCTGTGGAGGGCAATACACTTAGCAGTGTCTACACTGCTGGAATTCTAATAGAAAAGAAGAAGAAGAAGAGAGCTAGTTCAAGATGAGCATTTATGGTTAAAACTTATATAATTTTATATTTTTTTCAGAAAATGAGCAATGGTTTCCCTAGATAAGACCCTTATTTCTCATCTGGGATCGTGTACAACAATTTAAAGCTGCAATAAAACTAATTTTGACCTTCAACTGTTTGGTGCCCATTCAAGTCTACTATATGGAAAAAAATCCTGGAATGTTTTCATCAAAAACTTACATTTTTTTCAACTGAAGAAAGAAAGACATGGACATCTTGGATGACATGGGGGTGAGTAAATTATCAGGAAAAGTTTATTTAAAAGTGAACAAGTCCTTTAATAATATAATTTAGATTACACATTTTTCAGTTTTACTCAAATTAGGGTGATGCAAAAATGAGTACACCCCACAACAAAAACTACTACATAGTACTTTTTATGGCCTCCGTGATTTTTAATGACAGCACCAAGTCTTCTAGGCATGGAATGAACAAGTTGGCGACATTTTGCAACATCTATCTTTTTCCATTCTTCAAGAATTACCTCTTTTAGAAACTGGATGCTGGATGGAGAGTGATGTTCAACTTGTCTCTTCAGAATTTCCCATAGGTGTTCGATTGGGTTCAGATCAGGAGCCACTGAATCACTTTCACACTGTTTTTCTTCATAAATCCAACAGTGGCCTTAGATTTGTGTTTAGGATCATTGTCATGTTGGAAAAGTGCACGACAACCAAGGGCATGGAGTGATGGTAGCATCTTCTTTTTCAGTATAGAGCAGTACGTCTGTGAATTCATGATGCCATCAATGAAATGCAGCTCCCAGACACCAGCAGCACTCATGCAGCCCCACATAAGGACACTGCCACCATCATGTTTTACTGTAGGCACCATGCATTTTTCTTTGTATTCCTCACCTTTGCGACGCCATACAGTTTTGAAACCATCAGTTCCAAAAACATTTATCTCGGTCTCATCACTCCAGAGTATAGAGTCCCAGTAGTCTTCATCTTTGTCAGCATGGGCCCTGGCAAATCCTAGGCGGGCTTTTTTGTGCCTGGGCTTTAGGAAACGCTTCTTTCGTGGACGGCACCCATGCATGCCATTCCTCTGCAGTGTACGCCGTATTGTGTCACGGGAAATAGTCACCCCAGTTTCGCTTTCTACTTCTTTAGATAACTGCGGTGAACTTGCATGCCGATTTTCTTCAACCCTTCTCATCAGAAGACGCTCCTGTCGAGGTGTTAACTTCCGTGGACGACCTGGACGTCTCTGTGAGATGGTTGAAGTTCCATCTTTTTTTTTTTTTAATTTACATTTTTGCTACAGTATTCTGACTGATAAGTAAAGCTTTGCTGAACTTCTTGTAGCCTTCAACTTTCTGGTGTAAAGAAATAATTTTTCTTGTGACATTTCTTTTCCATGTGGTGCCATTGCTGACAGCATGAAATGGGAAGGGGTTTTAACACCGTTTTATAGTCAACTGTCTGCTGGACACCTGTGTAATGAATAATTAGACTCACCTGTGGTTGAATTCTTGTTAAATTAGACATTTATTTGTCTAAAATTTAGCTTTGCTCCAGAAACTTTCAGTGGGGTGTACTCATTTTTGCATCACCCTAATTTGAGTAAAACTGAAAATTTTGTTCTCTAAGTTATATTATTATCCTTACCTTTATGTTATAAGTTAGACAGATGTTCTATAACGTGTCCTAATGGATAGAGAGTCAGACTTTTAACCCAAAGGTCTTGGGTTCGAATCTCAGGTCCGGCAGGGATTGTCGGTGAGGGGAGTGAATGTCCAGCGCTCTCCCCACCCTCAATACCACGACTGAGGTGAGACCCTTGAGCAAGGCACCGTACCCCCAACTGCTCCCCGGGCGCCGCAGCAATGGCTGCCCACTGCTCCGGGTGTGTGTTCACGGTGTGTGTGCACTTGGATGGGTTAAATGCAGAGCACAAATTCCGAGTATGGGTCACCATACTTGGCCACATGTCACTTCACTTCACACTATAAAACGTAGTCTTGTCAACGTTTTGGTAATTGTTTTTGTGTTCATTGAGATATTGTTTAAAATGTTACTTTTCAAAGGGGGTGTACTCATTTACGCTAAGCACTGTATATTAAATTAGTAAATAATTTAAATGTAATTTAATATGATTATGCCACACTAATGTACCTTGTGCACAACAATGCTTAGATTTGACTAAGAAAATGCTATTTGATTTTAAGGTTGTCCGCCTGGCTGAACATCTGCACCAAGCAACAGAACATTCGGGAGGTGGAAGAG
>RJVU01048958.1:2685994-2696176 GCA_003731715.1 Anabarilius grahami | reverse complement strand
GCCCGATCCTCGACCGCCTCCTGGCGGCCGGCGATGGCTCCTCCGGTTGAGGGCAGCCGGCAGCGAGTCCCCCGTCCCCTGCTCCTCCCCTTCATGGCCGACGGCAGCAGGCTCCGGCCCACGGCGGACGGCGGCGACTCCTCCGCTCCCTCCAGGACGGCAGCCACCCCACCTCGTCCCAGGAGCACGGCATCCGGGTCTCCGTCCCACCTGTCACTAGGCTCCAGCACCACCGCGATCCCCCTCAGCAGCGAGGGCTCTCAGACAGCATGTCCCTCCTTCCTCCCGGGTTTCGGCACCAATGTAACACAGTTCGTAAATATGGGAAGAAGGAGGCGGGAACCGGCGAACATTCAACATAAGTTTTAATTCCAAAATAAACAAATACAAAACGAAAGTAATGCCGGCAGACCCTCACGGACGTCTGCCGGCCACACAAACATAATAAAACATAAAATAAAGTCCAGGCCTGGTCCTCTCTCATCCTTCACTGTCGTCGCTCCTCCTTTTATGCTCCCGGAGCTCCTCCGTGAGAGACTCGAGGCCGGCGCGCCTCCCAGGTGGAGCTCATTATCTCTCGCGCCACCGGCCTCGCGCCGTTCTCTCACGGCTCTCGCCCGCCCTGGTCGCCACAGTTATCTATATTCTATTGTGAATAAAATATAAGTTTATGAGATTTGTAAATTATTGCATTCCTTTTTTATTCACAATTTGTACAGTGTCCCAACTTTTTTGGAATCGGGTTTGTATATCACTAGTGCAGTGTCCGTTCTCGGAGCATATAAGCCCTGCCTGCGTGAGGCTATTGTGGAAAGCAGAGGACCCAGAAGCGAAAGGACAATTCGGATGAAGTTTATTGATAGCAACAGAATCAAAACTCAGGCAGACTGCCGAGCACCAGCTTCTTGGGTGCTCGCAGCTGGTATTCAGTGGAAAACAGGGTGAACGCGTCACAGATAATGAGGTAGTTTGAGTTTGACGAGAACCTTGGCGACGGGAAAAGGGCCAATAAACAGTGCCAGTTTACCAGAAGTGCACTGCAAAGGCAAATCACGGGTGGAAAGCCACACTTTCTGGCCACAAACGTATCTGGGCGCTTTGACGCGACGTTGATTAGCGGCGCGAAGAGTGTGTTCTCTGTTCTGGCACAGTTCTCACCCCTCTCGAAGTGCGTCAACAACGTTGCATAAATCAGTGTTTCTCAACTCCAGTCCTCGGGACCCACTGCTCTGCACATTTTGTATGTATCCCTTATTTAACGCACCTGATTCAGATCATCAGCTCGTTAGGAGAGACTACATGACCTGAACTGAGTGTGTCAGGTAAGAGAGACATACAAAATGTGCAGAGCAGTGGGTCCCGAGGACTGGAGTTGAGAACCACTGGCATAAATGGTTGAACCGAGGGAACGGACGCCTCTGTCTCCTGAGAAGAAAACAGAGGTGGCTGGTACCCGAGACAACACTGAAATGGAAATAAACCTGTGGACGACGAGGGTAGCGAATTATGGGCATACTCAACCCATGGCAGCTGCTCACACCAGGATGAGGGATTGCAGAAAGCAAGAGTGCGAAGCATGCGACCTAGATTCTGATTAGTACGTTCAGCTTGTCCATTAGTTTGAGGGTGGAACCCTGACGACAAACTGGCAGACGCACCAATCTGTCGACAGAACTCCCTCCAAAATTGAGAAGCAAACTGGGGACCTCTGTCAGACACGATATCAAGTCCATGGAGTCTAAAAACGTGTTCAACCATTACCTGCGCTGTCTCCTTAGCGGAGGGAAGTTTACTGAGGGGAACGAAATGGGCGGCCTTAGAGAAACGTTCGACAACAGTTAAAATAACTTTGTTATCGGCGGACAACGACAGCCCTGTAACGAAATCCACCGCAATATGGGACCTAAGAAGACCAGCAGGCGGAGAATTACCTGACTTGGTCTGGGCACAAATGGAACAAGAGGATACGAAACGGCGAACATCGCGAGCCCTCGTGGGCCACCAAAATCTTTGACTTATCGCAGCAAGACTTCCTCTCACCCCAGGATGAACAACCAATTTGGAAGAATGCCCCCAGCGAAGAACAGTGGGATGAATGGCCTTGGGTATGAACAATCTATCCTGGGGACATTGCCGAGGTATAGCGACGTGAGTGAGTGCTGCCTTTACCTGTTTCTCGACTCCCCAGATAACGGCCCCCACCACGCAACTGTTTGGCAAGATAGTCTCCGTGGTTGAGGCGTTCTCTGATGAACCGAACTGATGGGAGAGAGCGTTCAGCTGTTTCTTCTGTTCCTCCTGAAACACAGAAACAGAAGAAACAGCTGGAACAGCAGAAACTAAACACTTAACATGACAAGACAACTTCCATGATAATGTAGTCCCCTCAGCCCAGTTAATCTGGGGACAATGCAGAACGAGCCAAGGATGGCCTAAAACTACAGGTGTGACAGAGGAATGAAAAACAAAAAAAGAAATAGTCTCTTGATGATTGCCAGAAATGGTGAGACTCACCGGAACGGTGGCTCGATGGATTCTTGACAGCACACTGCCATCTAGAGCCAACACAGTGAAAGGGTCCTTTAGGTCACACAAAGGAATGTCTCTCTCTCATGCCCATGCTTGATCAATGAAATTTCCCTCTGCTCCCGAATCGATAAGAGCAGAACAGGAGACAGAAGAAGGAGTCAGGCCAGCGGAGAACGACAGGAAACGTGGTGCGAGACCCTCCAGGAGGGGAAAGCGACGTTGCGCTCGCCAGCACTTTTAACGGGCAAACAGCGACAAGATGGCCCGAACGGCCGCAGTACATGCACAGCCTGTGAAGAACACAACACTGGCGTTCGGCAGGTTAAATCCGAATTCCTGCCACCTGCATGGGTTCAGGAAACTGTACAGCCTTAAACGAGACAACAGGTGCAGTCGGAAAAGTGGTCGGCTCAGATGCCACGCCCGGGCACGGCGCCGTAGATAAAATCGCTTGTCCAGCCTGATAGCCAATTCCACCAGCCGGTCCAATCCAGCGGGGACTTCACGCGCATAAATCTCATCCCAGAGGTCGGGGTTCAAACCCTCCAAAAAACGAGCTATCAAGGCAGGTTAATTCCACTCACAAGTTGCGGATAATGTGCGGAACTCGATGGCGTAATCAGGCACTGAGCGTCTCCCCTGACGCACCACAGCAAGCAGACGTGAAGCCTCGCGACCGTAAACTGATCGATCGAATACGACGTGACCGCGGCCAGCCAGCCACACTGTATAACAGATGTATTGCTTTTCTCACCATGTCATCAACTATCTGATATTCCTATTCTCAAATATGTGCAAGTGTGTGTTTTGTCATTTAAAAATGGTCATGTAATGACCTTGATCTTAAAATATAACGTGAATTCATCCATTTGTCCAGAAATACATGTGGCCGGTGAACTGGGAGAACAATAGAGTGAGTGAGCTTTATTGTTACTTACACAATGTGTATCTAATATGAATAAACGTTGGCAAATTATATTTGAATGGATTGTTATTGCTGCTTCCATAGGCATCAGTGTATATTTCATTGGCTGTTGCGTCGCGACACGTGACACCACAGGATATCGAGTCGGCCGACAGCTCCAGATATTTAGCATGCTAGATATTTGTCTGGCGTCTGCGAGGTGTCAGCGATGCGTTAGCGAGCCTCTTTGATGTGTCATTGAGTAGTTCACACATACATTTTGGCGAGCGCCGATCACTCGCTGATTTCCCCCCGATCACAGCCCGACCTGTCGGCGAGGTCGTTAACTTGCAAATCGGGCTTAAAACAGGCTTAAAATCCTGTAGTGTAAACTTGGCATAAGGAACGTTTAGACTACGTATGTAACCCTGGTTCCACTGAGAGGGAATGAGACGCTGTGTCATGTTGCCATGCTTCTGGCATGCCTGCGCATCTTCCTTCGGACAATATACGAACCTAATAACGTGTTTACAGGTTATTTACTTAGGTGCACCTAGTGATGTCATTGCACTGCTTCGGCCAATGGCTTACCCTGCATCTCAATCAGCTCCCTTGCTCCCTAGGTTGTGAATCAGTATATCATGTAAATTAATGTGGCTGATTCTCTGATCAGTGCCCTGACTACTGAACTAGGGAGCTGATTGAGACGCACCCTTAGTTTCACATGTGCCTCAGACACCAGGATCCACAGGACGTATCCCCATAGCATCATTAGACGTACATCTCATTCCCTTTCAGGGAACGGGGTTACATACATAACATAACGGTATTTTTGTTTCACTGCGTCTACACAAGACGCGAGTGATGTGACAAAATCAAATAGAAACCATTATAAACAGTGATGCTGTCTACACTGGATGCGGTACAACAAATTCCCGACAGTAAACTGATGCTGTTTTATTTCTGACATACTTCAAATGCTGGCACAACAGGAAGAACAAATGGATTTGCAGTGGTCACATCCAGTGTAGACAGCTTCAAGCTGTTGCGACATGGCGCAACACAACAATTGTTGCATCCATTGTAGACACAGTGTTTCTTTCTCCATGAAATGTGTAAAGCATGATTTATTTGTGCCCTTTAACCTTTGTAGCACAGAGGAGATGCCTGTCCATGTGGGAGGTCTTGTGTTAATTTGAAGTTGTCACGGTTCATGAATCCGCTGTCTCATTCTGGTGTCTGTGTGGTTCTGTGGTGTGTCACCTGATTGTTCGTGTGGGCGTCGCCGCTGATCGTCTGATCAGCGGCAGCTGTGCGCAATTACACCGGCCTATTTAACGCCTTGTCTTTCGTCTCATGTTTGTCAGATCGTTGTTTGGAGTCCTGGTGTTATGTCCCGTGTTTGCTCGTGTTTCTTGTTCCTTGGATTGGATTTCTCGTCGTTGTTTCCTGTTTCCTGTTCATCGTTGGATCGTTCTCTGGTTTTCACCCACGGATTACACGGCACCGCTTCACGGACACACTTCACCAGTCACGACTCATCGGATCTCTCATCGCCCATCGAGGTCCCTGCGTCACCACTCTCCTGCTGTAGTTATTGTGTCTTACCTGTGACTGTCCATCAGTGTGTGAAGCTCTTTAATAAAGAGATTAACTTGCTATTGCATCCGTCATTATTTACGTGACAGAAGTGGTGTGATATGTTACTTTATATCTGTGTATATTCACTGTATATGGTGTACATTCTTTTAATATAGAATCTAACATTTCTACTTTTTTGTCTGAAAACTGTGGTTTGAGTTTCCACACAGCACTTTAAAAGTCCACATGGCAGTCCAGAGCCCTCTCTGTGTCTGTCAATATGTTTTTCTATCCCAGCTTAAAGGGTTAGTTAACCCAAAAATGAAAATTCTGTCATTTTATTACTCACCCTCATGCCGTTCCACACCTGTAATTTTATCTTCGGAACACAAATTAATATATTTTTGTTAAAATCCAATAGCTCGGTGAGGCCTCCATAGCCAGCAATGACATTTCTTCTCTCAAGATCCATTAATGTACTAAAAACATATTTAAATCAGTTCATGTGAGTACAGTGGTTCAATATTAATGTTATAAAGCGACGAGAATATTTTTGGTGTGCCAAAAAAACAAAATAACGACTTATTTAGTGATGGCCGATTTCAAAACACTGCTTCAGGAAGCTTCGGAGCATAATGAATCAGCGTATCGAATCTTGATTTGGATCTTGTGTCAAACCACCAAACTGCTGAAATCACGTGACTTTGGCACTCCGAACCGCTGATTCGACACGCTGATTCATTATGCTCAGAAGCTTCCTGAAGCAGTGTTTTGAAATCAGCCATCACTATATAAGTCTATATAATATTTGTTTTTTTGGCGCACCAAAAATATTCTCGTCGCTTTATAATATTAATATTGAACCACTGTACTCACATGAACTGATTTAGATATGTTTTTAGTACCTTTATGGATCTTGAGAGAGGAAATGTCATTGCTCCCTATGCAGGCCTCACGGAGCCATCGGATTTCAACAAAAATATCTTAATTTGTGTTCCGAAGATTAACAAAGGTCTTACGGGTGTGGAACGGCACGAGGTACTACATGACAGAATTTTCATTTTTGGGTGAACTAACCCTTTAATATGCAGTGGAGATATTAAGAATTTTTTTTTTTTTGTGTTATGTCATGATTTTCTGACACCTGTGAGATGTAATAATTGTTTGTTTTTTACAGGCTCTGTTGACATTTACTGTCTGGTGTGGGTATGTGTGTGTGAGATTGTGTGCTAATGTGTGTGTGTGTGTGTGCATTGTGAAGACACTGATGGTTTGTGATATTTCTGTCAAGTAGATTCACCAGGCTGCACGTCTGTCTGTTAATGTGTGAAAACCAGTGAGATGTCGACATTTACAAACCAAACACACACAGAGAGAGACAACCCTGGTTGGAACAGCTGGTTGGAATCCTTACACTCAAAACAAACAACCTAGAATGGTTGCCAATGGTTACCATGTAGCACAAAGTGATAATACTTTTCTTTATTCCTCCAGCATTATTCCCCTATTTCTTTTTGCTTTCCCCTCTTTTTAGTAAGAATCTGCCAAAAAAATGTAAGATTTGAATTGACAGAAGAGGTTTGAAGATGTATGTGTATTGTAGCAGAGCAGAAGTGATGCACACAGACGGGATGTGTCTTGAGGTGAACAGAAATGCGTGGAACACCTTTAGGCTCTGTCATTTATAGCAAAGGACTGTGTGACCAGCAGCTTCCACATGAGGAACTGGAGCTGTATGTCAGTATGTGTTGAGGTTTATGTCTGTGTTCATATGGTGCAAAGTCAAGTTAGGTCAAGTCAAGATATATTGTCATTCTTTTCATCACAGACTAGGTGAACAAAAAAGTTAAACCACAAGCAAGACTGTACCAAGGGAAATGGCAATGGTTATCCCTTTCCATCCTAGTAAATACAAATAGGAGTTACATTGGGATTTTGGAGTTAGGGGAACTCAAATATCTAGCCCTAAGCAAAATAAGACATTACGACCTGTTCACTTGTGGATAATTTGCTACTACATACTGCTATAAGTAAATGTAATGTCTATCAAACATGTTCAGTCGTATGTGTAGGCATTCATATGTAAAGTGTGTTTATAGCACATACATTATTTGTATGTTTGCATATGCACTGAAACGCACGTTATTAACATACTGATAACATCTTAGATCTTTTTGCATATGGATATCTTTCATATATGTTTACACGACAAAAAATAAAATTTGATGAATACTTTGAGGTTTATGGAATTTTGAAAGTTCACTTTGAGGTTCATGGTGTAACGACTGAGACAAATCAAACACAATTATTTGTTATATTAAACAAATAATTGTTTAAAACTTACTATGGGGTCTGTCCCCACTCCCCGAGAAGACCAGCCTTAGTTCTATTGCCCTGAAGTATGTGTGTGTTGCCATGTGGAAAAGCAGAGACAAAGAGACACAGAAAACCTGCATCTTTCCTGCATTTTTCCCACAGAACACAGACTTTCGTGCATTAATTTATAGACAGAGTGTTCTATAAATGAACATGCACATCCACAGGAAATGGTATCCATTATTACTGTTGTTGTACTGTACTCAGTATTGTATTCACATGTTTTATGATACATTTAAGGTAACTTCAATTACGCCATGTTTAGTGACTATGGGTTCGTATCGAGAAGATTTTAATGCTTGTGTATACCATATGTTGATACTTGTGTAACACCTCAGTATTACAATAATCTTTAATAGTTCCTCTTCAACAACTCAGCCATTTTAATCACGCTCGGTCATAAAAAGCCCCCATAGAGGAATTTTGCCGCTCAGAGATGCTACCCATTTCATTGGTCAGGTCAACCCTTAAGGGTGTGACTTCTCCCAGAGCTTAAAGCAAGCCCGCAATGCTCCTCCCTCTCTCTCTTGCTTCTCCGATAACACAGCGACTGCAGGGGCTGCCTGTGGGCCTTTGGGCCGGGGCCTGCCCTGCCCCCAACCATGTGCTTGACTAGGAGAGGGAGAACTCTTTCCCCAATAAGAGTCAAATTAACAGCTCAAGTTGTTTCATATGTCTTTGACCATTGCAGAAGATATTGGTTACAACTCCGGACCGAATCATCAAGGATTTTCTCCCCAGCCGGCAGGTCCGATACTCCTCAGCCTAAAAGTATTTTGCAAGTATCGTACTTTTGAACACTAAACAGCGATTTAGAATTAATTTGTAAACCACCTGTGTCAGCTAAGGTGCTTTATTACTGAGGAAACTGATGATTCTTTTCCAGATTGTCTTTGACTTTTTCCCATAGCTCCATTTCCGGTCCCACTTCCGGTTCAACTCTATCATTGTTCATTTTTTTTTACCTACGTATGTGTGTGACCTGCGTGTATGTTATGTGTTATTTAGTTTAGTTTTGTGTTTGTGAGTTAGTTAATAAAGCTTGTGCACAATACATGTTTGGATCTGACTCCATCTGCTAATAAATTGCCTCTTAAATGATTTAGATCTTGACTACATGTTCTGAGTAGTACTGTACAATAAGAATGTTGTTTTCCATAACCTGGAAATGAACATTTCTTAGAATTAATAAATAATTAACACTGAGTGTTCACTGGACGAACAGGTTAATTGATTGTAATATTAATTTGAATGTAGCTACATCAAGTTAATCCGATTAACTGAGTCACATATTTATAATTAATCATAATTAATAATCATAATGAGTTATATTCCCCCTTTGAGTTAATTCGCTACAATGGAATTTCATGAAATTGATATGCTGATTTTATTGTAATATATTTGTTAGTTACATTTACAAATAAATTAACATGTTCAAACAAATGAATTAAAACAAATATATTTAAGTTCTCATCTGAGATACATTACAGAGTGGGTTAGTAATGATTCTTCCTCAACTTGGTTAGATATTGAATCCTCATTTTCACAATTTCCTTTAAGAGCTCTTCTTTTTGTTAAGAGCTTTCAAAAAATAAAAGATATATGATAATCCAATTATAGTTAATACTCCAAAAGCATGGAGATATTGATGATGAAACATGGGATGACATTTGGTCTTATGCCAAGAAAATATCCTGTTTGCACACGTACAAGAGAAATACAATTTAAAACCATACATAGACTCAATATTTCCACTAACCGCAGGGATTTTTTTTAACCCCTTTCTGTCGCCTATGTGTTTAATGTGTAAAATTGAAATAGATACTTTAACACATTGTCTGTGGTCATGTAACAGACTGCAAAGGTATTGGTTTTTGGTGCTAGGGGAAATGGAAAAGATCTTTAATAGTTGGATTTTGACCAAGTCTCACTGGTGTTGGGTATACCTAATGGACGCATTGTTTCATCTGCTAATAAGAAATTAATATTCTATCCTTTGCTGCCAGAAAAAAAAAACATCTTACTTAATTGGATCAGTGATCTCCATCACTTAAAGGTTGGCATAAGATTATTTTTGAGTTGATTCCCCGGGAGCGTCTTACCTATGTACTACATCAAAAAACAGGCCAGTTTTATAAAGTCTGGACCCCATATCTGGACTATTTGGAACCTCGTCTTTGCCCTATTACATTACAAGGAATATTGTAATTGTGTAACTCTCTGGACATTGGACTTTTTGACTTTTTCTTTATCTTTTTGAAGTATGTTTTTTTTCCCTAACCTGTTGGGGCAGTCGTGGCCTAATGGATAGAGAGTCAGACTTGTAACCCAAAGGTCATGGGTTCGAGTCTCAGGTCCGGCAGGGATTGTCGGTGAGGGGAGTGAATGTCCAGCGCTCTCCCCACCCTCAATACTATGACTGAGGTGAGACCCTTGAGCAAGGCACCGTACCCCCAACTGCTCCCCAGGCGCCGCAGCAATGGCTGCCCACTGCTCCGGGTGTGTGTTCACGGTGTGTGTGTTCACTGCTGTGTGTGTGCACTTGGATGGGTTAAATGCAGAGCACAAATTCCGAGTATGGGTCACCATACTTGGCCGCATGTCACTTCACTCACATTCACTCACTCACTATATTATGGTGTAGTTCTGTTTTAGATACACATCTGAGCTATTTGTGTTCATTTTTTTTCTCTTTTTTGGTGGTCGTGTTATATTTGTATTACAATGAAAACTAAATAAACATAATTTTATACATATACATATATATATATATATATATATATATATATATA